>JAYRBT010000082.1:5299993-5331717 GCA_036023395.1 Myiotriccus ornatus | reverse complement strand
GTACTACAGCGAGATAAAAATGCTGTATTCCTTTTTTAGAATGGATTAATAAACATGTGGCATCTACAGACAAGTGATTGTCTAGTTTTTATTTTTGTCTCATTTAGAGGGGGGTTGCTGGCTGCAGATGCTGAGCAGTTAAGAATGGATGGAATACGGGGAAAAAACCCCCACATATACTTTTGGAAACATTTTTTGCCTTCCCCTCACTGCTGGGGCTGGAGTCAAGTGTGTGTGGAGCTCTCCTGTCTTCCAGTCACCAGACTGCCCAAGCTCAGATCCCCTATCAGGGGAAGGAGCGACCAGCCATAAAACAAAGCAGAGACTTAAGGGAAAGCAGGGATGACAGGGGCACATGCCCTGACTCAGCCATTGTCCGGGTGGCACCAAAGACCCCCACTCTGACATGGTCACACTGTGGGTCGGGCTGGTCACCTACCCTGCTCACCTTTCCTGCTGAGCAGCTTTGGTGGTTCTTAAGTGGCAAGTTCCTGCATCTAGTAGGAATCAGCATTTAAATTATGTGAAATGCCAACCAAGAGACTAACCTGGGAGGTCATCTGCATCATGCAGACCTAATTCCACTGTAACTTTCAGTCCAGTGGTTGTGGATCAGCACTGGCTCTGTGAGAGATGCTGGGTGATGGTTTGCCACGGAGCTGACTTTGTATTTTGTTTCTGAGGCCTTAAGTAGGAGGCCTTTATGAGATGGACAGAGTTCCCCAGCTCACCTGGGCTGTACTTTCTGTTTAAAACTTCACACGCAGTACGTCAGACGCGAGAGCCTATCTGGGCATACAGCAGCTGCACAGGCAATCAGCACAGTTCTCAAAGAGTGGAATTAATGAGTCATCACCACTTCTGCCTGTTGCTAAACATATCACAGTGCCTCCAAATGCATGGGCAAATGAACTTTCAGCCAGTGCCTCCTGCCCTGCTGATCACTTATAACTGCGCACGCAGTTACTCGGGGGCAGCAGCGCTGGCAGAGTTACATCATTGATGAATGGCTTCTCTGACAAGCACTGCATGTTATGATGCTAATTTTAAATTCCCCAAGGACAAACCTTCCCTTCTGAAGTTGTCCCTGCCAGTTTGCTGTGCAAGCCACTTCAGAGAGGAGAATTACTGCCTGTTCAGCCCAACATGGTGCATGCCCAGGGGCTTGCAGGCAGTAGGGTTAGGAAGGAAAGAGCAAATTTGTGTGTTTCCACCTGCTTCTTGCTAAAACTACATCCATGACTTTGTATGTTTTCAGTTTTAAATTATTTTCTACGTTCTGGTTATGCTCTGCATTTTGTCCTCAGGGCTGGCTGGCAGAGAAGCAGGATATAGTGGGTGCTGGGGCTAGTTTCCCCTCAGGAGCTCATATTACTGGTTTTAGAAATGCTTCAGCCTTCTTGGAGGAGATAGAAAACGACTCAATTTTGCCTTGATAAAGAAGCATGAAATACAAATAATTCCTTAACAGTGCAATCACTGCCTGCCTTTTGCTGAGCTTGGCTGAGGGAGTCAGAAAATAAAACAATCCACTGTCGCAGCCTGCCGGTCCCTCCGCTGGCACTGAGCGGTCATTCCGCAGGCCGAAGCTCTGCTCCCTCCAAGTATCCCAATAGTTCAAGCCCCCATTTTCCCACCGGTAAGTGCCGGGTAGAGGATACACTGTCACCAGACGGAAGGTTCACGACGGCCGGTTCCTCGTTCCCACCGGCTCCAGGCAGGCCCTGGGCTCCCTCTACCGAGAGCGTGGAGTCATGGAAAGCAAATAAACCACGTCCACGAAAAGCTGCCAGGAAGGGGAACTCCTGTTCCCGGCACAGAGGAGCGGCTTACAGGGCAGAAAACGGGATGTGATAAAACCACAGAAACCTCCAAACACTTCTTCAGAATCCTGAAGCTGGAGACAACTACTGAGACAGCACCTGGACCACATTCTGTTCTGCAGCTGATTACAGAAAGTCTTGTAATCCCCAGGAAACCCACCAGCCACACACCTGCAGAGGTTAAGAGGAGCTGCTGGGGGACAGTGGTTATCTAGTTATAAAAGGAAATACCAGTACATCACTACACCAGTCCCAGGACAGGGCCCTGCTGTTTTAACACTGTTTTTAACAAAGCACAGAGGTCTCTCACCGAAAGCAGAAGCAGCACTGAGTTACCTTTATTGCCTGTGTAACACCTGCAGGGAGGGACAAGGGGAACACGGTAAAAAACCCATGCACAGCAGATACATAAATGTCTCTTAGAAATCTTTCAGAAGAAAAGGAGAGCAGTTGGAAAGCTGATACCTCTACAGCTTCATGAGCTAAGGTTTTTGATTTACAAAGTCATATTTTTCTTTTAAAGCTGGTATTTGAAAATGGTATAGAAATGCTTCTTTGCTAAGTGAATTAACTTATTTCACGATAAAAATATAGTTTAGTTCTATTAAATTTTCTTCTGAAAATAAATGTTTCTATTTTTCTGCTATGACAATAAATTACAATGTATCACAAATGTAGGCTTTAAGCAGAGTTACAAATAAGAAGGAATTAAGTATTCCACCCATAGTTTAGCTGAATTCAAGGCCCTTAATAAGAGATAAGCTGAAGGTGCATTTATAATCCAAACTCAATTTGACAAGGTAAATACACATAACTGAAGTAGATTTAATGGGATTTAGTGCTGTGGTACTTGTATATAGGATAAGTATTCATGAATGATCTGTTCTTCTTCCTCCAGTGTTAAATCCAGATAATCCTCTTCATGTTCAGGAATATCCTCTAGGATTTCATTGACTGCATCAGTCTCCATGTCTTCATCTGTTGGTGAACTAGAAGAACCTTCCAATAAAAAGCAGCAGCAGTGAATTCACCTCTGAAGGAAGTTGGTACTTTCCCTCACTCACAAGTATGGCTGCTCTGCCAGTCTGCTCCTGCACAACTACCTCTCACAATTACTCTGCAAAGGATAGGGCAGGACGGCCAGTTTTCCCTAGTATTTCCTGCTATTTAAAGGTGTAGGAAAGCCTTTAGTTATACAACAGGGATCGCTACAGCTGTGACAAATAATTTGAGGAAAAAAAACAATACCTGCAAGGATTGATTATCAAAGGCTGCCTTGTCTGTAACTGTTTCCAAGAAAAGCAGCCTGGGGCATTACTCGAACCCCTCCATCACTAAGCAGAAATCACTTAATTATTCCATACAAAAGCCTTCCCCTTCTCCACCTACTGCATGCAACATTCTTACCTGCAGACTCTGTAAGCAAGTCCTTTGATGAAGCTGATTCCTCGGATGGGCTGGACCCTTCTGAGGACAGCAGCAGGGAAGCAGGAAGAACTCCCCCATAATGAGCAAGGGTTTGGGAAGCCACGTGGATGTTCCCTTTAAAGACCTTTAAAGCTTGTTCTGCCGACTCACGGCTGAAACCCATATACATCAGCTGCAGGAGGGGGGGAAAACCAAGAATAATGAAAATCTGGAGAAATCCAAGCTCATCCGGCACCAGGCTCTGACAGGAATATCCCTCAGCATCCCACAGTCATTCCTTTCACACACACAGGAAAGCGCTGCATGCCAGGAATTCCAGGACACTGACTCTGGCTTAGTGAACAGTTAACAACAGGGCAGTGACCTATTAAAGGCATGGGGATGTTGAGCAGGATCAAAAGCCTCTTGTCTAGTATCAGACCCTTTTTTTTTTTCTGTTTTCAAAAGGAAACTTCAAAGCACTCCAGCGTGTCAGGAGGGCGCAGGTGCTGTTTACTTTCTCTAGGCAATACAGTTTTCTTGCCTATCTGACATTAATTACTCAACCACGCTAACTACTGAGGAGCCTGTCACGAGAAAGACACACTCCAACTCTTTCCCTTGAGCACTGCAGACTTGAATAAATTTCTCATTTGCTGGTTTTTTTTTGGGATAGAGCACTGTAGTGCACATACTTCCCCCCTGCACCTGTGCATGGCAGGTTGGTGCAACGGGCAGGAACTACAGACAAATTACATTTTAGCTTGAGCATGACTTCACTGTGAGGAGTGAGCCAGAGAGTGGAATGGTGACAGCCTGAGTGACATAGGTCAAGGAATATTTGTACAGCTTTGCTTAAAGAAGATCTGCCTTATGTTTGAAGGCATAATTCAGAAACAAGACAACCAACTCCCAAGAAAGCAAGTGGTCTAACTTACTTGCTCAATACTTTCTGGGGAAACCTGGAACTGGTCCGTGGCCGCAGAATCATCGTCATCATCTTCCAACAGTAACTCTGGATTGTCAAGAATAAACTACAATAAAACAGAGAGGACCAGAATAGAGCAGCAGAGATGTAACAGTCCTCGACACGGATGTGTATGTATCCCTGGAGCTGACAGAAGTAAACCTGAGCCAACTCAAGGGGTATCTGATTCATGGGTCAGGAAGTGCAAGTTAAGTCATTACAATTTGATACCCAGAAAAGGTAGCTATGAACTAACAAATATTGTCTACAGAAAATAAGAATCTGCTAAACAATAAACCCCCTCCACAAAAACAAACAAGTTTTTTTTGTACAACACTACTCCTCCTGAAAAATCACTTACCTTAAAGGCTTGGTCCAGGTTTCCCTGTGTATTTTGAAGAGCTATTTGAGCAGCTCTCTCTGAATAGCCCATACTTTTCAGGGTATTTATGTCTTCCAGTCGCTGCCGCCTTTTAGCTCTCTCCTCCCTCCTTATCTGCGCCTTTTCCTGCAAGAACAGACATTGCAAAGCTCACTGCACATGGGAAAGCTTTAGCACATTGCCTGTGCACGTAGGGTTTCTCAGATTTTTTACTTCAAATTTGAATCTCTTGAGGAAAAGGCTTTTTTTTTTTTTTGTAAATACAGACTGTGCTGCCAGACACTCGTTACTAAATAAAGCTGCATTTCCATGAGGTAGCACTGTCTCCATACTTCCGCTCTGCAGATCGGATCTGGTGCCATCACAGCTATTCTGGGCCCTGTGTGGTAAGTGACAAACCCGTTTGGCAGATGGGCCCACAGACAAGACTTGCCAAGGACATACAGTCAGAACTGGGCAGGGAGCCAAGGAGTTCTGTTCAGCCTTCCCTTTGGCTTTTCTGTCCATGTTTCACTGTCTGAAGTCTAGGAGAACTACCTCAGCTTACCAAGCATCACTTCAGATCTGGACAGCACTGCCTTCACTTCAGCACAAAAAAATCCTTCTCCCCTCCTGTATCTTCCAAGTGCAAAGCCACAGTATGGGGTAGCCAAGCCCGGGAGTGACAGCTTGATCCTGGTTTTATTCCCATACAGAGCACTGCTGAGCAGCAAACGCTGGTGCAAAGTCTTTGCAAGCGCCTCTGTGGTACAACCACAGGTCTTTGGCGCTCTCATCCCATCTGTTTTGGGACAGAGCTTCCCTTGTTAACGCATTAAATTTTGGTTTCAAACTTGTGGCAACACGTCAAACTGTCAGTTACACCAACAGTGCCAAAGCAGGATAATCCAAGTCCTTAATTTAGCACCACTCTGCACCAGTCACACAAGCTCATGGACAGCCCAACCAAAGCGATCCGTGATCTAATACTTCTCTGCCCACACCTCTCTCCTGTTGGTGATCAGATTGGCAGCATGCTCCACATTCCCGTAGCATGCTCGCAGGGCAAGGCGAGCTTCCTGCTCAGAGAACCCCAGGAGGGACAGGCGATCGACTTTATCAGGATCTATGGACAGCTCTTCGTATAAAGACGATGCCTGGATAGGGAAAGGACAAAATGACACTGCTTACGCCGTTGCTGAGCTACAAACAAAAAAAAGCCTCCCCATTTCTCTGAGTAAGCAAAGAACAGGTGCAAGACAGAGCCCAGTCACAGGGGCTGGAGTGAATGACCCCAAAGTTTTTCCTAATGGTGTCTTACCTTCTGGATGTACTCCGCAGCCTCCTTCTCCCTGCCACTGTGATAATGCCCGATCCCTTGAAGGAGGTAAAGCCGTAGAAATAAAACCTTCTCACGACCATAGCTTCCCTAAGGAATTGTTTGAAGAAGGAGGGGGGAGCACGTGGGTAGAAGCATGTGGTAGAACATGAGTTCTTTATCAACAGAACACTTTACACACTTAAAGAAGACACAGTCAGTGCTATAAGACACTTGGTGTGCAGATAAAGTACCACACCTAAAACCCTGATGATATCTGTGCCTATAAATACATTTGCCATGACTTTTTTGTCAGGTCCAATGTTTTCCCTGTGCTGACAATCACACAACTAGATGACAGGCTAATGACAAACAAGAAAACTTTAAACTTCTAAACTCAGTCTTGTAATACTTGAACAGTAACTGAACACATGTAGGGAAAAAAAGCCACCAAAATTAAATCAAACCCAGCATACTTTGATGTCAATAAGCCTTTCGTGGTTCTCCCCATAGCACCTCTGGAAGCATCTGTGTGCTGTGGACAGCTTTTTCTCTGCATCATCCAGGCAGTCCAGCTGCTCCAGGCGGAAGTAGCACCACACTATATCCAGCTGCAGCACTGCGTAATTATCAACAGTGTTCAGCAGTTCTGTGCTGCACTCACTGGAAAATAAAACAATTACTCTGTTTTATAATTCTTTTTTCTGTTTTTTTTCCCCACACACATCCATGAAACAACATGCTAGAAGTGTGCACACTCTCAAGTATGAAGGGTGTGCTTTCTCAAACATGTGAGTTATATTTTGAGTTATGACATCGTAACTGATGTCAGGAGAACTTGAATAAGCACTGATCTCCCACCCCATTCACTAACACACAAGACACTAATGCTAACACTACATCTCAAAGCACTAGAGTAACAAAATGAGCTGGGACTACTATTTAAGATGACATCTCTAAAAGCAGAATGGAGTTAAACCCTGTGCATTCTTTGGGAGAACAGAAAAACTGTCTTAGATCACACAAACATGCCGAGTTCTGTGCCAGCCTCCTTGCACAGCTGAGAAACAGACAGGGACAGTATTACTTTTGGGACCTCAAAAGAGCAATATAGGCCTCTGACTGCTGACAGGAAACTAATTTACTTGCTGAAACCCTGGTATGGTTACTGACCTCAGCTATCTGCTTCACCCTTTACAAGAAATTATTACTTCACAGGAGCAACTGCAAATGAGTATCTGTAACTGCCTCTCAAGGTAATGCAATTTATAACCTGGTACATGAATATTGACAGTTTCTGTTTACATTGTTATGAAAGATTAACTTGCCCAGTGGCAGTATCTGTTTCAGCTGTTCTACATGAAGCCACCTGTCACTGCAAGTCAGAGCCTTTATCTGCTGTCTCCCATCTGCAGAGGGGTGTGAAGCAACTCCAGAGAAAATTGGCCCTGATTTATATGCACAGGTAGAGCTACTGCTCTTCCTGTATTTGGTTGACAGTAAAAGGAAAGAGAGACACAAGGACTCAGAAATGTTCTTACCAGAAGTGTTTATCAGCATCCAACAAATATGGCAGTGCTATTTCATATTCCTTCTTCTTCATTAATGCTCTGCCCTTCTCATGATAACCCATTGCCAGCACAAGCGCCTAGAAAAAAAAAAACATTGAGGCTTTTTGTGGCACCTCCCCAATTCCAAGAACTAAAAGGAAATATCCAGGTAATCCATCAGAGAGCCCTTGTTCTTCCTAGAAAAATACCAGTGTATCAGTTCTGTGAGACCAGTACTATTTCCACACTGCTTCATACTTTTCTCCCATCTGTTAAAGCCAGACATTGTCTAATTAAAAGCAATGAATGTTACCGACACACGAAATGCTGCATCGAGCTGATTTTAAGAATGCAGCCCTAGAGAGATTTTCAATGGTGAGTGATACAAAGCTCAGCATTATTCTGGGTGCTACACTTTTTAGCAGCACCAAATTTTTTGCACTTTGCTATGACAACTATCTTTGGAAAACCTAAAAACTTCACCTCCTGAGAAACGTCAGAACTGAAAATTAAATTTTGAATGTGTCGGGAAAACACTCCCCTTCCTGAGGTTTGACAAATGGAAATGTAAATAATAATTCTGGATAGAAGCAACCTGCAATATTTCCTCTCGTCCTTGATCAACACTGATGAAGTCTCATGCACTTGAACACTCGATGCTTTAACTCCTGAGGTGAATTACTACTTTCAGCACTTCATCAGAACAGCACTGTGAGATTGGACAGTCAAAATTCCAATCATCCAGAAACTCCAGGTGATGCAGAAAACAGCCTCAGAAAAGGCTAAAGAAGCAGTTGGAACATACTAGGCCTGCTCATTTCTGCACATTTTTATTACTGGGTGTAATTCCAAGTACTTGTAGAAATTTTATTTATCTTCAGAAAATCCAGTAATCTTGAAAGGCAGCACCTATCACTGTTCTCCTGCTTCAGCAGCCAACATCAGGTATGTCAGTCCTTCTGTAACTCAATGCTTGCACCCAACCAAAGATATTGTCAGTTGAGAATGGGGAACTTTATTGAATGGTGAACAAATTTAAGTTTGAAAGGGGACACAGTGCAAAAGATCTCAAAACTATTTTACAACAGCCCACTTTAGAGAGACTCATCAATTTTCCAACTGGAACCAAGGCCTAACAAACAAGTTATTTTCACGCCATTCTAGGGCACCCCAAAATTAAAGTAGGTGCTAAGATATAACAAAATTAAAGCCCATCTTAAACCACAAAAGTACAATATGGACCACGCAGGGGTCAGTGCAAGACTAGACCTGCAATGAGATCAGAAATCAGAGGTTGTCTCCAGATGACTGAAGTATTACCAGTTACAGAGTTCTACTTGAATTTTATTCCAAAATTATTCGTATTAAGCAGACAGCTAGTGGGCACAGGGTTACATCCCCAGAAAGTCTGACTGTATTCTTCCCATATTTTAAATTCTTCACAAATTAAGCTTTAAAGAGCCATCTTAGTGACTTTAGAAGATACATTTAACCTACTTTTTTAGCTTGAGGAGGAATCTTGATTGACCTTCCAGTTTGATTAGCTATATCTAGGTATGGAGCAGAGTCTGGATCCAAGTACTCCTCTAAAAGAAACAAAAAAACAGTTTATATTTTAAAGTACCACCTTCAACATAGCAACTCTGCTGTCATAATACTATGCTAGTACATACATAATTGAACAGAACAGCAAACAAAGCCAAAAATATCAGAACTACATATAAAAGCTGCATGTGCGTTTTTCTGGATGTACCAACAGTGACCCTGATCAGGTAAACATGAAGAACTTCTAGGAAGGTCACTAAGGAAAAGGCTTTGTGCAACCAGAAATTTAGACACAACATGAAAAGTTACATGAATAGTGAAGGATTCTTTCGAGAAAGACAAAACACCTACACTTTATACAACACAGCATTTGAAATGATTTATCAGCTAAAGCATAGAATATTAAAAAAAAATACAACTGAGCACAGTTGATAGAGCTGGGAAAAAAATATAGCTCAGTATTTTCCTTTCACACACCCTTAGTGCTTATAACCAAATTATCAGTCTTGTTTTCACTTCCATCCGATTTACAATGAAAAGATAACTGTCTTTTGTTTACAATAAAACTAAGGATGAGTTTTTTGAGATTAAAAGCTTCTGCCCTGGAATTTTTCTCAGGTGAAACAGAAGGGTTGTTTAACTCCCTCCTACACTTCACACAGAACCTTCAGCCTGTGAGCCTGTTACAGACCCTACTCTGTACTCTGGCACTGGCTGTACCTGACAGTTACTGGCAAAAAGCTGAAAGAGGCCCTATAGAGTATTCAAAGTTTGGGGTCTAAATTATCCCTGAAGTCTATAAAAGGAATCACTTCTTTAATTTGTTTAAAATCTGGTATTACAGTAAAAAACTTCTTTTACTGACTGTTAAAAGCAGCTCTGTTCAGGTATTTCTGCATTTGGCAGGAATTCATTGCTTGCTCAGCGCCACAGTTCCTTGTTTGTGGATTTTTGAAACAATATAAAATAGAGAAGTGATTTAAACTCACCATGTAGCCATGCAACTCACAAACACAACCTCATTTTGAAAAACTACTGCTGTTAAATTAACTATATCCCTTTAACTGAACCCCCAGCTGCCAGCAATCAACCTCCAGGGCACTGAGAACAGAACAGCCACGCTGCAGGTGACAGTGACAAAGGAGCTGCTCTGCACAATGAAGCCATGGCTACACAAAGCTACAGCTGAGGTAAACCACCAAAAAAATAAAAGCTTTTGATGACTTCTAATACGTTATCACACTGTGGTTATGTCTACAATAAATTTAAAGCCCGTTCTCACGAGTCACCAGTCCCTTAACCGTCAAGTGCCAGTTAAGTAACTGACTCATGCTATATCCATCCCAAAGTGACATAAGTTTTGTAGCATTTTAGTTGTGCAAGAAGGATTAGCCTAGAAAAGGAAGCTTTAGTCAACTTAAAATCCAGTTTTCAAGTGGGCAGAAACCTAGGAAACTACAGACTGAAGTCCAGACACGGTACAGGCACTCTCCCATGTTGAAAGGCCACTGTGAAGGTAATTTTTGATGCACAAGAGTTAATAAACACCCATCTCCCCCAGACCCCACAAACCCCAACAAGCACCCTTACCCCTCTGTGCTAGAATTTCCAAACCCTTCTTAGTTCTTTGCATCTTGTCATTTATTTCTTTTTCTTTCTTGCACTGAAGTTCTTCCTCCTGAACTTTTCTTTTGGTTTCCTCATCGCTCTGTTCCAGTTGAAGTACCATCACTTTTGCATTGTGTGTTACACCCTGGTCTTCGAGGGTTTTGCCTGCAAAATAGAGTACGATCTTCTAAGGGAAATAAATTCTTCAGATGCTTGGGCCATCAATGAAAAGAAAGCTGTTGTCATCACTTCTCACAACACATCTGACAGGCCGAACGTGTGCAAAGCACAAACCAAAAAGTTTTTAGAGTGCTGTTACACAAGACACTTTAAAAAAAAAAAATCAGGATTTCTCTCAAGTGTGCATTTTCAGTATTTCAATATTTAAAAAGTGGATTTTTAACATTTATTACAGAATTCCTAGAATTGATTTAATTCTATCTAAGAACTTTGATCGTTATAATTAATTATGTTTCCTGTAGAGCAGAGTCTGACAGATTTAACTGCTGTCCCTTGGGAATTTCTGAAATTAACAGAGTTGCAAGAAATTTTTCTCCTGAGAATCAGTAAACTAGAAAATTATCATAAAAGCATCCTCAGCTAGAGATACATACCCAGGTCAAGCTGCTTCTTATTTATGATTATTTTGACAGCATTTTCTTGCAATGCATATTCCTGTGCTATCCTGTGAAATAAATAATTTCATCCATAAATTCATCCACATAAATTTATAAGGCTACACAATATTACTGTTACAATAGCAATAAAACTTAAAAAACAGTATGTTCATAAGTTGCTTAAAAGTTTTGCTATAGAAGGCAGCTGCTAGAAGCAGAATAACCACATCAAAAGCTTTGTCTACCACACAGGGAAAATCTGAGATAAAGAGAAGGGAAAAAAGCAAAGCAGTCAGAAAAGAATCTGATGTTTTTTAGGCTTAAAAACACAACAGAAAGAGAAGCTAATGTTCACTGTTCAGAAGAGCTGCACATGTGGAACACTGATCACTGGTGCCTTCTCAGGTACTTGCTGAGGATTTACACAGAACCATCTTTTTCCACAGCTGCAACTTTCCCATTTTCCATCTGTTAAACCCCAGCTGCTTACAGGAAGAACTGCCTTACGGGGATACTGGATATCCTGTTCAGACATACATGCTAAGAAAAAGCCTAAATCAAACAAAAAGTCCTTTGTTTGTATTTTTTCCTTCAGTATTGTACGACAGGGCACTACCCCATTAGAGAAGAGCCAAGGGGGATTACACTTACTGTGATCTGAGCTCCTTGCCTGTGATGAACAGGCTGGTTTCCAGTGGGATTTTTCTGCTCTGTAGTAATTAAATTGGGTGAGGAAAAGAGAGAAGGAAAAAAAGCATGGTATCAAGATACTTTGGACATTTTCTTAATTAATTGTTTTACAACTAAAATTTCTTTTTCACATAATAACCATGTTAAGAGCGTTATGGCTGGATATACACATTTCTACTTTCCAGGCACAGTCCTATACTTGCTATATAGTGCTAGAAATAAGCATTATAAAAGGAAAATATTTAGAATTAGATAAATCTAAATTCAGAACCAAACAATTTTAACTAATTTAATTATGCACTTCCAATCTTAACTCTGCTTTTAATTATACCACTCACCTGTGACTGGCTAAGTTATGATTAATTCCTACTAGGGTTTCTGGTCCCAGATTAGATAAACTGGAATTTAAAATTAATTAATTCCCCTATATGCCCAGCAGCATGATAAAGTAAAATGATGAAACTATTTGGTTGTTTTAACTGCATGGCAATCATTTAAAACTCTCTACCCTTTAAGTCCAGGTAATTACTTTTCACTACAGGAGTACTTTACGTGTGAAATTAGAGGCTGAAGCCTGACTTTAAAAGAGCAAAACTTAATTCAGTTCTGCCTTAGTGAAGCTTTTAGGAGCCTGCCCTGGAAGGCTGAGCATTGGAAGGGGCTGCCCAGGGAGACGGTGGAGTCACCATCCCTGGAAGTGTTTAAGGAATGACTGGATATGGCACTGAGTGCCATGGTCTGGTTGACATGGTGGTGACCAAAGGCTGGACTCAATGATCTTGGAGGTCTTTTCCAACCTAACTGACTCTGTGATTCTATAACTGTGTGATCCTATGAAGGGAACAGATGAGTGTGATCACAACAGAAAATCCTGCTTCTCATTTCCAAGATCAAACACTGGACATACCCACTTTAAAGCATGGCCTAAGCCGACACCAAGTTCAGGTTGCTTATTGCATTTAAAGGGATTGCTTTTTATTAAAGCTGCCATTTAAACAAAAGCTGTGGTAATACAGGGATATTAATATGCTCATTCAACTTCAGGTATTCTACAGCTGAAAAAATACGTCTGTTCCTTGCTGCTAATATGAAGAGCTATGTCAGAAGGAATCAAACTGAAACAAACATTAAAATCTAATTTATTTTTCTTAATTGAAAGACAAGTTGTCATTAAATCCTAAAGGGAAGGCAATTACTGATCTCCCAATATTATATTCCCTTGCCATGATATTCCGAGATACCTGGGAAACTAAAATATATCTACATAACTCCCCCTCTCCCTGTTTTTTATACCTACCACAGATCTCTCACGACAAACACCTGAAAAAGTCAAAGAAGTGAAAACATTTGCATCAGACACATACGTAGAACTCAAAACCACAAACCAAAGCTACTTATCCTGACTTTTCTGCAGTGTTACTTACTTTCCTACGAGGCAGATAGATGTCAAGTCTTGCAATCCCAGTCACTTTAAAATTCTCATTTCCTGTTCCACGCTCAATTGCTTTACACCGTATTTCTTCAAGCATATTCTCTGTGTCGTTCTCGTTGATATTCAGCTTGGCTGAATATTTTTGTACAAGCTCCTAAGAAAACAGCAACAAAAAAAAAGCTGAAAAAATGCAGCAGCACTGTGAGATAGAAGATGTATGACAACAACTCAGAATATTTACCTTCATCTCTTTACCAGCTTCTTTTTTGTCATTTGTATATGGTGGCTTCCATAGCTGAATTTTGTCCTCTCTTAGGCAGCTTGTCAGTTTTGCTATCAAATATTTCTTTTGTGCCATCCTTTTAAAATGAGAACACAATTGGAAGAGGAAAGGAAGAAAAATAAACAATCCTTTAATATACAGTTTTATTGTAGCAAGCACGTACTTTTCATGATGTCTAAGTGACATTTTGGAATTCTGCAACAGAAGATGAGCACTGCAGGCATTTCATGCATTTTGCTGGGGAGGGGAACCTGAGGGGCACAAGCAACAAAGAGCAGAGGCTGAGATGAGAGATGAAGCGTGCTGTAAACCTGCACCAGGCATTAAAGCACTCATCAGTGGGGAGCAGACGATGGTGAGCTGAACAGAGCAGCTCCCTGGCTCACAGGTAAGAGTTCAGCCCGAATTCATCACTACAAGTTGTCATTCAGCTAAGGCAAAGCAGTAACCTCTGAGTTAATCACCATGTCCCTGGGGGGAAAAAAAAACACCCCAAGAAACAGGGAAGGCACACAGAGGGCAAGAAAACGTGGGTGATCTCAACAGAAGGAAAAAAAAAAATTTAGGTGCACATTAAAGCAGGGTTGATTTTTGCCTCTTGGACACTGGGAATCATACGGAAAATTCCCTTTAATTTATGCAGAAAAGTATTTAGAATGTGTACATATGCACTAACGTTGGTGTGAAATTTGATTCCTCAGTTTCACTTTTCTTTCAGAGGGGTTTCCATCTTTCTCTCTCTTATGTACTAGCACAAAGCTCTCAGGAGAAAAGGGGACAGAAAAGCAGAACCAAACATTTCTACCAGTTTCTCCAGTTTTAAAGACTGCTCCAGGCTCAGGAAAACACTGTCTGAGGGGAGGAAATAGAGGCAAACATCCCACATGTGGTAAGTTTATTGGTCAGCCTTAACTCAGCCCCAGGTTTAGTGAGCTACAAAGAACCCTGGAAGCTGTACTGATAACAGTCTGTCTGAAGAGGAGTCAGAGGGATGAACTGGACAAGCGGGTGGTTTAACAATCCTTCCCGCTGGATTGCTGTAATTTGCAGAGTGTCTGTCCAAACTAGGAGAGACAACCAGACACTCTCTGTCCTGCTGGGATGCTGCTGCTGTTATTATTATTTTAGGGCCAAGGCAAAACATGGCCTTTACAAAGCGGGAAGTGACAAACACACTCAGTTTTCAAAAGATTGCACTGTAGTTACAAATGCAGCTCTCCTCCTTTCCCAAAACATTCCAGGGAATTCTCATGAACAGCATGTAACCATAATTTTCCCACTTTTAGCTTATGCTGAAGAACCATTTTGTAGCTATAATTGTGCTTGACATTCACATAAAAATTAAACTTATTCCTGCGAAACCTCTGTTACAAAAATTAAAATTCTGCTTTCGCAAAACACAAACCCCATCATTTTTATACGTAGCATTTCTAATATTTATCATAAATTCCTATGACATCACCACTAAATTGCACAAGAATCCTTAGCAAAAACTCCTGTGAGCCACTTTTCCATCGGTGAACAAACACCACGGAGCGCCCCTGACATCACTTCACTTTCAGCAGGGGTTTAAAGGGACCTTCTCAAAACTAGTTTGGGTAAGCCCTGAGGGGAGTTTCCCACAGGCGCTCTGAAGGCAAGACCGAGCTTCTGAAGGTAAAACGCCGCCCTCCAAAGCCACTTCGCCTCGTATGTGACATGAAACAAGTACGGAAAATACCACGGGTGACACGGGACGCAGAAATAAGGTTCAAGAGCCAAACTGCTGACGGAAGGAACAGGAGGCTGCCAGAACAGCTGACTAATAAAGCACAACGCACCAATTTTCGTGCGGAAAAGGAGGAAAGCCGCCCGGCTCAGCCCTGACACATCTATCCGCGGATTAAATGGTGGGGGGGAGGCACTGAAGCAACGCAAGGAGCAAAACCGCCAGGAGGGATCCCCCCCAACCCCGCCGGCCCGGGGCGCTGGAGCATCCTCATCCCCGCCCAGGAGCACATCCCGAGCCTGCCCTCCCTGCCAGGGCAGCGCCGCCGCCACAAGTCACCGCTGTCACCGCGGCGGCTGCAGCCCCGCCGCCCCGGCCCCCGGGCACCCACCTGCCGCCCTCGGGGGAGGCTCGGGCGCTCCCGCAGCTGCTGGCGGGGCTCCTTCCCGGGAGGACGGCGGGGCCGCGGTCCCTGAGGGAAAGCACCGGGAGCGGTTCCTACGGCGGCCCGGAAGGCCCGGCCAAAACGGGCACCATCACGTGGGCGAAGCCGCGCCCCGCCCGCCATGTCGGCGCCCTGCCCTCAGCGCGGCCCGGCCGGGGCTGTGGGGCACGCCGAGGGTTTTCGCTCGGGTGGCGGTGATGTTTGGCGTCCGGCGCTTGTACGCGGTCGAGCCTGAGTGAAAAGAAAAGCGGTCACAGAACCGCCGAATCAGTTGGCCTTGGGAAAGAGCTCTGGGGTCAGCGAGCCCGACCGCTGACCGAACACCGCCGTGTCAACCGGAGCGTGGCACTCGGTGCCACATCCAGTCGTTCCTGAAACACCTCCCGGGATGGTGACCCCGCCACCTCCCTGGGCGCCCTGTTCCGATGTCTAATCACCCTTTCTGTGAAGAAATTCTTCCTCCTGTCCAACCTAAACCCTCCCCGGCGTATCTTAAGGCCGCGTCCTCTCGTCCTGTTGCTGAGGAGACTTACCCAATCAATTATATAAGTACACAAAGGGGAGTGCCGAGACAATGGAGCCAACCTCTTCTTGGTGGTGCCAAGCAAGAGGGAAACAGGCAATGGGCAGAAAGTGAGAGGGAAATCACACCTAAACACGGGAAAGAACTTCTTTACCGTGTGGGTGGTTGCGCGCTGGACAGAGAGGGTGTGGAGTCTCCCTCACTGGAGATATTCCAGAGCTGCCCGCATGGGATCCTGTGCCATCTGCTCTGGGACGACCCTGCTTGAGCAGGGAGGTTGGACCAGATAACCTACGCTTCCTACCTGACCCATTCTGTGGTTCTGTGAGACATAATCTGTGAAACAGGTAGCAGTTTACAAGCTCTAAGTGATGTCCCGTTGTTAGAAAGATAAATTAATTGAAAGTAGAATCGCCTTGTTAAGATTTAGGTCTCCGCATGTTTCAGTGATCTCAGACCTAGAGGGATGGTGGACCTGAGAGAGGTTAACAAAGCTTGGGAAGAAGGATGTACTACTGATAGTGGGCACAAGGAATACCAAATTTATGACCCACAAGGACATTTGGCAGAATTCCCAAGGTAAGGAGGAAACTGATAAACCCAATTTGCCAGCTGTGCTGAATCAGATCCAACTGGGTAAAAGGTAATTCTTGCAGGGACACATCACAACCACCAACTCAAGAAACCCACCAAGTCAAAAGAAGAGAAAGACTAAGCATTTGAACTAATTACTGTAAAAAGCAAGAGAATCATTAAACAATAGAAGATAGAATACTAATTAGTAAGAGAAGTATCTAACTTGTAGCCAATAAACATTAATGTCTTTGTTCACTAAAATGTATAAATGGTGAAAAGTTTTGATGCTTGGTGTGCTTGGTTTGTGCAATACCCTTGAGCACCCAGGCTTGCACAAGCTGAAATAAATAATTAATCTTTCTCTTGAATGTGTAGTTACTGGCTTGTTGCACTCCAGGTTACGAATCCGATTTTGTGGACAGCAGTGGGAGCTGCTGGCCCCAGAGTGTCTGATGGCTCGTTCCTGGGAGGTGATGGGGGTCTCCAAGGCTGCCCTGAGGCACTATTCCTTCCAGGGGAGTTGGGGTTGGGCAGGTGCTGAGTGCTCTGCAGCCACCCCTCAGCAGGAGGTGGTGTTTAACTAGTCCCCATAATGTCCTGGAGTGGGAGCAGGGTACGGCTGCAGGCATTTTTCTGTACAAGGTGGGCTGCTCAATGTTGTGTTTGCATTTGAGGCCCTCAAAGGCCTGGGGCTTGTTCCTGGAATGTTTTTGGTGCCTGTTATAATTAACTCATGCAGGCTAATTCTTTCACGTGACCAGCTGTCCCAGCAGCAAAGGGATTTTATTCTAACTGCCCCAATGTGTGACTGAAGTCATGGCACAGCAGTGTTATTCATTCTAGAATGGATGGACCTGCAGGACTGTCCTACCATTTTCCTTGGGAAGTCATACAGACTATGTGAGGGTCCCATTTCCAGCTTTGGGGATTATAAACTGGTGAACAAGACACTGAACTAGAACTTCAGGATTCCAGGCTCCCCCATGTGCATAAATCAGTCATTTTTGCCTACTCATAAACTCGAGGTAAACTTGCTTTTATGGCAGCCTTGAGTTCAGTGCTTGAAACTCAGCTAAAGCTATGGTAATAGTGATGGAAGTTCCTGTCCCATTTCATTTTCACCACTGCTGCTTTAAGAAAAAGCCCATAATTTTCTCATTAGACAATTGTGCGTGTGTAATATTCCAGTCTCTTGCAATGTGGGTATAGCAACTTTTCTCATAACTAAAACTACTCCATGTATAAATGAAGATTTACTGAAATTGCTCTCCCATAATGTCCTTGGAAATTAAATTGAAAGACTTATCCAAAGGCAAAATGCCTTTTCTAAATAAGTTCCAGTCAGTACAAAGCACAGTAATATGGTAGAGAAGTCTGAAGAAAGGACAAAGGGAAGGGTTTACAAAGGAGTTAGTTACTTAGTCCATGCATAAAACTGCGTGGAGTTTAAAACCAAGGTTTTCAAGGTCCATGTTTAATTAAGATAACTAATTCAATCAAAGGACAATGAAGTTTTTGAAGTATTTCCTTCCAGGCAGTTTCTTGTTTCTTGTAGACTAATTGTTATCTGGTATTTTTTCCCTGTTATACCCATACCTATTATTCATATCTGTGTTTTATCTTTTTTTTTGTTGTTGTTTCTAATCATTCTTTAAATACTGAACTACTGTGAAGGGAAAAAAAGTACCTATGATATCTTATGCCTACTCATTATGACATGGGGAGACATTTCACTTATCCAATTTCTCCAAAGCCTATGTTTGAGAAAGAGACTTGCCTGAACATTTGCTGCCGGAAGTGGGTGATATGTACCTCCTGTTTTTGTCATTGAAAAGCACCTGTAATAGAATATCTTCTTCCTCTAAAGGTCTTGCAGGAGGAAAGACCTCATTAGTTTCCTACTGAAATACTGAGTATAGATGGGAACCAACAATATGTTATTATAAAATTTATATGTAAGAAAAAAATACAATATTTACTAAGTCCCATTTCAACAGTAGAAGTGAGCAGAGGTTTTATTAACTGATTTTAAAAATACATCAGAGAACATCTTGAATGTCTTGAAAGAGAATGATGAAATCCTATGTTAAAAATTATAAAGATATTAAAGATTATATAGTAAAGATCTTCCTTGGGTAATAAAAGTAGTAGACCTGCAGTAGGTTGATCTATGTAGCTAGAAAGACTACTTTTGCTTTTTTTAGTCAAGTTTTTGACTAAGTTTTAGGTATGACTGAGTGTCTTCATGGTGAGACATATAATCCAAGCTTCCTTGCTGCTTCAGAAATTCTGGGCCCTTTCTTATTAGGGAAAGGGTAAAAGTTCAGTTTGTTGCAGGCTGGCACACATTTTGTAGAAGAAATATGCTGATGAGTCCAAACTGCTGAAGTGGCTGATTTCAGAGGAGGCTTTTGGCAGGAGCTGGCAATGTTGCAGCCATTCTCCTCACTGAAATTGCTCAACACGCTTGAACTTCCCAGTTGACTGAGCGTAGATAATTCACTTTCTCCTCCTAATTCCTTGGGTTGGGGTGTACCGCTTCCCTTTGGAATCAGTCTCTGGTTGTCAAAAGTCCATGGTCTGTTCTTGTGGTGGGAAAGGTCCCAGGAGACTCCTCGCCCCGGGGCTTGCCCCAGGCGGTGAGTGCCCAGGTGGATGTGCCATAGCAAGTCGCCTTCTAAGCTGCCACCGGTTGTTGTCTCCATGGTGACCTTCCTGACAGGAACATCTCCTGTACATGACTTTGACCTTCTAACTTTTTTATTAATTAGGACGGCATTCACCATTGATTCTGGGAGAACAGATTCCTGTTCACCTACAAGAGAAATGCATTTGTGCAAGTTACCGTGGTGGAAAAAACCCCCAAGGGTATGATTTCTGTGGCAGAAACTCATCTGAAGAGTTTTAACACATGAGTTTATCTGTGCTCTTTCTGTTTGTGGCTGAGACTAATGCAAGTTCTTTTGAGGCCAGGTTAAAGAGTTCAACTATTTCGTGCTTGGTTTTGCAGACACAAAAGCTATCCTAACTTTAGTCAAATGAAAATGAAAATTTATCAAGTCAATATTGATCTAACTAGTACTCTAAGACTCATTAACAGCACAGATTGAGAACTGACTTTCAGTAATTAATTGCTTGCAAGCAAAACTTCTTGAAGGTGAGTAGGGACTTGCTCAGTGTGTTGATAGGTGTTATAATTTTAGAGGGAAAAAGTTTGTTTGATACTGTTTCAAGTTTGTATTCACAACTTAATAATATTGTGTCCACTTCTAGATGAAGTTGTGAATGTCTTCTTTTTCATAATGAGGAATCATTACAATACAGGCTTGTAGTTTCTTATTTTACTGCAATTTTACTATTGCAATCAGTATAAATGGTGAGAATAGCTTACCACACTAGTGTTGCCTGAATGATTGCTTAGAGAAATCTGCTTGCTCCATGAATGGTAGAGAGTTGCTGTAACAGTGGGAGAGAATTCTGGTCTCTTTTTTATTCTCCTATCCCTGTAGCTTAATTTCTAAAGTGGTATGAAAGTTACCTTTCGAAATGCATAAGATATTGGGGATAGAATTGCTAATGCTACTTTAATTACATGTAACAGTCATCAAATTACTGGACAGGACTGTTTTTTTGTGTCATGAAAATGAATAGAAGCTGAACCATTACACTAATGATAATGAGTTGATGCTGCAACTGCTAATGAAATATACCTCAACTGGGATAAATATAGTTTAAAGTAGGAGCTGTGCAGAATGCTGGCCTTTTCTAAAGGGCTGAGTTATAGGTACTGTGTTAAGAGTATCAGTTATGAAGCATAGTAAAGAGAAAAAAAGTACACATAAAAGAGTGCTGATTGTATTCTGAAAGCCTGTCTCTGAACAGCTGTTCTAAAAGGATTGTAACCCTGAATTTGAAATGAAGCAAGTTTGAATAAGATGCTGCCTTTACAAAAACCCAACAACACAACCTCTCCTTCACAGCTGCCTCTCGTGCCATCTTTACAAAGAGGTATTTGAAGATGTCAGACCCAGCTGATTTACTGGCAGTAAATGAACCTGTTCAACAGTGCTTTGGCTAAGGAGGGGCTTTTACTGCTGCCTCTCGTTGTTGATGAAGCAACAACCCCAGCATAATATCACAGAACTTTTTCTGCTCCGTGGGTTTGCCGTATAGGATTGATCTGATAAGAGCTGCTTTACAGCATGGCCGGGAGGGAGAACTGTGTGAGCCCACAGCTGCTCTCCTGCTGTGTTTACTGGGAGAAAGGAGACTAAAGCACGTGCAGAGCTCTGAGATGCAGTTATGTTTGTGCATCTGTCTGTACAAGTGAAGTGTGCTAACAGACTTTTTCAGGGTAATACCACTTGGAGAGATAAGAACACACAGTTCTGCATCATGAAACAGTGAGAATCAAAGTTATGACTGGACTTTATCCAAGAAATAATGCTGACCTTGGGTGGCTACACAAAGGCCCACTTGCAAAACAGAGCCCTGTGTGTTCTGCCGAACAGCACAGTAGAGCACCAAGCTGTGAAAACCAGGGATTGTTCTCCATGTGGGAGAGAAAAAAGGGAACTGAGAGACTGAGGTGAAGCAGCTTTGCACGTTCTTGTGGATGTGAACTGTGCTCTTGGCTGAACTGGCATTGATAGGCAATATCAGTTATTACCTAGAACCTTATAAACTGGTCATCAGAAGAATTATGATCTGGCTTGAGCTGATCAAAGAGTTCAAAGTAATGAGTCTAGTCAAATTTTAATAGTCTGCACTGGGTTTGAGTTCCAGTTTGATTTGATTCCTTGCTTGGCTACAGGTGCAGCACACAAAATTGAGCACTGACCTTGGATAGAAAGGCAAGAGTCCTGAACCACTGAGTGTTGAATCAACACACATTCAGCACTCTCTAAATTTCTTAAAAAGCTACAATTAGACAGATCTTTCTGTCTTTTTTTTTTTTTTTTCTCCCCATGTAAATTGTGTATTATAGCCTTGTTGCAGAGTTGTTTACCCTCTGGACTTTTTCATATGCTGCCATCACCGATAGATACTTTTAAGGTTCCGGAGTGGCAAAAGTTAATCTTATTTCAAGTTAGCTTGGGAAATACTTGGAAGAGATTTCTGCAATCAGTGCCCCAGTGTTTATTCTGTTGTGACTGCATGTGCTGAATGCTCCCATTTAATTCCTAAAGTAAATACTGTTTTTCAGCTTCTTAGCCAATAAATAATGAATACACTGCTGTATTATCTCCTAGCTGGTGACTTTCAAATCTTATCGTGCTCTTTGTTCTCAAATAATCAGGAATGGGCAGAAACATGAACGTGGCTGTGTGTACTGGCGACGAAACAGAACAAAGTCATTTTCAGGTGACTTCTTGGTTACTAACACATCCATCAGAAACCTGGGGAAATTAAGGATCTTAAGTTCTGTTTAAAAGTCCACGATTTCTGGCACACAGATAGTGACATAGAGATAAAAGTCCTCAAGGAAACTTGGAGTTATCATTCCAACTGTCATGTAATAAACCTGCAGTGCTCAAAATCCCTGTGGTATCATAAAAAGAAAGCTGACCTGTGAGGCAGGAACGATGCAGGGTTTTAATAGTTAGAACAAAGACCTCTGGCACGGATTTTTAAGACCATGAGTGACTGAAGGTGCCCTCCTTCCATGAGGGTTTTTGTGTCAGGCCTTTGAGGTTTGTGTGTATGTGTGGGGTTGTGGTGGTGCTGTTGTTGTCATGCCTTTCCCAGCCTAGCCATAATCTTACCCTCTAGGTATGGAAACAATTTGTTATCAGTACAAAACACTGATACACACATGGACTGCCTTCTGGTACTAGCTGGAATTTTAGGATAGTGTAGGGCATTAGACTCTCCTGACATGGCAGTGTTCATCTCTGCTTGGCATATTCTTGAAAGTCCATGCCTGTAACAGGTTCCAAGTGCTTCCAAACCATAGGAACTCAGCCTAACACCCCCTTCCCCCACAACCTTCAACTGTTTCTAACAGTGACAAGAATTCTTTCCACACAGGTTGTTTAAAGATAGAAGTTCAGTGCAGTAGGTTATGTGGTTTTGTGAACGTTTTGGGCTATGTGTATAAAACTATTTGTATGTGGATTTTCAGCACTGATAAACTTGAAACTTGCCAGAAACTGTGCAGTCGTACTTTTTCACATCTTTTAATCTTCAAATGGCCTTGCAAAAAATCTGCTCTGATTACACTCATTATACCTGAAGCTTCATTTGAGTTAATCTGAATAAACCTTCTGCTTCCTTTTTTAACTAACTTATATTTTTGCTACAGCTGATTAGGTGGGCTGCTTTGTCTTCAAGTTAACTGCCTTTTCATACCTGATAAAATAAGCTTGTATATATTTTTTCTTCCTCCAAGAGATTTTAATTCTTTTAAGGTGAGAATTTCAAAACATATGGATGAAAGAATATTTAGAAAGTGAATTTGTTGTATAGTTCGTAATTAGGTGTTTTTTCAATTGTTTTGATCACAAAGTCTGTCACAGCCAAATTCTAGAACTGCTGAGAAATGTAGAAGAAAATGTAAAGAATGAAATAACCTTTGTACTTGTTAAGATAAATACTAATGTGAGAGGTGAATGAACCATGTTTTTCATATTGCAATTAAATTCAGAACATAACTTCATTAATTGGCTTAGTATTCTCAATATCAATTTAACTTGGAAAGCTGATGAATATATATAAATGTAGTATTGTAAGCAGTAGTTTAACTAAATGTTAAAACATTTGAAAGTTTCTTACATAAAATCTGTCTGACATAGCAGGTAGATGAGTGATACATGGTTACTTGTTTTTCTACTTATGCACTTTCCAAGCAATATGCACTGAAAATACTTTCAAAACAGGATCTTTGGTTCAAAACTTGTATTTTAGTTACTCACTATAACCTTTAATATAACTTCTTTTTAACAAAGACCCAACTTGTGCTTGTTTCTTGATATTTGCTGTTGCTTCCCGTAGTCTTTCTTTACAGAGGTAGAGAAGGGAAAAAGACACAGACGACCCAGAATTGCAGGTTCTGATGGAAGCATTCAAGAGAGCAGAAATGTTACAGAATACATTGCACAAAAAAACTGAGCACAGACGTGAAGTATGTGGATCTCATAAGATCTACCATCTATGTTTAGAATTTTACTTTACTGACTTAAAACCTGTAAAACCTTACCTCAAATACGTTCATCTGTTTCAAATACAAGTTAGTGTTTCACTGACATGGAAGCAATAGATGTAAATTGACAGAAACATAAAACCACCTTGAGCGAAATGAGTAAAACCCCAAAATGACAGAAAAAGAATCCACTTTTACCTCTCTGGAAGCTGAACATCAAAAGAACAAAGCCAGGAGTTACTAAAGCTTTAAAGAAATAGTCTTTACATTACACATGCACTTTTTCCTATCAGTAGAAGCATACCTGTTTTATACACAATAATGTCTGGCTGCAGTTTTTGCTTCTGTTTTATATGGTCATACTGCTCCTCAAGTATGCCTACATCCATCTTGGCGAGCTGCTTGCCACGGTCTGAAGCCTGTGGCTCTGAGGTGTGAGTCACTGAAAAAATACCAGTCACGTATTTGTAAACCTTCACCATCTGTTCCAACAAGGAAGAAAAAGTTGTGCAGAAGCAGGACACTTCCTTCATTGTGTTGGCAAGAAAGCAAAATCAAGTATGAAGCATCTGAAATCTTCCTAAGGGAACAAGCAACTTTCTTCCAAGCACAGCGACTTGTGTCAGAAGTTGCCTGGTCTGTGAGTGTCAGTCAGCTTGTTTTCATGCAGTGTGTCTGGAGCTCCTGCATACAGAGTTCATGATCAGGACTGCATTGATGGATTTAATGTTTACCTAAGGTTGTAAGCATGTGAACCTTTGCCAAGAAAAACAGTGAAATACAAAACCTCCTTGAACACAGTCAAGTGCAGAAAGGGGTGGGTAATACTGGTTTATGTAGCAATGTTAATTCTTAAAGGGATGCTGTTGAGGAGGCATCCCCAGGGTAGTAGTTGCACCTGGGAAATACTTCTCCGTGTTTCTTTCCATGTGTTTTCTGTCTTTTCCCCTTCACTGTCCCTTCTTAACTTTCACCCAGTTTCATTCTAGCTGAAGCTTCTTGGGGCAGTGGGGTGGGAGGAGATGATTTGTTAAACCTTGACAGGTTTTTGTGCTTGTTGCTCCCATTTAAAGAATACGTAGAAGCATTCAGGCCTCGATGCAGAGTCAGAAGGGTGTGTGTCAGTGACACTTGGAATTGGGAGGCTGGAGACAGGAACACCTTACTCTGGCTCATTCAGGATTTCTGCTGTTCCATAAAATGAAATAAATTACAGGAACACTAATTTTGTTACTGAGAGCTGAGCATACCCTTCAAATACATGGTAAGCCACATTTTAAAACTTACCATACATGTAACAGTATTATATAAAAATGAGGCAAAATTTAAAAAAAAAACAACCATGGCTTTTGATTATATCAGATAAAGTATGAAACTATGCCTGGACTATGTACAGCAAGTTTTCGTCCCTGAAATAGGTTCATCAAGGGTCTATGTGAAAAAAATAATATAGTTAAACTGTAGTTTTAGCACAGTTGTCATCTGCTCAGTTTCATGCACTGACACACTTTTGGTCAGAGTTTAAAGGGACTTTCTCAAAACTGATTTGAATAAACAAGCAGGGGTATGTCCCACGAGCCACTTTGAATGCAAGACTGAGCCTTTGTAACTAAAATATCATACTCTAAAGCCCGTTTGCCTTATATGTGACATAAAACAAGCAGAGAAAAAAGGCTCAAAAGCCAAAGTGTTGATGGAAGTAAAGGCATTGTCAGAACGGTCGGCTAATAAAGCAGGACACGTTAATTTTTCCTAAAGAAAAGTAGGAATGCCACCTGGCGCGGCTCTGACACACCAGGGACGGCAGCCTCGAGGGGAACCTTGGGCACTCACGCAGCTGATCGCTGAGCTCCTTCCCGGGAGGAAGGCGAGGTCCGCTGTCCCCGAGGGAAGGATCCGGGGACAGCCGCGCGGGGTCTGCGGCATCACAACAGCGGCGGGTTCCGATGGAATGCGTCGGGCGGGGGGTGGACACGGGAGCCAGGCAGGGCTCATCACAATAGACAACGTGATGTATCTCTGGACGTAGTATTCTCCATCAAGCACAACAAAATTCGGTGCAATTATAAGAAAGATTAATGGTTTGAAGTTGCTTTGGGTGCAAAGAAAATGGTAGTTTCTCTCAGAAATGGATAACACTCCTATCACTTTGACAGTAGGCTTTTATTTATCTGTTGTTTATTTATTTATACATTGGTCTGTTTCCAAGATATCTTGCGAGGGGATGGTTTATCTTTCTGGCTGAGAAGGGTTTTTGTCTAGAAGGACATAAACCACAGGTGTGAGACTGGCAATAATCACTGACCTATGAAAACATGCACAGGTTTGTGGTGCAGTTGTGGCACAACAGAAGATCATAGAATCAGAGAATGTTAAGGGTTTGGAAGGATCATCTCGTGCTAACCCCTCCTGCCATGGGCAGGGACACTTCCCACTAGACCAGGTTGCTCAGGGCCTTACTCAACCTGACCCTGAACACTGCCAGTGTTGGGGCATCCACAACCTCCCTGGGCAACCTGTTCCAGTGTTTAACCACCGTCACAGTAAAGAGTTTCTTCCTAATATCCAGCCTAGACTTCCCCTCTTTCAGTTTGTACCCATTACTCTTTGTCCTGTCACTACAGGTCCTGGCAAAGAGTTGCTCTCCAGCTTCCCTGTAGGCCCCCTTCAGAGACTGGAAGGTTGCTATGAGGTCTCCGTGCAACGTTCTCCTCTCTGAACAAGATGTTAAACCCTCTATAAAAAAACAGTTGTACTACTACAGTTCTATCTGTGTGGTTGAAATGGTTATGTCCCCTTTTTGCATTCAGTGTTGCCAACAGCAGAAAGATGTGTTACACTGCTGGTAAGGATGGTGTGTTGTTAGATGGCATCAGGGAGCTGAGTAATTAATTCAGACTTTTGTTTTTTAATGAAATACTGGGGATGGATGGGAAGCAACAATATGTTATTATAAAATTTATATATAAGAAAGAGATGGCATGCGCTTAGACCCATTACAACAACAGAAATGAGCAGATGTTTTATTCATTGATTTTAAAAATTATAAAGATACTAAAGATTACATAGTAAGGATCTTCCTTGGGTAATAAGAGTAGTAGACCTGCAGCAGGTTGATCTGTGTAACTAGAAAAACTACTTTGCTTTTTTATTTTAGTCAAGTTTTTCACTAAGTTTTAGGTATTACTGAATGTCTTCATGGTGAGACACATAATCCAAACCTCCTTGCTGCTTCAGAAATTCTGGGCCCTTTCTTACTAGAGAGAAACTAAAAGTTCAGTTTGTTGCAGGCTGTCATGCATTTTGTAGAAGAAATATGCTGATGAGTCCAAACTGCTGAAGTGGCTGATTTCAGAGGAGGCTTTTGGCAGGAGCTGGCAATGTTGCAGCCATTCTCCTCACTGAAACTGCTCAACACGCTTGAACTTCCCAGGTGACTGAGCGTAGATAGTTCACTTATTCCTTCTTATTCCTAAGGTTGCATCAGAAATGATTGGTGGAATCAGGGGGTGACAAGACTCTGGTTATGTAGTGCATAGAGCTCTGGTGAGGCTCAGCAGGCTCTCATGTGTAAGTCTGCAGTAATTGACTTTTTAATAATTACTCTTGCCTTCCCACTATGCTTGTGTCATACAAATCGTGTTGCCTACCTCAGCTGCAGTCTTTTCCTGCCTCAGCCAGGGAAAGAACAGTAAACAAAATACTCTGTCAGACACTGTAGATACTCTTCCAGTTGCCTTCTCTCTCCCCTAGATAAAGCATGTTTGAGTTTTTCTGATGTATCATGGCTTTAGTAGATGTACTCTGATACTCTGCCTTCAGTTGAGACAAACATCTGGTGCTCTGTAGCAAGCAGTACCTCAGGAATTGCCTTGTTTGTCCAGTGTTCTCAGTTGTTGTCACATGGAGCCTGCCTTTGGACCTTCAGGCAGTCGGTTTATACATAGGGACAGGAGATTTAATTAACTTCATTACAGTTTGAGCTGGCATTCAATACAAACATTATTAATGGTCAGGAAAGTTACCCAACCTTTTTAAAATTCCAGTCACACTTTTTGACTGGCTGACCTCCTGTGAAAGTGACTTGCGCAACCTGACTATGTGTGGCAGAAGGAATTTCCAGCATAGCATCCTTGACCCTGAAATGTAGGCTCTGTCTTCAAATATGTGCACTTCACTTCTCACTGGAAGAGCATTTAATGTATAATGAGTTTGTATTTGATCAGAAATTATTGTTAATTATTTGTGCTGTGCAATTCCCTCGGGATCCTGGAAAGGCCATCACACGTAGTTACACAAATGGTTTATACGAGGCAGCCCCTTCCCAAGCATTTGTATGGGTAGGAAACAAAACCAGAAACTGGCTAAAGGAACCACATGCCCAGTGAAATGTAGGGAATGAATCCAGGTGGTACAGCAGAGCTGGAACTGGGAACAGAATTAGTTTTTATTTTGCTGAGCCAGTCCTGTATACATGGCTGTTTGTTTCCTTTTCACAAAACGCTTGTGAACAGAGCATCTTCATGGAATTAATTGTTAGGGCTGGCAAAGACCTTTAAGATCAAGTCCAGCTGTCAACCCAGCACTACCATGCTGACAATTAAATCACATCCTCAAGTGCCATATCCACACATTTTTTTAACACTTCCAGGGATCTTTTCCCTGTGAAGTCTTTTCCAATGCTTTACAACCGTTTCAGTGAAAATTTTTTTCCTAATATTTAATCTAAACCTGCCCTGGTGCAACTCAAGGCCATTTCCTCTCATAGTGTCACTGTGAGAAGAGACCGACCCCCACCTTACTGTGACCTCTTTTGAGGCAGTTGTAGAGAGCAATAAGGTCCCCCCTGAGCCTCCTTTTCTCCAGGCTAAACACCCCCACCTGCTGCAGCTGCTCCTCATCAGACCTGTGCTCCAGACCCTTCCCCAGCTCTGTTGTCCTTCTCTGCACACACTCCAGTGCCTCAATGTCTTGCTTGTAGTGAGGGACCCAAAACTGAACACAGGATTTGAGGTGCAGCTGAATCAGCCTCTACAGGTGCGTATATGGATTTGTCAGTACGTGTGTTTGTGTGTGTACACTTTTCTATCAAGGCATGAGTGTCTGTTTATATATATGTACACACACATATATACTTGTGTGTGTTTTGTGAATAATTAGCAATCACGATATAATTAATGAAATGAATTGCAGGTCTAATGTACATGACATCACAAAGAGCATGAGGTTAATCGTGGTTTTGATGTGTAGTGAGCGGGTGTAGCTAATCCTTATTATGCCACTGACATAAACTTGAAAATGGATTGTCCATGGGTTATGTTTTTATACCACAGTGGAACAACTTCCTTTGTGCCCCTAGCCTGTTTAGGTATTGCTGGTAAATAAAAATAAATTTGTATTGTCATACCTGCACACCAAATTATGATTTCTCTTTAAATCAGTCAGTCTTTAAATCGAGTTACTTGGATCTACAGACCCCTGTACACTTTTACATTACACAGCAGGTGGCACTGTTGGAGTGGCGTGGCTGTGTATTTGCCTGAGCCTGAAATGTTAGAGGCTTCCATTTGGCTTGTAGGTTTCTGAGGAATATAAGCAGACAAGCCATGTCTTAGCACTGGCACACGTATCTCCTAACAGTATTTACAGGTTCTGAAAATTTATTGCCATGATTAGGTTTGTGTCAAAACTTGTCTTTCCTTAATTGAACAAACTTCCTGATCAAAACATCGTCTGAATGGTTTTTGTTTGATTATCCACTGAAGTCTGAAGTGCCCTATTTCCCTTAAGTCTGTTCTTCCATCACAATGGAACCAATTCTTCATTTCCTTGAGGCAAAATAAACTTGAGAATATTTCATAGTCTAAAAGCAGTGGCTTTTAGCATTTGGAGTAGATGTTTACTACCCTTGACCTTGGATGCAAAATCTCATTTAAAAAGATGCAACTAATTTTATCTCATACTAATTAATTTGTGAGGAGTAAATTAGTTTTTTATTAAAAATTGTTTGGAGGACCTTATAGGAATAATTGTTGATTTAAAGATAATTAAAAATGCTCATAATGGTTAACTGACTGAATGCACTTCCTGTAACACTGGGTTTTACTGCACACCTGAGACCAGAGGTATATTATTCATGATATTCATGTGCTGAATTTAGACACGTCCAACACTGTTCATGGAGATTAAAAAGATACAATACAAATATCTGTAGATTTTAATTGGAACTGAGAAGAAAAGTAAAAGTTACTGTGACAATCCCCTTTCTCTAGCTTTCTGTTAGTGGTTTTTAAATTTTTATTTAAATGCAGTCCTGCAGGGTTAGAAAGTGACTATTTTTTTCCTAGAAAATGTAACAACAAAAAGAAAGGTAGAAGCAAGACGTCTGCTATTATGTGGGCTCCAGACAGTATCAGTAGAATCAACAGTAATTGTTTACTTTTTAATGAGATTTTTGATAAGAACATGTGTATTTCTATTGTTTGAAAGCACAACCTTAAAGCACTCCCCGGTTACGGAGTGTTGTGAGCAGAGCACAGGACTTTCTGATGGTGCAAGATCATTTTCTGGTGCTCTCTGCGTGTCCATGCTAATGGGATGAAGGAGTCTATGACAGAAGTTTTCAGGATGACCTCAAGGTGTTTCCTCTCATCTGATCTTTCATGTGCTTTCAGACATAAAGAGTTCGAGTGTGTCAAAAGGAAGGAGGGTGGCCCAACTCTCCTTCAGGTCCCTCTGAAGGTTTTTTTGAGCTTGGGTCACATATAGTCCACCTTCACATTTTCTTGATAAGGATTCTATTTCCCCTTTTTATTCCTCGTGTCTTTATGTAAATATAATTAGGTAGTGTGTGTGTATGTAGGTATATATCAAATATCTATGATCCTACACTTTGCCTGGGTGTCTCTAAAGGCTTAAATCAAGCACACCAAGTTAGCACTGGCGGTTTCACACCAAGCATCCTGTGCTTTTTTGTGCTCTTGCCAAGGAAGGTCAGACCAGCTGATCCTTGAGGTCCCTTCCAGTCTGATATTCTGTGATTCTTTGATTTTTTACCACCTACATGGCTTTGCAGGTGTTGGGAGCTTGGTGCTATCTAGTTTCCTTTGCAGAACCATGTGCTCTGTTTTCTTTTCTTTTTGGGAATGATAAAGGTGATCACAAGGAAGTTAGTGGATTCCTTCAGGTCAAGTTCAGTTTTGCTGGTTATAGTTGTAAGGAGCTAAATGCAGTGGATGTTCTTTATGTATTTTTTTTTTTTTGTGCCTAGCATAAGCAGCATTTAAAAACTTCTGTTCTTCTGTCTTTGTCAGTGCTGAGCATTAAATAATCATCCTTTGGAGTGTTAGTTGCTGTGAAAAGTAAACTAAAATGCTGAAATTTGCTTTATTTAAGCTGCTCACTCTGTTTTTGTTAGGACTGAAATCTCTACCCTGTGCAAAAAATCACCCTCAAAAATTTAGCATCAGGAGTTGTTCGTTTTGCAGTTCTACTGTTCTTGCTCATCAAGAACTTCTGAGATTCTCTACTAGAAGTGAGAATGTGCAGAGGAAGAAACTGAAGGTATTTATCAGAGATTTTAAACAAATGAACTCTAACATAGGATCATAGAATCATAGAATTAACTGGTTGGAAGAGACCTCCGAGATCATCAAGTCCAATCCTTGATCCAACCCCACTGTGATTACCAGATCATGGCACTCAGTGCCACATCCAGCCTCATCTTAAAA
>JAYRBT010000082.1:5257925-5290682 GCA_036023395.1 Myiotriccus ornatus | reverse complement strand
TTCAATTCACAAATGGTGACAGTCAGAAATAACTATGAATTACACAGAGGCAGTGAGTAGTATCATCACTGGACTGTATCTCAGACCTTACTTCAGGATCAGGGCCTTTCCTTGAAAATTATTTACTTTGCAACTGGGTCAAACATGTCACCTCCTAGGAGCTGGATTTTACTTTTTCATGTTTCAAAGACCAATCCTTGCTCTTCACATAAAAAAAAAAAACCCATTGCAAATTCTCTTTGGTCATTAATAATCCTGAAGAACTGTGCTTGTCAGGGAAAAAAATACAGAATTTACCAAGAGCAAATCCTGTTTTTCTGTAGGACTCAGGGTGGAGTCTATATTCACAGTGACAGACTGACAGTCACTTCTCCCGTGCTCATGTGGGTCAAGGTATGAAAAAGCTTTATATAGTTCACCTTCTTCCTTGCTGTTACAGAAATGGAAATTTATTCTGAGCAATAGTGAAACTCTTCACTCAAAACAACATGGTTCTTTTTTTTATATTCTGTTTCTTTTAAGTGTTATTCTGTGTCTTTGGTATGCAAATAGTAATGCTATCAACAAACAGTGGAAGTTGCTAACATTTTGATGTGTTTTTTGTTTGTTTCTACACTCTCTACTGTTACAGCACTCTGTGTATGAGAAATGCCCTCTGGACTTTCCCTCATTTTCCCTCTTTTTTTCTTGTGCACAAAAAGGGCAGATCTTATTTTGCCTGGCTTAAATCTGTGGTTTTGTAGCATCAAGGTTACCTTAACTGTTTTTTTTTTTTAGAATAAGCTCTGCTAAGCAATTGATGTCGCAACTGGTAAGTGGTGAAAGTGCACTTTGTTCAGGGATTCCCAGTCACTTCCACTGATGTTTATTTTGAAGCACAGCATTCTTTTCTATTTTAAAACAAGGCCTTCCTTGCTTCTGTGCAGATTCTGAAACGCTTGCTCTCACGTGGTACTGTGTAAATCTATCTTGCTAAAGGGATTTGAATAGTTAAAGTATTTGAAAGGTCACAGAACCCCCAGCTACCCAAGCCACAGAACTACTGTGATCCACAGGAGCTGACAAGGGTTTGGTAAATTTGCTTGCAGGTGGTCTTTTGAGCCACAATGAAGAGGAGCAGTTGTAATTATAAAATTATTAATATGACGATATAGGTATATGACATTTCTTAGGAAGTCTTGCAGTGGTCCATTTGTCCAGACAGTCTGGGAAATGGTGATCTAAGTGAAACTATGTAAAGATAAATGAATTTCTGATTTTAAACTTCAGAAAAATGAAGTTCTTCAGGCAAGAATGAAATTCAGTTGAATTGGCCTTATACTGAAGAGTTTGTGAGTTAGCTGATTCTGGAGGCAGCGGTATTGAGATTAGTAATGTCTTGTAGGATGGAGTGCAGGATGCACCCTGTTAAGATTTCAGAGATTTCCAAAAGTAAGAACTGAAAAAGATAATCCTGTTTTGTGTCTGGCACTCTTGAAAGTGCTTTTTAGTGAATTGGAATTCTTTAACTCTTGCCACTTATTTAGGTTTCAAAGAATGGATCTTTGTGATTCAGCTTCTTTAAAGATCTTAATTTTTCCTCTGTGTGACTCAGTTTTTCTTTTATGGACTCTTAGTTAATAAATTAATTTATGCAACTTCTTGAGAAGTCCATAGTCATTAGCTAATTTTTCATTATCTGCCAATGAACTCTTATCAGTGATGACATGAATTTACTGTTTAATTCCAGATTGTGAGTATGCATAATTTGATAGCTCTTTACAATCATTCTTGATTCTATTTTTTTTGTTTCAGGCTCTGGATATGATCTTGGAGAAGATGAAGTCTTCAGGCTTTAACTTCTCTCAAGTCAGAGCTTTGTCTGGTGCTGGCCAGGTTAGTTTATAAAGAAAATATCAGTCTTACTGTATTTCTTCAGTAGAGTATCAGGTACAGTGATAAATTTAATTTAAATAATTGTATTGCAGAAGAGCATAACGGCATAAAATAAGATAAAATCTTATATTTGAGTGTTCATAGACACATTCCTCAGGGGAGCTTGACACCTGAAGCACACAAAGCAATCATTACAAGGTAGTGGGAGTGGAGGATGAGGTTTACAGTGCAGTTGTTTGGATCAGCGTAGTGTGTAACTACTTGGTTTCCTGTTGTTTTAATTCTTTGTACATACAGATTCTGAAATGACAGAGATCATTTTGAGCTTCAGCAGATCCAGGTGCTTGAGGAAAATGAGGTAGAAACAACAGTGAGGAATACAGTTTGCTAAAAGCATAGTAACGTGCTGTTGAGCACAGTTTTTTCGTTGGCTAGGAAGGAGGTCTGACTGGGAACAACAAAACCCAAACGATGTGAGTCTTTGATGCAGAAATGGCAAAGATGCTGCCGTGATTTAGCCTGTAGTGCATAATGGCTTTTCCTGAGATTTGTAAAACCCACGCTGACATTTTGTCAGTGAACCAGTCTCCTGGTTCTCTGGTGAAACAGCATTTCTTAGATGATATCCAGGGTGAGGACTGCACCAAAATGATAGCCGATTCTGACATGTGAGGTTTAGGTTATTCATCTTGGTTTTTCTGGGACTAATTAATCAAAATTCTTGCTTTGATCTCCCTGTTTCATTGATTGCAGTTGAAAGTCTGAGCAAAGTGCCTGAAAGTCATAGCTGGTATCAAGGTCTCTGTTGTGAATTCTTCAGTGGAACAGAAGTCAGGGACTGACAAGTAACCCCAAGTTATACAAGTGAAAAAAGGAAGCGTATTTCCAGATTGCCTGTATTCCCTTTATTCTAGCCAGCCTCCAACAAGGTGGGCAGGCATGTCACTGATGAATCAGGGAGCTGTGCTGAAGTAGCACAGAACTAAGTCTTGATTGTGGAGCCCTGGCTACAGCTCGAAGAGCCTTCAAAGAAGTATCTAGTGCTGTTAGCAGTATAGTGATAGTTCCCACTAAAGTTTTCAGTAGTTCAAAATAATTTTCTGGTTTGGTACATGGTTTGCTCAATCTCAGAGTCTTTTAATGACACACTTGATTTGAAAGGGTGCATCTTTCGGTCCTAGTTTGAAGAGAGTTCTCTTGTCCCTTAAAGTTTAAAATTCAGATCAGGATATGAACTTTGCAGCTTTGGAGGGCATCTCCAACCTCTGTTTTTGTATTCCCTACAGCAACATGGGAGTGTGTACTGGAAAAAAGGAAGCATCCAAATTTTAAAGAATGCATCACCTGAACTGCCTTTACATCAGTCACTAAAGGTAATGTGCAGAAAATCTCTGAAGGAAGAGGTACACCATCCTTTTTCTGATGCTTACACATTGATTTTCTCCTTGCAAACCTTTCCTCTTGTTTGGCTGAGTCTCATGCCCCTGCAGCATAAACAAAATGTAGTAGTTATTCCTTCAGCTCCAGGGCTTTTGACATTTTATTTTCTTCTGTATGACAGTATATTCTTCTTTAAACGCTTACAGGTGCCAGTGGGTGTCCCAGAATCTTTCTGTGCCAGAGTAACAGACTGTTTGTTCTTCTAGGAAACGCAATCTTTTTGTAAACAACCTGTAAATACTTAATTTTTTGTTTTTATATATATATATGTATATATTTGTATTGACCAAAAATTTTTATGAAAAAGACTGTTGTACCTGAGTTTACTTGCAGTGCTTGCGATTTCATTAGATTTTACATATATAAAAAGAATATATTTATAATTATAATAAATAAATATATTAATAGATATAATATATATATATAAAATAAATAACCCAGTTTACACTTACTCTGAAAGGATGGAATGTAATGCTCTGTGGACACAAACTCCTAACAAGTACATTTTTGAACCCGAACATTTTGTACGTGAGCGATGGATAAACTTTTGTTTAAAAAGAATAATAGGGAGAAGTCAATGTTCTCCTGGAAAACCCTTACCTTCCTTACTTCATGGTCAGAACAGACAGTTGTATGCTGAAAGAGAGACTTTTGTGTAACTGATGTATCAAATGATTAGTTTTGGAACTACCTCATCCATGCCAAACTCATGGAAAGGGGATTAAAACGCTCTCTGGTGATGTACTAAGTCTCAGTTGTATTTCCAAATGATTATGCCAGCCAATAAGGAGAAATCTGTTAGTGGAGCTGTGGAAAGACAGTCTGATTGTTCGGAGAGGAGTTCTAAAAGGGGCTGGGGTTTTGGCTGCTGGGAGAGTGTACTGAGACATCGTGCTGCAGGGTCTGACAAGGAACAGCAGATAAAGCCTGTTGCTTCCCTCTGATGCAAAGTTTGAACTTTTCAGCGCTGACTAACGTGCTGCCCAGTATCTGCTTTTTCGTAATTATCAAGAGGAGACCAGAAGGCGGCTCAGAGAACTGAGCAGTGAGCCGACACGTACGGCTGCTGTATTTTTATTACTCTAGCGGGGATTTCTCAGAGATCAGACTTACTAATAAAGGGCACTGTTCGTTACAGGGGTGTTTTTCTGTCAGTAACAGTCCCGTATGGATGGATTCCAGCACAGCTTCCCAGTGCAGTGCCCTGGAGGAAGCCGTGGGGGGAGCCCAGCACCTGGCGAGTGTCACCGGCTCCCGGGCCTATGAGGTGAGGAATGGGTGGGGGGAACGTCCTCAGCAGAGCCTTGTGATGGGAAAAATGCTGCCATCACAGGGCAGCAGATAACCATCAGCCATTAACTGTGAAAGAGGGAGTTTTTGCAGGAGTTTCACCAAAGAAGATGTGGAAATTTTACAGGCAAGTTAACCTAACACTGGGAATTTTGCTGCAGGAGGCAGTTGGAGTGAGCATTTGCCAAGTGGTTCCCAAATACGCTGATTGGTGGCCATGCTTGCAGTCTCAGGGCCTGGTTGTCCCCTGGGAGCATCTTGTGCAGCCACATTTCCATGGGGGTGGAAATCCAATTTGTGTTACAGGTTTATTTGGGGTAAATCCATCCACCAATTTGTGGATCGCTGGTCTGGGTTACTTCTGCAATTTAAAGATTAGCCTTTTAATATTCCCTGGAGGCATCTCAGCACCTGGCTACTCATACTGTTGGTTCAACAGAATAAGGCTTTAAGCTCCCAAATAGATGATTCTGTTTTTGAATCGTCATGCAAGGTTTATGGCCAGTGTTGAAATCAGACTTCACATACCACTAGCAATTTATTTTTAACTTGCTGAATGTTAAGGTTTCAATGTTACAAGGGGTTTTTTTTATTATGTAATATAATATTTGGATAAAAAAAAATATTCTTGCAGCTATTTTTAGCCTATCCTGGAGTTGTTGCTTTGAATATGAAACCTCCTGCTTTGCTCCCAATTCACCTGCCTCACAGGCAGGTACACAGATCATATAGCTTAAAGCTTTTCAAGGATTTGAAGGCAGCATTTGAATTGTGCTGCTGCCTGTGCACAGAGTAAGTGTGATTCATTCCATTGAACTGTCATTTCTGAAATGTAAACTAGGGATAGTAATGCTTTTTCTCTTGCCTTTTTTTCAAAAGGTGAACAAAATTCCCATAATGAGACTATGTGTTATACCCTGTTTAGTGCAGATTGCCTGCTGTGCACTGACTTTCATCATGCATCAGGCAAATTAAATATCCAAAGTGCAGTGTACTGAACTCATTACACAGAGTTAATGATTATTGACTCCATTTAGGGTTTGTGTTTCTAAGCGTTTGCATTTCTTTTTCAGCGTTTTACAGGAAACCAGATAGCGAAGATTTACAGCCAGAATCCTGAGGTCTACAAGCAAACTGAGGTTGGCTTAACTTCAATATCCTTATTGGCAAACACAGTTGAAAATCTTTCAAAATTAATTTTGTGGGGATGTTTTTACAGACCTTTTTACTGAAGAGTATTTTGATTCTTGTGTTTGAATTTAAGCCCGAAATTGAAAATTTTATTGTTTTATTTTTTGTTTTGTTAAATTATTAGTAGCTGGGCAGATAAAAACCAGGCATCAGTTCTATTATGAATGTTGTATTTGTCAAGCTGGTGAACAGAGCTTTAAACTGAAGTTGCTGGGGAGGGGAACCTCAATCCATCCCTGTCCTACCACTTTGGTGCCAGTGCTGAAAACAGATACCCAGAGCCTGGAGAGGGATGGCAGGAGAGCACTTGAAAAGCAGCATCGGCCAGTAAGCCTCCTTCACTGGGGGCCCAGCTTTAATGCCTGTGCAAACACATGGGATATAAAGAAGAGGAGTTAGAGATGTGCACACACCTGCAGGGTTATGATCCTACTGGCGTCACGGAGACACGGCGGAATGGCTCCTGTGATTGGAGTGTTGGAATGGAAGGATATAAGCTCTTGCAAACTGGTTAGTATTCAAGAATCACCTCCTCCAAGCTCCGAAGGGATACATCCCAGCAAAGAGTTAAGTCAGGCAAAAACACCAGAAAGCCTGTATGGATGAACAAGGAGCTCCTGGACAAACTCAAACACAGAAAGCAATCCTACAGAGGGTGGAAGCAAGGGCAGGTGAATGGAAAGAATTACAGAGAGATTGTCTGAGCAGTCAGGGATCAGGTTAGGAAAGCTAAAGCCCTGAAAAAATTACGTCTGGCCAGGGACATCAAGGGCAGCAAGAAAAACTTCCATGGGTATGGAAGACTTGGGAAAATGTTGACCCTCTCTGAGAGAAAGTGGGAGACCTGGTTACCCAGGGTATGAAGAAGACCTGGTACTCAATGACTTTTCTGCCTTGGTCTTCACTGGGAAGAGCTCCAGGCACACCACCTGAGTCACAGAAGACAAAGGCGGGGACTGGGACAATGAAGAACCACCCAGTGTAGGAGAAATCAGGTTCAAGACCTTCTAAGGAACCTGAAGGTGCACAAGTCCATGGTACTTGATGAGATATGTCAATGGGTCCTGAGGGAACTGGTTGACAAAATGGCTAAGCCACTATCCATCATGTTTGAGAAGTTACAGCAGTCTGGTGAAGTTTCCACTGACTGGAAAAGGGGAAACATAGCCCCTCTTTTTACAAAGGGAATAAGGAAGATGCAGGAAACTACAGGCCAGTCAGTCTCACTTCTGTGCCTGGCATGGAGCAGATCCTCCTGGAAACTATGCTAAGGCACATGGAAAATAAGGAGGTGGTTGGTGACAGACAACACGGCTTCACCAAGGGCAAATCGTGCCTTACAAATTTGGTGCCTTCTGCGATGGGGCTACAGCATCGGTGGATGAGGGAAGAGCAAGTGATGTCACCTGTCTGGATTTGTGCAAAATACTTGACACAACATCCTTGTCTCTAAACTGGAGAGGCATGGATTTGATGAATGGACCAGCTGTTGGATAAGGAATTAGCTGGATGGCTGCACTCAAACATTTGGGGTTAAGGGATCAATATCCAGGTGGAGACCAGTGATGAGTGTGTTTCCTTGGGGTGCTGTTCAATGTCTTTGTCACAACGTGGGCAGTGGGACTGATGCACCCTCATCAAGTTTGCAGTCAACACACTGGAGGGAAGGGATGCCATCCAGAGGGACCTGGACAGGCTGGAGAGGTGGGTCTGTGCAGACAAACCTCATGGAGTTCAACAAAGCCAAGTGCCTTCCATTTTCCACTGAGGAGTTACTTTGATTCTATTAGTACAAATTAATTGTTTTCCTTCTGATTTTTAATATTCAGAAATCAACTTGCAATTCCATTCCTGTTTCAGTTTGATGTCTCTGTATCTAGCTGTGACTGAAATGCCATGGCTTGAAGCAAGTAAAAACTCCATGGAGAAATGATGTAAATGAGAGAAAAAACCCTGTCTTATGATTTGAATATGCCAAACATCCAGACGTGTGAAGCCAGGCCACTCCTGATTTTGTATTACTGCTGTCACTTGATAGCATTAATCACATTTTTTTGTGTTTTTTTAAGATCTCACCCCTGCATGAAACAGTTAATTTCATGAGAAAGTGAGTTGCAAAGTTGATCTGTATTTTGTGTGAGAGTGCTTAATTTTTAATTTTTTTTCTTCATTTCTTGCACATTCTCATTGTATAAGCTTTACACTAGTGAGAGATGAGATGAAACAGAACATTGATAGAGTCTGACCAAAAGCTTGAGACTTAATTTAGAGAAACATACGTTAGTGGTGAAAAATGGGTCTGTGGAACTGAGAACTAGTCAGGCCAATTTCAGACTTTGAGGGCTGGTTGCACTGATGGCACCTTTTAGCAATGAAGCTCATGCAAGATGTTGTGGCGAAGTCCAAAATATCTCCCTGCTGGCGTTGCTCTCGGTGACCCTCGAGAAGGAGCAGCTTGGCAATCTCAACCACACGTGGAAGGTGGATGTGCTTCCTCCTGCAGGTCAGCTTGCTAAACTGGCTGATTCACAGTTTAACTTCATCCTTTTCCCTTCCATTTCAGGTAGCTAGTGCCCACTGGGGCACCACAGAAGGTAGGCCTTTGTCATCTAAGCAAAACGTGGTATATTCTTGGGGAGAGGAGCGTGAAGAGCGTCATTAAATTTCCCGGCCATTATAACCACCTCTCAGGGCTCTGGCTATGGGCTGTCCTTGAATGCTGTGTGAAGCAGTGGGTGTGTGATCATTAATAAAACACCTGTCACTGCTGGCTCACTCGACCAGCAGGGATTTGATTCTGTTCAGTTATTGGGTGACAATCATGTTTCTTCTGAACTAGTCACAGCACAGAATAAGAAATTTGACAGCTTCTGTGCCAGCTTCTTGGGAACAGACAACACTGGATCATGCAGAAAGCTTGGGAGTGGTTGATTAACTTGAGAGTTCACATGGCAGATGTCAAGTGGAAGCAAGTTCTTGTTGGATCATTGAGTTGTGTCATATGGCTGTGGCGTTTTTTGGCCAGTATTAGAAGCCCTACAGCTGGATTTAATGCAGTTGAAACATACCCTGAGGCAGAGCTGCAGGTGGTGGTTCAGTTCAAGGCCTATTCTTACCAGCTCCTGGGAGTAATTCCTGGGAGGTCTGAGGTCTCAGCTGGGAGGAAGGCAAGGGGTCACATGAAGGTCTGGCAGAACTTTGCCAGAGCTTCTAAAAAACTTACAGACCTGTGCTCTGGGTGGACCAGAGCATGGTTTGTGGACATTTCCCCCGTAATCAGCACACAGGTGGTTTTGTGGTTTCTTTTTTTTTTTCTTAGGAAGTGTTTTTCCTTGAAATGAGATTCTATAATACAATGAAGTTGTGAATTAATTAATGATAACACAGAGTATGCTAATATACTAGGTGTGTTTTGCATGTTCAGAATGCAAAGCTATTAACAGCTCTTATAATGCAGTTACTTTTAGATTGATATCTGCTGTGTTACTGAGACAGTCAGAACTGAATAATCCTTCTAGGTGTATTTTTGTGCGCTTTCTGTGCCTAGCATTAAACACCTGTTAACATTTTCTGCTTTCAATTACTTAATTATTTACTTTCTTTGAAGTGAATACTGATGGGACTCACTATCTCTCACTTTTCCTTGCAGAGAATCTCTTTGGTTAGTAGCTTTGCAGCTTCCCTTTTCCTGGGAGCTTATGCACCCATTGATTACAGTGATGGTAAGTATGTGGGCTTTCCTCTTAGTAACAATTCAACAAGGAAATTTTCCTCTCCATCCCCACCTTACATAAAAGGGGGGACAAGGTCTCTGCTACTTGTTTTCAGTCTTTAAACATCAATGGCAAGAATATTAGATTTTAAGCTAAGTTACTCCTTTCAGTTTGTTGCTGCTTTTGACAGTGCTGTCAGATGTGCTCATCTATGCCCATCGTACTGTAAAATGGATCCACAGAAAAGATTCTTAAATGCAACTGTAGCTTCTTTCATTGTTTTGTGATGTATAAAGGAATGTTGAAATATCTTTTAAAGGCATCAAAAAGTCATGGATTTTTTAAGCTAGACTTCAGAGTTCTGATATTGGTTCTTGCTCTTGCGGGTTTAGCTCAGAGTTGTGCAGGAGGTGGACATGAAGTTCATTGTGATTATTTTTTCCCTGCCTAAGTGGAGTATGGGTCTTCAACAGAAAGATATTTTCAAAATAAACTAGGAAAAAAAAAAAAGGCAGAAAAGCACTAAACCCAGTCAAAAAAAAAAAAATCTCCTGTATCTCTCTATTCATCGTAACAAAGACAAAAAAATGACAAGGCTACTGTCTCTTTTTTCTGTTGTGTGATATCTCAGTTACCCAGCTTTTAAATGGCAATTTTAAATGGCAATTACAAAGGAAACCACTTTCCTGGGAGCTGTGCTGCTATTTCTAAATAGCATTTTTGATTCCTTCTCTGAAACTAGAAGAAGATATATTTCAGAGCTGAAAGGTTAGATAACAAGGCTCTCTAAGGAATTTTTGCATTATAGAGATGTAGTTGACACACATGTGTTAAGACCAACTCATTTTTTCTCCTTTGTTGTTCCATCAAAGCTCATAGGAAAAGACAGGACACCTCAATTTTAGCTAATGGACATCTTACTCGATATCAGATCTTCCAGTTATACTTGAGACCTTAAAAATTGCAAAGCAATCCATACTTATTTTGCAGCACTTGTGGGATTATTACATCTGTCTTCTGGTCCTGCTCTGTTGCCAGGTATTTTAAAAGGTGAATTTTATTTTTTTTTTGTGTATTATTGGCAACAATAACCGTTAAGAGATTTGCTCTCTGCTCCTCAGCAGGCCCAAAAACTGAGCACTTCAGCTGCTCAGCCACCCACAGAATAGCTCCATGTCCTGTATTTCAAGGAGATATGGTCAGATCTTCAAGGTGCTTTTTTTCATAAAGAAATATGTTGCTTTTAATTTTTCGGTGAGAGTGAAGTGTTAATTTTGATTCAAATGTTTAAAATTATACACATCAAAAATATCTTGAGTGTGAGGTGGGTTTTTTTTTTTTAATAATGTTACTTCTTCTTTTCTGTTTGGAAGCAAGTGGAGGAAGAACATACTTCTTCAGTTTCAGACCACCAAAATTTCAATGGTTGAAACAAAAAATATTTTAAAGTACAGACAATTAAAATTTGCTTAATTGGAAAATTTTCTTAGAAAATGTGTCATGTTTTTCAAAGAGCTCCAGGAGAACCTGTTCTGTTACATCTCTGGATATTTACAGAACTTGAATAAATGTTATCTCCTGTTTAGAGCATGTAAGATTATTAATTGTGTGAAAAAAGACAAGAGAACTAAGCAATTACCGTTCTCTTTACAAGACAAAAGATTTTCTGGCATTGTAAGCTATATTTTGCCTCATTCATTCCTTTCTTCTGTTAACATAATGAGAGAGAATTCTAATTTCAGTAATAAAATATAAGTATAGTGTGTGCAGCAGTTATTTGGATGCAGCTGAAAAACTTGTTTTCTTGTCATCTAGAATTTCTTGCAATTCATTTGATCTTTTAAGTTGCACCTGTGTATTGTAGTTTAAAATGCATCTCTCAAAATAATGTTCAGATAATAGACCTATTCTTCATTTCTATGGGTTTAACTTCAGGTCATATCATCTTTAAAAGACCCTGTCAAATTGTTTAGCTCTGCACAATAACTTATCTCTCTAAATTCTCAGGTTATTGTAGGAAATGTGCTATTCAGTTTCAGGGTTTTTTCCTTTTCTTCTTAAAGGTCCAATCTCTTAAGGTTCAAATCACTCCTTGTGAATGGCTGAGCACCCTGGGTGATTTATTTAAAAAAAAATGAAATTACCTTCTAGTGGAATGAAGAATGATTTTCATTTATACTGTGCAGATGTTAAAAGTAAAACACATTTGGGACCTAAACAACTTGAACACTTGGGGCATTGTTTCTTTTAGAAGACACCTTAAAGAACAGCAATTCAGCTCTTGACCTAGAGAAGCTTTATCTTTTGAAATGCTTTTCTGAGAGCCGTAGGAAAATCATAGCTTAGCATACTTGGTTTTTGTTGTTGTATCAAAAAAGGATGTGTTGGACTGAAGCCTTTTCAAAAGTATGGTGGTCTGAATTTACTCCTAATGTAGCTTGTGAGGTGTCAGCAGTTACACTGCTCATGGTTTTAGCTCACTGAGAAAGCAATCCAGAGGGCTGTAATCCAGAGGCACTTACCTGCTTGTAAACGTGTGCAAATATTGATCTTTACCTTGTTGATTAATAAAACCAGTTAGTCTACATCCTTTGATCCTTGTAATGAAGGTGTTTGCATTCACCCCCATCTCCCCAAGTGTTCAAGCACTTACACTTTTGTATATGTAATAAATATTAGCAAGTCCTGATTGTGCTCCTGGTCATTTTATGCCAAAAGTATGCATTGAAATACAGAATCCTATTCATCCACATATTGACCTTTTTCTCAGTCCTTACTAGACTATGGCCTTGGCTTTTGACTTTCACTGCTGGTGAGGTATCCATTTGGAGTGACAAACTAAAGGGCTGCCTTTGATTTTTGTTTGTTTTCTTCCCTCAGTTCTCAGATTATTACTGATTTCATATGTTAAACTTTGTGGTGTAGATTGTGACTAGGGGTGCTGAAGTTAGGAGCTCAGTATGCATCACTCCTCATATAATCAAAGGAGCATTCAGCTCTGGTTTTTATTTTCCACTGACTAGAGATTCTCATGCCCTCAGCCGGATAGGATGAATCCAGGCCAACAGATTAATCGTTCTTCTAAAATAGTTGTTTCCCATCTTTTAAATGAGTTTCTGAGGTTGGGGCAAATTAGCTCATCTCTCTTTTCTCAGGGCCCATTAAAGTCTTTATGCCACTATATCTACAAGTCAATAAACTGAAGTGTTGTTTCGGTATAATATAAACCTTCAGTTATAAAGGTTAGTGATTTTCCTGTTTTATGCAGGAAAGACTGGAGGCTGCCCTTGTGTCTTGCAAAATTGCATTGGAGAATACTGGTTAAATGTTTCTCAAGGCTTGCAGGGTCTGGAGCAGGATGATTTTTTCCAAAAAAAATCCACAGAAAACATCAAGTAACCTTTCCCTAGTAATATTCCTATTTATTTAAAGATTTTATTCCTCACTAATTAATTTAATTGAATGAAGGGGTTATTGGCCATTTGAATTAGAGACTTTTCTGGGAAAAGTTGTACAGTTATGTATTTCCTCGTAGAAAGCCTTCTTATGCCTGAGAGCATTGAACACACACCTGCTTACATCCTCTGCCTTTGAGAAGTGCAGATGGTGACCCTGGTCTGAGTTTAGCTTGGTAGGAATCAGTTTGCCCTGGGAAGAAGGGGATGGCTAGGCTTAAATCTAGTTCTTAAGAGTGATCTCCCACAGAGAAACTGAGAGAGGCTTGGATTATTCCAGCTGGAGAGCGCAACACTTTCTGCTTACAGCACTGTGTGGAGCACTGTGTCCAGACCTGGCTGGTAGAGCTTAGGATTGGACTGCACAAACACGTAATCCATTTGTAAATGTTATTCAGCTTGTTATTAAGCCTGTGTAAAAAGGGCTGCTGGGAGCTGATAGGGTGGGCTCATCCGTGGCTGTGTAACCAGCAGTGGGGTGTGTGTGGAGTGTGTTGCAGGCGTGTGCCCTTCTGCAGACTGTAAGCACTGCTGGAACCTTGGGATGTGCTGGCTGACATGTGGGCTGCAACCTTTTTTCCCCTCTACCAGCATAACAAGCATAGTTTTGTCCCTCAGACCCTGCCTATGGCCATCAACTTCACCATCTTTATGATTTTAAAGATGTACTGAATGGAAGGAAATTTCAGGTTTCCCACTCTGCTCAACCAAGAACGTGGCTGTGTTTCTGAGATAAATAACTCGTGGGCTAAATGGTCTTTGAAATGAAAATGTTGTTAATCTGGAATAAGACTGCCATGTCCCTGAGCAGCACTAACCAGAAACACATACAGATATTCAAACAACGTAAGCAAGGGGTGTGGAGTGCTCAGCGTGTTATGTAGATTTGGACGCTAACTTCAATTAACTTTTAAACCAGCAATAAAACAGTGAAGAAAAAGCAGTGAGAAACCAAACCAAAACTGCACAGGCCTTCCTTAGATCCAGTGATAGTTGTGGTGAGGAAGTAGGTGACCAGACCGGTTATTTAGGTTGTAAGGTTGCCCGCTCAGAGGTGTTTTCAGCTGGGCTGTTCAGCATTCCTGAAAATCATGACTTTGGTATTCAGAACTGGACTTTCCAAACTAACCTCAAAATTAGAGGCTACACTTGAAAATTTGTCCTCATGCATTTTTTTGGCTTCTATGTTTTTTGGTTGGTTTTTTTTTTTTTTGGTCTTTTGACACTGATATGGAGGAAGATTAGTCAGCCTGGATTTAGACACTTATAGAATTCTCTACTCAAAGGTAGGAGTAGTGTAAAGCCATCCCACCCAGGGGGTTATTTCTTCATTGTTAGGTCTCAGGTGAGCATGCCTTCAAAGTGCTGCATCATTGTTAGTTAATTGTAGTGATGTCTTTATCTAAGGTTGGTGATTTGAGGAGGACTTGATGAGGAACCATAATTTTTATTTAATTTTTACTCTTAATTTGGGAGTAACTGAGTTGTCTAGTGCATTGTGCATCAGGGAAGCATTTTCTCCTACTTTTCCAGTTGAAAGCTCTCCAAATGCTGAATTATCAGTATCCTTTATGCTTAGAAGAGCTGAAACCATTGTCTTTAAATGTAAAATATACATCTGTAAATTTTCTGCTGGCAGAGTTTTCTGATACAGTGCTGTCTTTGTTTAATCCTGTACACTTTCTGTTTTGGTCTGCCTGGTAGGTTCTGGTATGAACTTGCTACAGATTTGGGAAAAGGTGTGGTCGAAGTCCTGCCTTGACGCTTGTGCACCTGGATTAGAGGAGAGACTGGGATGCCCCGTACCATCCCATTCAGTCCTGGTATGTGCCTGCCTAGAGGAGTCAAAAGCAACAGCTGGGGCTTTGTGCTGAGAGTTGTGCTAAAAGCATTTCTTGGAGTGTATTTGTGTGTGCACAGAGACAGTGCATGCAAAGAGCAAAGCTTCTTGATTTAACATTTCCAGGTGTGTTGTGAACGTGTCTGCCAGCGCATGCATGGAAACCATTAGCATGGCATCCATCACAGCTTTGATGTCCTTGGATTCTTGCATGCCCTGGGCTATGATGAGAGTATTTTTGGTTTATGCTCCAATGATCAGAATTTTTGGAGTTCCCTCCCATGCCCACAAGAACCTGGTCACTGCAGAACTGTGCACGGGTATTTATTACTGCAGAAAACAGGACCCAACATTTGCATTTCCTGACAGAGGCCTTGTTTTAAACAGTTTGTAGAGTTAATGAGGTAATCTTTGTGAATAATTTGGGATATTTAAAGCTCCTCAGTTCATGTAGCATAATGGTGAAATCAAATCAAGCCTCACATCTAGACTAAATGAGTTTAGTCTTACTACCCAGCACATGTAAAAGAGCATAGATACCCATCACCTGATCCCTCTGGATTCAGTGCTGATCTGTAATGGAGAGGAAGATGTAAGAAATTGTTATAGATGTCCTTGTACAGATAGTTTTCTTTTCCTGTTTTTTCTTTATAGCTTTTATGGCTATCAAATATGGCTTAAAATAACACAGTTCTTGACCTCTAAAATAATAAGGGTCATATTCCAGCATTTGATGCTGTGATGTATATTAATGTTGTGTTTCCTCTTATGTTTGCATTGAATTTCTAATTTCTATGTATTAATATTCATGTATATGTGCAAAACAGATAGATGTGTTTATGTTACTTGATGTGAATAACTGGAGAAAGACTCAAAGCTAAAATGCTGCTATTTACTATCCTATTTCAATATCTAATCTGGGGGTATTTCTGTGTGGTTCTCAACAACAACAAAAAAAATGCATTAAAGTTTTTTATATTCATTTATACCTGAAACGCACAAAATAATTATTTTAGATGCTCTTTTATTTTTTTTTTCCAGTTCTATGTTATAACACATTGTCATACATTCCCAGATTACATTCCAGTTTTTTTGAGCTCTTTCTTTCTTTCTTTCCTTAGGGGACCATTTCTCCATATTATAGTCAGCGTTATGGGTTTAGCCCAGACTGTAAAATAGTAGCATTTACAGGAGACAATCCAGGTGAGATGATTAACTGTGTAAAATCCACTGAATATGGTTATGTATGTACTAAAATTCTAAATCAATCTCACTGATTCTTAGATGCTCCCTATACAATGAAAGAATATTGTGTTTATCAGCATTAATTCCTCTTTCCAACACCCTTCCATCACTGGTTCTTTGGAGATGGAGACATCTTGGATGAGCTGTGTATGACAAATTAAGTCTCTTTTACTGAGTAATCAGGGATGAATTCATTTGCCTCTTGATAACTTCAGTTTTTGTTTGCCTGCCCCTAGGAACTGTGAACTGCTATCATTTCAGCTTAGAAAATATGAATTAAAGCCATTGTATCTTTTCAAGCAAAAAGGTGGAGATGGATCTCATTGTCTTTCTCTGAGAGTTAAAGCTGTCCTTTTGTCAGACTGATAGATCCCAGTACAAGGGAAGGTGGTAATTTAGGGTCAGTTTTTTGAATCCTGGAGACTGTTTCAATGTAGAGCAAATTTTTCTTGTTTGTTTTCAAGACTGTGAAAATAAAATACCCATATTATAGCAGCATATGCAGGTTTGAATCATGATGGAGGCTTCATCATGATATATTTTATATTCATATTCTGGGAGTTGGGTAAACTGCATTTCCCAAAAGTCCAATTTTTTCTTCTAGAGATTCAAATCTAGCTTAGTCCAATAAATATGTGAGTAGTCTGATGGAAGTGGGAGTGTTTCTCCTTTAAAGTGTGTTGTTAATCAAGGGTCCACTCTATTTTAAACCTGAATACATAAGCCATTAGATAATCATGCAGTTCTGTAGTCTTTTGTCTTGAGCATTTTGATTCTGTTAAAAATCCCTCCCTCACCCAAATGCTTTGCCCATCTTTTATGGTGTATAGGCCAAGGCCATCAGGAGCATATTTGCCATTTGTATTGAACTTTGGCATGGTGAATCCAGAGTATTACGACCTCTCATATAACAGGCTTAATTAAGTCAAAGAACTACCGTTTTATCTGGTATTATTTTTGCTTTCAGCATCGTTGGCAGGGATGAGACTTCAAGAAGGAGATATTGCAGTAAGTCAAAACATACTCCTGAAAACTGCCCATATCCTCTAATACTTGAAATACATGAAATGTAAATAGTTGTAGGTTATCAGTTAAATATACCTGCTAGTGTTGATTTTCCATTTATTGGATTTGCACTTGTTTTATTTCTATCAATCTGTAAGCTGCCTGAAAGATTTTAAGTAAACTCCTGTGACTATTTTTAACTAATGCTCCATTAAAACCTAAGTCTCCATCTAGTGTGTATTTCACTGGCATGACAGCCTAAGTCAGAGCCAGCTTCGACACGAATCCAATTGACTTAATGTGTAATTTAAAAACAATTAGTGGTAATAACAAATGGTTTTAATTTAATTTCTCTATTGCTTTCCATGCACATTGTGATAACGCTTCAATTACTTTTTTTTTCCCCTCCAGATTAGCCTTGGCACGAGTGACACATTGTTTCTGTGGATCCAAGAGCCAACTCCTGCCTTAGAAGGTCATATCCTCTGCAATCCTGTTGATTCTCAAACATATATGGCACTTTTATGGTAATACCATTTATTTTTTTTGTACATCTGGGATCAATAACATATATTTCTTTCTCTGTGTTAGTGTTTTTTATTTCTTTTGCAAAATGATAATGAATAGAACATTCAGCACTCTCTACGGTATATGGCAATCTGCAGCTGAAACATTTCCATCAACGTTATAGCATCCCTATTGTTTAATTTGAGTAACTGAAACTGCAGAGTTGTGGAGGATAAATTCTCATGGCAATAAGAAGCTGAAATTATTTTTGTGTGCACGTAGAGCCAGTTCGCCGTGAATCTCAGGTACTACATTTAATGTACAGGAATAACAAATCTTCTGAAATAGGATGTGAAATGTGTGGAGCTTGACCAGGCTGGATAACTTCTGTGCTCTTCTAGTGGTTTGGGGGGGCATAATGGAGTAGGTGAAGATTCCTCTTCCAGAGAGGAGTATGATCAGTGCTGTTTAGGAACGTATTAGGCTGTGCATGAGGAGAACAGTGAGATCTCAAGAAACCCAGCTGAGAGAATAATCCTCGTGGTAGCTTTTGGCTGCTGTGATCTGGGAGTTGTTTGGCCCCTCTCCAGTCAAGTAGGTAGAAAGGTGGCCTGAAGCTATGTTTGCCCTCACTGAGTCACTCTATTCCGGGCTAAAACTTCCAAACCAGGTCATAGTGTTTAGGCAAATAGTTTCCAGTAATACGCAGGTAAATTTTGTGTCCAAATCCCCTGGATTGTAGGTGCTTGTAACTCAAAACTTCAACAAAGATCAAATCTGCCTTTGAGCTGTAGTGTTGAGTCTTACCTGTGCAGCAGTAGACGACAGTGGGAACAGTGTTCATGAGATTGAGTTCAAAAGCATGATGTTGATTGCAAGTTACTCAGTTTCATAGTGTGATTTCTCAGCAGGTTTTTTTGAATTTACATTTGAGTTTCTCTTTTACCCAATATGTTCCCTAGTTTTCCTGTGTAACAGAGCTATATAAGCAACCTGCTTACAACAGGAAAGGAGATATTGAAGTATTTTTCTGAATAACTATTACACTGCAGTTCTTTACTGCAGCTTAACATGTTGTTTGGTGGAGGCCTTGGCAGTGCTGAGTTAATGGCTCCTGTTCCTCCTGTCTACTCATTTCTGATCTGACACTGGCCCTTTTGCACCAATGCCCCTTTTATTTCTAGAATATTTGAGTTAATAGGGGACCCTGAGTAGAAGAAGAGTGCCTGAGCTACCAGACAGAGTATTTATATAGGAAACTCAAGTAACTACAGCTGGTGCTACTGAGCAAGTTCAATAATTTCCTTGCCCTCATTTTCTGTGCCTCTCCTGCTGAGTTGGTCTGATAACTCTTTGTTGGAGAGTATTCAAACTGCTTTCCCCTGGGTATGAGTCCAATGCTGCAGTATTTTGCTGGAGTGTGATAGTCACAAAGAAGGTGACTGTGTAAAGGATGCAAAGACCATAAACACTGAAGAGATACATATTTTACTGCATGGTTCTGGACCACAGCCTGCAGATGCAGCTGTTGTGCCCTTCCTTTGCCAGATCCTGCCACAGAGCTAGACCTCATAAGTCTTGTTGGACCCAAGCTGGTTCCATACTGGTACCATGTTCCTGAAATAATGAAGGCATTGTAGGCATTGTAGAGACACTCTTTCTGCTCCTTGCAGAGCCATCTCAGAGTGAGCTTTGGAGCGTGGTGTCAGGGTACTTCTCTGAGGAGATGTCTCAGCTGTTCAGAGCTAGGCTGGGTTTACAATGACCTGCCAGGCTGGATCTAAGCTCCTTCAGTGGAGATATGTTATACCAGCATCTCTGCACTGGGTTCCTCAACATGTCCTGTAATATTTGTCTTCTCTCTTATCTCGTTTTCTCCCTCTCTTTCTATAATGAAGTGATTGTATCTTTTAACCTGGCCAGCTTTATTCAGGCAATAATCTAAACACCAATACCGAGTAAAGGAACAAAAGGCTTTAAAAATCTGGAGCTAGATGTTTTGGAAAATACATATCGCATGTTTGTGTGTTTCAGTTTTAAGAATGGTTCTCTGATGAGAGAGAGGATCAGAGATGACTGTGCTTCAGGCTCCTGGGATGAATTCTCCAAAGCCTTATCATCAACTGTTGCTGGAAACAATGGAAACTTGGGTATGAGCCTTAGCAGGGCTGGGAGTTTGAGGGTTTGCTTAGGCACATACATCAGTGGTGTTGTACCTACTTTTTACTGATGATAAAGGCCAAGAATTAAGTTAAGTAGAGCAAGGGATATTTGTAATGTGTTGGGAATACTCTGTTGACAGTCTAAGTGTCATGGTAGTGTTTTTCTTCAATAATCACTAAATAAGAAAAATTTATTTATGTAGCTTTTTTGGTCATTGAAAGGTTGTTAGTAACATCTTAGCTGTAGAATGTTTAAAACTGGTAATTTTTGAATGAGGCTTTCTTTAAAGTTTGTTTCTTTTTCTGAAGAGTCAAACCAAGTGAATTAAGTAGCTCCATGTTATTTCTTTCTCAATCATTTTGTTCATGCATGTTGACAAAGCAGTAATTTCAAGGGATACCCGGATTTCCTGCATTTTCCCCAGTGCATTTTAGCCCTGTTTTTCCCCATGTTAGGGTAAGGGAATGAAATTAAGCAAGATTATGATAATGGAAATATTTAAAAAATACTAATAAACCCATGGATTTGAAGTTTTACATTATTTTCTTTCCTACAGTTTAACATTGTACAAGTCTGTTATATAGCTCTGGAATAAGCTATTGAAAGGTGAGCATATGTGTAATCAAGATTAAAATTAACCATTGCAGAGCAGGATTTGAAATCATCGCCATCATCCAAGTTGTGAATTGATATGAGTAAAATTAATGTAAAAATTGTAGGTCCTAAAGTTTTTAAATGTAGATGTTTAACCTATAGAAGACATTTAGTCCTTAGAAAACTGAATTTATGGTACAGCCTCTTGACACTGTGAGATTAGATTTTTCATTTTTAGAAGCTCTGTTATGTTGTCTGTCAAATCCAATCTCTGTGGTGTTTTAAAATGACCAGGAATCTCTTTTCACTAGAAGACAAATCAATTCAGGTGTTTTAGAAAATGGAAAGAAATTATTCTAAAATCCCCAAGTCAGCCAATTTAGACAGTATTAAAAAAATTGCAAGTTGATGAAAATATTGTTACTGATATCAAGGATACCAGGACAGGGCCTTAAAGTTTTAAAATATATGTTATAGTATTTTCCCTTGGATATCTCAATCCTCTATAAAATGGGCGTTTCATGGAATTCATCCCCAATAACCTGTATGCTAGAATAACCCCTAAGTATCTGTGTACAAATGCAGTAATCTCCATAACTTGAGTGCCTGGGGGAATCAGAGCTAAGGTGTAACTGGTTGGGCACCCACCCTTTTATCCCTTGTTCCCCACACTCCCTGTTGTGTGAGGAGATGCCTCTGCAGAGGTTTGGGGGTCAGAAAGGAGATTTTGGGATATACATCCCTTGACAGGGCCTGCAGATCTTTTAACACACAGTGTTGCTTACTGACAAGTTTTCAGAATGTTTAGACAAAAAGGTTATGTGTGCTAAAGCACAACAATATTTTTTGGTGGCTTTTTTTGCCTAATAGTCAGAGAGCTTGTAGGGCAGCACAGTCTTGTTCCAAGGTCTGCACCTTAGAAACTCTCCTTAGTTTCTTAGCTATTCTCTTCAGTTTTTCTGTCCTCATTTTTTTTTTTTGTCTCCTCTCTTGAATATCTTTTCTTACCAACCCTTCTTGCTGTCAACACAGAAGAAATCTCTTTCACAGGTTTTGTCTAGCTGTCTACAAAGCATTGCTGCATTTCTTCAGATCTCATCAAAACTATTCAGAGACCGGCTCTGCTTTGTGACTTAAAGTATCTGATGTTCTCTAATGAGCTCATGAAATCTAATCCAGTGCATGAAGTTTTCCAATATTCCTGTACTCTTATTACCTTGCCATTTTTTCTGTGTGTGTTTTTTTATTTCTTTCATCCTCGCACATGACCTACTCAGACTGTTCCTAGTATGTCTTATCTATGTTACTTGTGTGTGTGCATGTTCTGGTGGATGTGACCTCTTTCGTAGGCTTGGTGTTTATTCCATTGATGGGATGCCTAGAGCCAGACGTGCTGAAGATCCACATTTTATAAATGGAAAGAAATCATATAATATTCTGAGTTGGAAGAGACCGGCGGGGATCCTTGGAGTCCAACTCCTGGCTCCGCACTGGAGAGCCCCAGGAATTATACCATGTGCCTCAGAGCACTGTTAAGAAGTTAAAGCTGATAAATGTGTGGACTAAAATTAATAAAGAGACAGGCTCTGTGGTGATTCCAATGTCCAAATATGTGATAAACATTTACTATCACTTTAGCTGTGTACAGAAATAATATTCTAACTTCAGACTGGGAGCAAACATGATCCTCTTTAATGTTCCTTGGTGCAGGTTTCTACTTTGATGTGATGGAAATTACTCCTGAAGCAGTTGGGATTCACAGATTCAACAGAGACAACCAAAAGGTACTAATAATGTATTTAATAACTCAAACCCTGAAGGAGTGATGTCAAGGTTACAAATCTTTGCCATTATCTCCCCACGCCCCTTCTGTCTGAGATACTTGTTGCCAGTTATTGATGCAAGTCCCTGGGATGATTTTCTTAAGGAATTATTTGGTTTGTAGCTTAAGAGTATCTACAGTGCAATGTCTGAACTAGAACTTATTTGGTATTTTTTTGATGAAATATTTTCTTTACTGGAAAACATGGATATACTGAAACCCACACTGTTTTTGAAACAGGATTAACTTTAAGCTTATTGAGAGTACAAGACTTGGTCCTTGTCTCCTAAGTTTCATGAAGCACAGATAAGGATGTGTTGAAACTTTGGGCTGTAATATTTTGTCTCTTATCTTGCTCTAAATGTGTATGTAAACTAAAGACATCACTTTGCTGTCCTGCATGTCTTGGAGTAACCCACAAGCTACATAGTGGTATGCAAGTAAACACAGGCTCAAATCCAAGTGGAATTAAATAGAAATTAAGTTGTGGGAAGTTCTTTGTGTATTTTTCTTTTTTTTTTTCTTTTAGTTTTTTTTTTCTTTTGTGGAATGGATGTTGTTTAATGTCTGGCTTTCTGGGTGATACTGAAACTCAAGAGATGTCTTTGATCAATCATGACTCCCAGTCGATTAGACCTCACGTAGGTGAACAGAGATTGATACAATTTGTGTTTGCAGTGTGGCACTAGTCTCATAAGTGTTTGCCATTAAATGAATGCTTAATCACTTCTAGCTGCTATACGGATGTAGGCACTTACTGCAGTGCACGGAAAAACTCAACTTCTTGTGAAATATTCCTTGCATTTGTTTGTAGTTCAATATTTTCCTGCTTCTGTTGCCTTTCTCATATTTTGGTTGATGAAAGGACAGGAAAAATGTTATAGATAGAAACTAACTAAATTAATGAAAAGATTACACGGTTTCACTTCAGTGCAGGCAGAAATAAATTTAAACTTCTGGGACATTGCTTAATGCATCTGAATTTTATCTACTTGCTTTAATTTTATATTTTTGAGATTTGATTCTTAAGTAGCCCTTGTTGCTGGCAAATGCACAGAGAAGGGTTTACAACTTGGTGCAGAACCTCTTCCTGTTGGGCTTCGATTTCAGGTTTGATGGATTTGCCAACAGCACCAAGGTTTTGGGTTGGGTTCTCTGTCGTGAGTCTTTAGGTCCATCTTGTGTGTGTGAGTGAAGAACTGGGACCTAGATGGAGAACACCTCAGGGTGAAGACAAGGATATAATCAACTTTAAGTCTGCCTTGTGTTTTTAACCACTCTCCAGATTGGCTGGGTAAGGTGTTAACGTGATGCCTTCCCTCTTTGATGCAGGTTCCGGGCTTTCCAAAGGAAGTGGAAATACGGGCGTTGATTGAAGGGCAGTTCATGGCCAAGAGGATTCATGCTGAAAAACTGGGGTATAAAGTCCGTAAGTACGACGAGCAGCTGCAGAACTAATGGCACTAGAGACCAGACAGAAAGGTGGGAGTCCCCGGCAGTAATGTCAGTGTTGTGATTCCTGTCCTGCCTGATGGATACAGAAACTGGTATGAATTCTTGATTAGTCTAGTGGAAAAATTATTGATGGTGTATTGGGTGCAAGGTTTTGCAGATGTTAACTTTAGCAGGAACCAGTGGTTTAACTTTAAGATGACTTCTTTTTCAAGTGTTCTTGCTGTCTCATTGTTTCTGAGCTGCATTGGCAATTTTTAAATAAGAGTTTGGACTTCAATATCTTGTTAAGGGAAAGGAAGACCAGCCTTCTGCCTAAAGCAGAAGATTGTATCTCAGAAAATTCTCAGTTTTCTGTTAATGAAGCAGAAGCCCTTTCCTTGTCTCATGATTTAGAAAGGAATAGACCCTGATACCTAGAATTTATGATATGAGTAGGTTTTAGCACACTGGAACAACAAAATCAGCCAGTGTTTTACCTATAGAAGTGGGATCAGATCATTACTAGGTGTACAATTCTACAAAAATAATACAGTCAAGTCTGTAAGATGTTTTATTGGTGTTTTCTGTCAGTGTATCAGCCACTGGCATCTTAAAAATACTGAGTTAATTCATCTGAAGGGCTTTTAATCAATGTTTCATTTTTAAAAATCGTATTATTTTTATTTACATCCTGACCTCCTCCTTCACAAGCCATTGCTTGACTCCTACCTCCAGGCTTTTATCAATAATCATGAAGGATAGAATTTTTTTATTGTTTATTTTTAAGAGAGAACTCCAGGAGCTGAAAGTTGAGAAAATATAGAGATACTGGAACAAATCACAAGGCTTGACAACACCATCTCATAAATTTACGCTGTAAAGGTTTTCCTGTTATATATTTTCTTATATACTTGAAACTGTATTTTTCTGGGGAGGTTATTTATGGAGACAGGCAGATTTTCAAATAGATTGTGTTTAAAATGCCTGTTTATCCTTCATTCTTACATTCTGCTGCACCAAAGGCTTGGCTTATATAGCCTGGAAAGCTCATGGCTGAAGAGGACACCTCTGCACTCTGTAAATGCCAGGGGTTAGACAAGCACCAGAGTGCAAGAAGAACTATTTAAGATATCACACAACCCTGACACAGAAACAAATGGGGAGAAATTATCTGTAAATACATTTACACTGAGAAGGATAGCCAAAAATCTAACTAGTTTTAGAATGGGGCTTAATAAGCTTTAAGAACTCTTCATTAATATTTCTTTTAAGTGCTGTAGGTGCCTACAGTAAGAAGGAGATAGGTGTGATTAGATTATGTTCCTGTAGATTCCTTGGAATATTTTATGCTTTTGTTTTGCTGCATCCCTAGGGTTTTTTAGCTATTTGGTGACTTAAGAGATGAGTTGCTTTAAAAAAGAACTGCTGCACACAGTGTAGGCTGTGTGCATCTCCCAATTCTCCTTAGTGGTATTATTTAAATGTCATACTCTGTTATTTGTGTAGTGATGGCAGGCTCACATCTGCATTTGTTGTGTGACAGCTCCGAAAACAGGGTGTGTTCACAATGTGTTTCAGGGTATGGATGAGCACTGTGGGAATTACTCTGGCATTGCCACACTTTCTCTTTTTTAATAGCTGCTGTTTTTCAGGCTGGTTTTTTTCCCCTTTTAATGTGATTTAAAAGCTTATTTACTTTTTGGATGAAATACACAGTCAGGACCCTTGTGTTTATTCAATTCCTTTTAGGCCTTGTCTACATGGGGAATTTACTTTGATATTTCCAGGAATCAAGCTGATTTACATTCAGAAATATAATCACAGCAGTGTAAATCTTGTCTTTTTTGTTTTTGTTGCTTTTGTTTACACCAGTGGGAGAATACAGTAATAACTTCTCACAAGATCTGGAAAGTTATATGATGACATTATTAAATTGATCTGTAACAGAAAGGTGCGTGACATGGTCAGTCACAACAAAAGCCTTGCGGTGGTGCCTTGAGATTTGTGTGGTGCATATGAGTCAGAAACCTGGCTAAGAATTTCCCCAGCTCTGGCACCAAGGTGCTGGAAAATTATTTTGGCAGCTGTGAACCTGCCTCTCTGTTCTTGGGCCAAATGCAGTTTGGATGACTGTGATCAGAAAAGCAACAGCGTACGTGAGAGAGAATTTTTGTAAAAATAAATAAGTAAAAATCTGGAGTTCTCGGTTATGCACTGTGAACAGGACAAACATTAGATAATCCCTTAGAATTTGCTTTCAGTTAATGAATGTATTATCTTGCCAGGAGCAGTATTTTGAATCCTCAGTCTCACTAGTGCTGTGGGAAGAAGTGCAATGATGCTGAAAGAGCCTTTTATAGGTGAGGTTTTGGTCCCAGTTGGATGTGTCTGGTACATTATAGATCTTATGTAAATTACAAATAATAGTTTAAAATACCCCTTAAAACAGCTCTTCAGGCGCTGTCTATGCTGCCTGCAGGCCTGTGCTCGGGTTTCAGTGCAGCTCTGGTGCCAGTAGAGGGCAGGGGATTCTGTCTCATGAATTTTGTCTTCGAGGCTGGGATGTGTGTGTCAGCCTTGTTTTGAAAATGGCACAGAGTCACCAGATGATCCTTAGAAGAAAGGTTAAACCTTACATTAATTGTGATTTAAGGCTTTTAAAAGTGTGTGTCACTCTGTTCTAATTGCTCTAATCTTTCTCAATCAGATTTCAGGGGAAATCATTCAGAAACACCCTGTATCCTGTTTTGCTTATGTGCTTAAGGGGTGGACTGAGTGTTGAATCTAGAAACAAACAAGTGAAGTTTGGTCTGTCCCTGTTGTTTACATCCTCCCATTCAGAGATTCATGCAGATAAGGTGGAGTTTTGCCGTTCTGCCTTTATTTTCCTGAATTTTGATGGTATCACAAACACCTTCTGTTTTGTCACTTCCTTCTTCTCTTGCAGCCGTCCCCCTTTGAAAGCTGAACTCCCAACAGGAGTTTAGAGGCTGGACATACAGCCATGCTTGCTGCATGGTTTGGGGACCCTCTGAAGTCAAAACCATGGTAACTTTGTGGAGAAATGACAGTGTCTGCAGCTCAGTGACACAGTTGATCACAGCAGCCATAAAGCTGTCAGTGGTACAGACTGATCTGCCAGTATATACTTTAATAATCTTGACAATCACTTCAGAATTGCTTCTATTCCTGACCAAGCAATTCTAAAGCTCACCCTAAAATTGACTGACTAGAGAATGTTGCCATGGTCCTTGCTTGGACCTTGTGAATCTGTCCTAGTGAAGACCAAAAACCTGATAGTTTTTGGGAGCAAAATCTATCCCCCTGCCTACTAACAGGTGAAGTAAGTACTGTCATGATATATGCTACATCTGCTGAAGGAAAACAGCACACATGTAGGGGTTCTGGTGTTGATTGCACATGTAGTCAATAGATATTTAAATTATATGCTGGTCTACAGTGTAGAAACCTTCATGTCATTGGTAATCTGAGCCCTGAGTCCATACATACTGAGTCAGGTGTGTGTTAGAATTGTGTTAAATCAGCCTTTGTGGGACTGCAACAGCAATTAATAAATTCTGCCTTGTAGGAAGACTGATTGTCTGGGCTGGAGTCTCTGCTGAAGCTGTAAACTTTGGACAGGGCTTTCTCCTTCACATTGTTGTGCCTGTCAGTGGGTTCATTGTACTCCAGCTGTCCAGTGTGTTGTTCTGTGACATTTATACCTTTAGGAATCTTATTCTGCCACGTAACTGTCATCAGCAGGGGCAGGTGGACAGGAGGTGACGCATTTTACAAGTCAGGCTTTGCCCATAAACCCCCGTGTCTGTGATTATTGTGTAATTTATAGTTTCTTACGCACATAAATCCATCACTCGCAAATTATGTTGGTGCCCTGAATTCTACTGACCGTACGTGGGGCTTAAGTACTGGCTGGGGTGGCAAAGACATGCCTTGGCTTTGCACTGGTGTAAGAATGAGCCAATTTTTTTCAGTGAGGTGCATTCTTGAACAAAACAGCAACCCTGCAGTGCTTGGAAAAGAAAAGTGGAATCCCAGTGCATGCTGGGTCTGATTTCTCAGTCATTAGAGGGGGGACTTCCATTTCTGAAGAATTCAGTCTGAGATTATATGAGGGCAAACTGCAAGGGGACAGATTTCCCTTTTCTTCAGGTGGTGGTTTATCCCCATGCTCTTTTCAGCAGGCTGAAGGTAGCAGTAATGTGTGGCTGTTTGTAAGCAGGGAAGGCAGTCTGATGGTGTGAGGGGAGCCCAGAAAATAGAATCATGGAATCACTGAGGCTGGAAAAGACCTCCAAGATCACCAAGTCCAACATTTGACCTAATACCCCCATGCCCACTAAACATGTTGCAAAGTGCCACGTCTACTTGTTTTTTGAACACTTCCAGAGATGGTGACTCCACGGCTTCCCTGGGTGGCCAGTTCCAGAATATCAATTAGTCCAATATGGAGCAGTTGTGTTTCATCCTTCATGTTGTCACGTGGAGGCACAGAAACCTGAGGGCAAGATGCGAGGCTGTCGCTTCACAGCACAGTGTTGGCACACTGGAGGATGAAGTGGCTCTCCAGTTTGGCAAGGCTCGATGCCACTGGTCCACAGGACTATCCAGGGATGCCTTTGTTTCAGTCTGTGAGACAGGCTTTTCTGGTGGTGGTTGTCTTTGGCTGACTGGCTTTTATGATTGTACTCTCCAAAACTCTTAGGAATTATTGGGAACATGGGACTACTTGTTCTGTCAGTCGCTTTTGCCTTCCCTGCTAAGCATGTTTCTACTCCAGTTGTTAGCAGTGTTTTGGCTGAAATGAGGAACACTGGGAGTGGGGCCATTTTGTAGCTGCATACAGATTAAATTGATGTTTATGCCCTGCGGGATTTAAATTTCTTAGAGAAATCAATACTAAAATGTTGTGTTGGCTTCGTGCTTGTCTCTTGCTGTTTGCTGCCAAGAGCGCTGATGGTGTTTCAGCAGCACGAGGGCGACGGCTTTGTTAGGGGCTTTTTGCTTCAGCAAGTGAGTGAAAACAGTTTAAAAATGATTAGAGGACAGTGCCCCTGATGGGAGGTTGAAGTTTTTTGTTTGAAACAACAGTGAATAGTGGTAACAGTCAGATTGGAATGTGAGTAGGCGTGGGGCAGAGTGTACTGCTTGGTGCGCAGTGCAAACAGACCGTAGACATGCCTTGCTGTCAGATCTTAAACCTATATTTTTGAGGGAGGAGTGCTGGCTCAAGAAGTACTTTGAAATTCATCAGAGGCAGGATCTTCCTCCCAGATAAGCCAGTCATTCTGCTGCAGAGGATATTTGTATTTTCTGATGAAACTTCTGGCTGATAAGAGTGCCAGTGTGAGATGGGCAATACCTTGCCAAGAACTTGACTGTATGCCCTCTTATTTTCCACAGAGCATCAGACTTTTATCACGTAGCTGAGCCTTCTAGGCACGATCCAGCAAGGCTTGGTTTTAAGCCAGTGATCTGGAGTAAAAGGTTGGTTAGCTCATTGCCAATTCCCTGACCAAGTATTTTACAAAAAAGGGCTTTTTATTATTAGTTGGCTTGGGAGAGTAAAGTATTAGTTTAACTAATTTTTTAAAGGATTAGATAAAATGCCTCTGAAGGAAATGACCTCATGTGCTATAAGGAAGCTGCTTACGTGCTCTAGAATTTTTCATGCAGTGGCTATTGTCTTGCTTTTATTTTGTTTTATTGTTGTCATACATATACAGGAAACACAATGAAGACAGAAAACCTGAAGAGTTAATAAAAAGATTGGAAAGGGTATTATCTGTCTTTCTTTTCTGACACGATGATAAAATGTTGTCGTCGTTTGAACAATTGCTTTTAATGTTTGGTCAGCAAAAGACTAAGTATGTAAATGGTTCAATTCCTGTGCTCTGATGTTAGGAGAGATTGTTTATGACTGTGTCAGTGGATGTACTATTGAAGCAGAATTCAGAAAAATAGTCAAGCTGTCAGTTTGCTGGTTTTGTTAGAGCTTTGTGGATCTCTGGAAGCTGGGGACTTGGAGATCAGTTGGGCTATCTACTAAATCTCCCTTTATTGCTTGTTTTTTGAGACTGATCTACAGTTTTAAATCCAATTAGATTAGCAAGGGAATGACATGACTGCAGTCTATAAGTACCTTCCTGGGGAAAGGAAACTTGATAGTATAGGACTCCTGAGCCTTACAGACAGAAACATTATGGTTCAATAACTGGAAGCTGAAAGCAGGCAAGCCTCAAATGACAAGCAAGGTGCAGATTTTTAACAGAAACTGAAATCAAACAGTGCAACAATTGACAGTGGTGTAGTGAATTCTTTAGCACTGGCTGTTTTAAGAACAGGATTTATTTGTTATTCCCTAAAACCAGGTGCTCTGATCTAAAGAGATCTATTTATGTAATAGAAAGGTGAGTTCAAATGATGAGAGTGGTCCATTCCATCTAGGCCACATGGGAGTCTTTAAGAAATGCCATTGCTAGGAAGTTCATCTGACTCACAGCTACATACACATTGCTGTGTATTAATCATTTATACCCACAGCAGCTGTTGGTATCACTGTAGGTAATGCCCTGTTTTCACTATCATTCTGCTTGTAAAATATTACATTTACCTTAGTTGACACTTAGTGAAATGCTACATATTTATTACTTTATATCTCTCTTTCTGTGTCTTTCTGTATTTTCATTTTAACTGTTCAAATTTGACAGGCCTGTTAGTAAACTCTAATCAGCTCTCCCAAGATTCCCTAGTCCCTCCAGCTGTCTTTCCTTTTCTGTGGTTTAAGGTAGTTCAGCTTCTTTTACACATCTCAGGTTATGCATCACCTCTGAGCACTAAGTGTCTCAATGCTTTCACTTGCATCAATCCACACTTGAGGATCTGAATGTTAATAGGGGTTCTACTAGAGTGGTCATTCTTTCCCTACCTGCTCTACTTGCCTGCACATACAGTGATTTTTAGCTGTGATTCTTTGTGGCATGAAATTAGGCAAGGTGATTTTGCCTTACTTTAAAAAAGATTACTGCTTAAATTTTAAAAACAATTTTAAATATCTAAAGCTTTGCTTCCATCCAGACTTTGACTTCCAGAGGACAGCTACGCAGTGCTTACTCAAATTATCTCGAGAAAAAAAATTACCAACCACCTCCCGCATTTCTTGTTTAAGTAAAACCCAAGTAAAAGTTCACACAACTGTGATTTCCACTTGTATAACTTTCAATTCTCTTCAAACAAGAAGAATTAATTTGGGAAACTTTTTTTTTTTCTTATTTCTGGCCCGTGGTTTTCAGGAACATACATGAAGGGTATTCTTTAAACTATAATGTTATTTAACCTGTACGTGGTGTCTAATTTATGCACCAGCAAAGGTGTGCATGATGCATGTAAAATGACAGGTCTCAGCCCCAAGGCTTCCACAATGTCAGTTTAGTCCAAGTGTAAAGGGTGGGAAAGGATGGGAGTTCATGAAAAATAAGCTTCAAGTGCAGTGTCTTCTTTTAAGTTCTCTCTCTGAGATGAGTAAGAACAGAAATGTGTTAGCTTTGCACTTGTAGGCTGGAATTTGGAATCAGTGTCAGGACTGACCCGAAGAAGAAAAATAGGATGTGTGGAAGAGTGAGATTAGAGCATCTGCAGAATTAAGTCCCGTAATGATATAGTGGGTGACATGAAATTCCCGATCCCAGCTTCTGGACAGTGATATAATTTTTCTCTTTGATGTTCAAAAGGCTGGACTTGACAGTGTCTTGCAGTGACCTTCAGCTTGTCAGTGCTGTAACTTTCCTAGCTGGAAAATCTAAAGAATAGATGAAAGAAAGTTTGCTTGAATCTGAAGTTGTCTTTTTCTGACTGCAGTTAGAGTCATTGAACAGCATCAGACAAAGTAAAACTAAACTCGGGAGTACCTGCTGAGCATTGTACATCAATTACTATTCAAGTAGAAAGTGAGTTTAAAAATGGCCACTTCTCTACCACTTCTGTTGGTTCTAAAGTATTTGTATTCTTTTTGACAATATCTGAAGCTTAATAAGAAATGTCAAGAAATCCCTGAAAGCTGGCAATTTGAAATTAAAAATAGAAGTATGTATATACACACAAGCAAAGGGTGGGCTCGTGGTGGTTTTATTTTTCATAGTGTCTCAAAGTGAATTAGCTCTTTAGAGGATGCCTCTACTGCAGATAGCTGCACTTGTCAAGTTTTATCTGAAATGTTCCTAAAGTGTGGCTTAGCTCTTAACGTTTCACCTCTGGTTGTGCCTATCTCGGTGGAGTCTTCTGAAATGCATATTTATGATGCATTTTCAGAAGTTCTGGTGGATGAAAGTTCAATTAGCTCCCATTTGCAGAAATCAGCTGCATCTTTCTCAAAGATAAATCTGGGGGCTTTTCTATTTCCACTTCTGCAGTAACACCAAGTGAAAGGAATGGCTGCACAGGAATCTGAGTGAGCTGCCAGACTCTTTTATGAAGAGTTGGGCCTGTTCAGCCTCGGGAAGAGAAAAATGAGGGGTGCCCTCATCAAAGTGTACAAGTGTCTGAAAGGAGGGTGTCAGAAGATGGAGCCAGGTTCTTCTGCAACAGGCTGAAAATGATGTACAGGGAGTTCTGCCTGAATTTGGTTACTGTGGGGGTGACTGAGCACTGGAACAGATTGCCCAGAGAGGCTGTGAAGTCTCCCTCACTGGAGATATTCAGAGTCCATCTGGACACAATCCTGAGTAAAATGCTTGTCAGAGGGGTTAGACTGGATGACCTCCAGTGGTTCCTTCCAAATTCATGTGTTCTGTGATTCTGTGAATGCTCTGTCTGAAAAAATCCCACCAGCAGGTGTTCAGTGTGCACAGACACATAATTTTGGATTCTTTCTTTGTAGAGAGCAGCAATACTACCAAAGGTAACAATACTACACAACATATATTCATTATAGAAGTAGTATCAAATAACTACTATTTTGGACAACGAAAGAACTGACTTGTAAATGCGTTCAATTTTGCTAGCCTAAGGTTGGTAGCCGAAGTTTCAGTGTGCTTGCCTATCTAGTCAATGTACTCTGTCATTTAGCAGCTTTCTTCAGGGTGTTCTTTGGGAGCCCCTGGTGGTCTAGTGGTAAAGACGCGGCGCTGTCACCGCCGAGACCCGGGTTCGATTCCTGGTCAGGGC
>JAYRBT010000082.1:5099950-5257825 GCA_036023395.1 Myiotriccus ornatus | reverse complement strand
GTGGGCTCAGTTCCGCGCACACTGGAACTCACCTAAAAAATCCAATGCGCAGGCTGGAAGGTGTGAAGACCTTCCCCAGTTCTTCGTTCGTGAAGTCTGGCCATTATTATCAGGGTGTTCTTATGTCTTGTTTTCAACATTTAATTACATTTCAAATATGGGCTTTGCTGGTAGAGGGCTTTGTATCCTGGAGGTATCCATGTGCTGAAGGGAAGGCTCCTGGGGGTTCTATTCCAGCACGTCACTGGCTGCCTTCTCTGTTTCCAGGGCTGGGTCACTCAGTTCCTTCTGTCTCTGTTGTTGGTATCTGTTACCAAACAGGGTAGATGTCAGCATTTATCTGCACAGAGCCATTTCCAAGTGTACACCTCAAGAAAGCTGCAGGGTGCTCAGCATTGTTACAGGTCAGCAAAATATTTCAGTTCTTAAAACACGCAAAACAGCAGAAAATAATGTCATATATTAGTCTGTGTAGCAGCAGCCCTGTGGGTAGCATTAGAATGAAGGTGGTCACTGGTCAGAGAGCTGGAGGGATTTTGAAAGATATTTTCAAAAGCATTAAGTCTCTTCACTCAAGGTGCTCTTGATCTTTTTTTCTGTGTTTATTCTGGTCAAAAATGTACTTTTTGTTATTTTGAAGTGGTTCTAATTATAATGGTAATACAAATGTGCAAGTGAAGAGCTGCTTGAGTAATCTCTTCAAATTAAGTGCACTTCTAGTTAAATGACTTAAGTTTACCTGCAAATGAACAATTTTGCTGCAGAGAAAGTGATACAAAGCTCATATTGGGTAGTTAATTTTGTGAAGATAAAGGCCTGGCGCTCACTGAAATGGAGGTGAGCATCTGAAACCATTGCTTTTAAGTATGACACGTCAGAATAAGAGATTGCTGGCATATCTATTTGTAAAGGGGGAATTGTCTCTATAAGCAAATTGCAAGTAGTCAGGACTTAGTGACTCCTAGTTCATTTTTGTGTTTTAAAGCTGCTCTGAGCTGCAGTTCAGGCTAGTGCCAATTTTGGGTGTTATCTAGGCTGTTACTTACAAGAGTAATCACTGCAAGGGCATTGCTGTTGATTTCAGTGTTGCCATTTGCATGAATAATCATGAGAACTAGGAGAGTGCGGGATTATAACCCTAATTTCCAATCCCTTTTATATGCTTGAAAATGAGCTTGACAGCTCCTCAGAGGTCTGACCATTTCACCTTTCTTCGCTTCAACCAAGGGACTAAACTTTTGGAGTGAGCAGTTCCAGCTGGGAGTGGACTCAGTTTGACTTCTTGCATCTCCCTGCTCCCTACACCCTCACTGTCTGACGTGATGGCATGTCCAGATTCCCCAAGTCAGCTGGACAATCTGTGATACTACAAAAACAAAAGTATCTTGAGGGCTGAGGCAGAATGTGCTGTATTGTGATGGTAGAACAAGGAAATTTTGTGTGTAAAAGTTGCTGGTTGTACACACACTCTCTCTATATACGTGTATGTACACAATATGTCTGTAGGAATGCCTGTATCATACAAATAACTTTTCTGTAGAGGATGGGAGGCAAAACTAGAGATTTACAGGAACCTTTTTGTTGTTATAACTGACATTTTTCTGAAAGGAATATTTTCTCTGAGTAGTCACTCATGCAAGTGACTGCTGCACGTGGAGATGCAGAAACTATCTTGTGGCTTGGGTAACTCATCTGTGTCTGATGCTTAGGAGTAATGCCACAAATGTATGGAAGAAGTGATTTAATGGATGGTGTATATCCAAGAGCTCCACATAAAAGGCTCAAAGAACAATTATCTAAGTTGAATGCAGTGTTTTAAAAACAGCTTCATCCATTTTCCTGCCATTTTTTGTGCTTTTCCTCTAAATAACTCTAATGTATATTAATTAATTGCTTGAAATAATACCAATAAATCTAACAAGGTTTGTCTAAAGCTTGACTGCACAGAGGAAACTTCATGTTTGTTCCAGTGCTGAGAGAAAAAAAATCATTTACTGAAAATATTAAGAAAGCTAATATTAATTTAGATGGAACTTAATGAAATCTTTAATGGCTTTTTAAAATTATTTTCTTTAGATTTTAATTTGAATTAAATCATTACTATTGTTAAATTAGTTAAACACTAAATTAAGAAATGCAAATGAAGTGAGCCAAAAATCCAGTGTGGTTATTGTTTTTATTGATATATGTAGGCTAGTGGTGCGCAGCAAATTCCAATTATATCTGATCTGTTATTTGCGGTACAAGTTCCTGACTCTTCATTAAGTGTAATACATTAGAATAAATGCTTTGTTCGATAAGAGCTTGGAAAATACCAGTATTGCAATAAACTGCTTGCTGCTCTTGCCTCTTTGTTTGGGCTGTTAGCATTGTGTATAATGTGGGCTTCAAGGCTTTCTAGTTTAAAGTTTTAAAATCCTGCCCAGCTGGGATCATCAGAGAAAGATAAATGTAGGTAGTGTAGTCACAGGAGGCCCAGGAGCGAGGGAGGGTTGCTGAAGGCAACTCCATTACATACATGAGTTCACCTGAATAAATATTCAGTGGCTTCTGTTTTGCTAACTTTAAACACCAGTAGCTAGCGAGGAAAATGCTCATTTCACATGATATATCTCCCTATATGATTAAAACATCCAAAATAAGTAAAGCGTGTACCAGAACTTGAATGATCCGAGTTGTTATTTATCTTTTGATTTATATTTTCTTTTATAAAATGCTTTTATAAAATAGTGACTGAAATCAGTAGAAATCTAGGGAGGAATGAGAAAAAAATGTGTGTGCCCCATTGGGCTTGTCTGCTTTGTGCACAGCCAAGGTATTCACCTGTGTAAAAGCCCCCTTTTCAATTTTAAGCGATTGTTTTTCCTGGAACCCATTCAGGAAGGTGAAATGGAGCAAATCAGATGCCAATCCTTCCTATAGCTACCCTGTGACACTCCCATGTGGAGAGAGGACGGTGTAACAACTGAGGGTGCACCTTGCTGCGTGACTGAGCAGGTTGGGCATGTGTGGTGGTACCCTGGATAAAGTGGTGGGTGTTTTCCAGAGCTCCTGTTTGAGCTGCTAGAGGAATTGTATTATTACACACTGTGGTAGAAGTTGCCTGTCCTGTTGATCCCCCATGCAGAAGTGTCCTTAGCTTGCCAGTACAGTAATAAAAAATACTTCCAGCTCTGTGTGCTCCTCAATTCAATTTATTCTAGTGGTGTCAAGGCACGTGTCCAGCACAAGTGGATGAGCTGCCTCTGCTCTGGCTGCTCTGCATTATTTACAGCAGGATGTAGAGAAAAAACATGAGGCCTCATTACTGTTTTACAACTTTCTGGAAAGCACTGTTGGACTTGGGAATCCATGCAAGTGGGATGCTGACAGAGCAGTGGCGACAGCTGATGTTTGCAGCAGTTGCTCTGGTTTCACTGTACATGGGTACTTTTTTTCTCCCAGTGTGTGAGGTAAGCAGTGCTGGTAGCTTCCTGATCACCCATGTGAGTAATACTGATTCAGCTGCAGTTAACCTATTCCTGGCAGCATAACTGCTGGAGCTGATGTGAGTTGAGGCTTGTGAGGTGGTTACTGTTCTATTTTAGCCTAATGTGATGGGCGTAGCTAGTGTGTCCAAAGTGCTGGTTGGCTCTGGGAGATTGGATTTCATGGTGGAATTGGGTTGTTTGCAATGTCTTTGTCTAGAGGGAGAGCATGCAGCAGAGTGAGAAGAAGGCATTGAACTCTGAGCGTATCTGTCAGCCTTCTTCCCGATTCCCAGAGAAATGTTTGCCCATTCTACTCCAAATATTGAAACCCAGTCCTTTTCCCATACTCTCTCTCTCTGTCCTCTTCCTCTTGTTTCAGTTTCATGGCATTCTGAATCATCCTGCATCCACAGCCATTCAAAATGGTTCTGTGAAGGCACTGAAACACACCATAATGTTTTATTACTGTAATGACTTAAAAAAAACCCCTGTTTTCTGCATCATGATGAGGACCCTAAGGATATTTTCCATGTTTCTTTGTTTCATGTGTTTGACTGCTCAGTAACTGCTACCATGCAATTAGCAAAATGCTTCCCTTTTTTTTGATGCTTTCCTCCCATATTTGGCTCATGGCTCAAATCCTTCAAGTGTGGCTCCAAAATGACCCCCTGAAACACTTTGATCTGTCAGTGTACTCCATTCCCATGGTCATCCCTAAAAATGACACTGTTTTAGCTGAAAAACCTCCTGGATTTTACACTGGGTTTGTTGCTGAGGGTGATGGCAGCTGCCGAGTGCCTCCTTGCAGTGGTGATGTGTAGCTGGGGAGTTTCTGGCTTGCAGACAGAGATTTTTACCTTGCAGGAAATGTCTTGTGGTTTTGATGCTGACATCGCTTGGGCTTCTCTTCTTGAAGATTTTTGAAAATGCTCTTACATAGATGTTTTCGGGTGCTTCTTCCAAACTTATGGGTCTTTTTGCCACACTGTCATCAGAGGATAACTAAACTTCCAGAATGATCCTCTGGCCTTCTTAGGACCATGTTGCAGTAGCATCATCTTGTACTTCAGCTAAACTGAATGATGTGGCACTGCAGCAATCTGCAAAGAATGAGGATCTCTGCATCCAGGCAGAGCCAACAGTGGTTATTTTCAGTGCATACTGTTAAATAGGAACCAGTTATGGAGCAGTCCTGGGAGCACTGGCATGGAGGAAAGGTGGTTGGTATTGACCTTTAGGGTTTGACCACGCTGCACAACAGGAGCTTGTGTTGCATCCTCCTGCAAAACACGCTGGTTTCAGGTGGCTGGAGGGGTTTGCAGGCTCTCACCCAGCCCAGGCAATCAAGCCAGAATCAGTGGAAGCACTGGGTTGTGAATAGTGCAGGTGCTATGAATAGTGAGGATAAGTAGTGCTGGATTAGAATATAAATCTTAATCAGAATTAAGCCACAGCAAATCTGTACCTATGGAGCAGAGCATGCTGTATGAATAGGAAAGGAGCTACATAAACAGATTCTGTAATTTCAGAGAAAGCTCTACTTCCAGTCTAGAAGTGGTCGTGCCCTTTTACACGCCAAGGAGAACTCTCATTGCACTGAGGATGAAGCTTTTCTTTGAAATCAAATTTGTTCATTGGCCCACAACTGAGAAAAACTTGCTGCAGCATTTGTGCAGGATTCACTCAACCCATCTGAAATTCTATCAGGGCTGAAATGAAATGTGAGCAAGAGGAAGAGCCATGTAACAGTACAGGCTCATTTGTTTTCACATGAATACATTAGAGCGAAATCTCACTTTCATGAATCAGCATTTCCTTTGTCAATAACTTTCAATATTAAACAGTAAGGTGACACCAGGATTACATTGGAGGAAAAGTAAATTAAACTGCAGCAGAAGATTCTGGAGGGTAAATTGACACTTCAGGTCTTGATTCATGGTTCAGCTGTGGAACAGGATGAGAATAACTGTTTCCTCCCCACCATGTTTAGAATTGTTTTGTAACTGAGAGATAAAAAAAACATTTCCAGATTCTTAGTGGATATCAGCTAATCCAAATCCTACACTGTGTTGAGAAATGATTCTCTTATTCCCTTCCATGTTTTCTGACAATCGTAACGCTCATTCAGTTTGCCAAGATGTGGAGCATATAGCAGTGCATGTCCCTTGTCGCCTTGAAAGAAAACAGATGATGCTTTAATATCCTCTTGTGCTGAAATGTCATATTCTTAGCTGAAGTGCACTGTTTCCTCCTCTTCCTTGTTGCCAAATCCATTTTGTGCTTCACACATTAACCTCTTCCTGACCCAGGTGCTGCTCATGCATGAAATGCCCAAGTGCTTCTGGGTTGCAAGTGTAGCAGTTGTCTGATATGTTAGTCTTGACAATGATGCAAAGGAAATGCCCAAATATGTGAATGTTGTTAATAATTCTGGTAAATAATCCCTTTCAAAGTTATTTTGGAACGTGTATTTTAGTGAAAAGAATGTCTTTAGGCCTTCTGAAACTGGTATTTAAATTAGGTGTCCTGCTATTCTGATCTAAGTTGCAGAAATTATTTTACCTTGAGACACTTGGTTGGCAGCCATAAGTATCCATAGGTTTCCATAAATACAAATACATGCACTTCCTTGACTTGTCAGTGTAGTGGCATCTCCTCCCTCACACTTATTTGTGTGTCCTGTATTCTTTCACTTGCCATTACCATTTCAGACAGCCAGTCTGAATAATATGCGGAAAATTTAGAAGGCAAACAAAACCAAGAGGGACCACACTTTTTGCAGTATTGACAGTGGAAATTCAGGTGCTTCCTTAGTAGCAGAACAGGCTCTGTACAGCCAGCAGCAGTGAAAGCTTCCCTACCATTCAATCCCATCTGTGACCTAAGAAAGTGCCTTTAGAAGAAAATGTTCATATTTTTATATAAATGGACTTTAGTCTGGTAATTTTTTGGGGTTTAGATTTAAATGCACACATTGCCATCTCATTGACCTGTTGATACTGATGATGCTATTTGTGTTCAAGCATGCTCTGAAGCACTTTCCTAAGTTCCTAACTTTAATTTTTCACCTCCTACTGAAAGCCAGCAAGAAAACTGAGTCATGTCGTTTGCGACCCAGTGTGTGCTTAGCAATTCCTGGCAGAAATCCCTTAAACAGGGACAGTGGTTTGGGCCAAGGCTCTGAGAACAGCGAAGTATTAGCAGCGAGACCCCCAGTGTTTAGTCACTGTGAATATACTGAGAGAGATCTTAAGGTATAATGAGAAAACGCTGAAGAGGTGAGCTGTGCAACACGCTGCTCCATCCCTCCAATGTACACCTAATCCTGTCTTACACATTCAACTCTATCTCCAGGCTTATCCTCTGCTATGATGATGGGGAGCTCATGCCTGTGACTTGAATAAATCATGTAAGCTGCATGTTAAACAGAGGAATGGTCTGTTGGGAGCCTCATCAAATTCAACAAGGAAAAATGTCAAGTCTTGCACCTGGGGCACATAAACTCCCTGCATTGATAGGAATCTGGGGGGAAGCTCTGCTGAAAAGGATGTGGAAGGTCTCTAAAAATGAGCCAGTGGTGTGTCCTTGCAGCAAGGAAGGCTGACAACATGCAGGCTGTACCAACAGGAGCACAGCCAGGAAGCTGAGAGAGGAGAATTATTGTCCTTTATTCAGCAGACCATTAGACGACACCTGGAGTACTGCACCTGGTTTGTGACCCCTTAATTTGTTGGCAAACTGGACCAAGTGCAATGGAGAGCCACCAAGATGTTTGGGGGCTGGAGGACCTGCCCTGAGCAGAGAGGCTGTAGGAGCTGGGCTTGTTCAGCCTGAAGAAGAGGAGGCTTCAGGGGGGCCTGGTGGCAGCCTGTTGAGGTGCTCTTTGCTGAGGTACGCAGCAGAAAAAGGTGAGGCAATGTCCATAGATCGATAGATGAGAGTTTCTAACTGGATATACAAAAAAAAAAAAAAATTCACAGAGAGAAGTATAAATATAAAGTGTTTTATTAGTGAGCTCTGGGTAACTGAAGGTCTTGAAGTCTTGTCTCAGAAATGTAACACGACAAGGCTAATTTTGTGTTGTCGTCCTTCTGAATAAAGTTGGTATATTGACCCAGTTCTGTCACTCTGCAGCCCTGAGTCAGTTGGATCCCTCAGCTGCTGCCCCATCTCATTTTGCCTCCTTTGGACAGATAGAGCTAATTACAGTAGGTACTCTATCCAAATTTTTATGGATTAATTTACAGCGTGATGAACAGAGTCAGTGATGGAGATGCAACCAAGGAAGTGAGGGATGCTCTGACCTTGTCACTCAGATGGATGTGGAGACATACTGCTCTTTTCCCAGATGGCTCTTGAGTTTTACAGGAAGTCAGTGACAAGTTTAATTACTTCTGACAAATAGAGAATGCTTTCTCTTTTATCTGCGTTGTGTTATGCCCTTCATGACAGCGGAAGAAGGCAAAGCGGCGTCTTGACCAGGCACCTTTTGAGTGGGGTATTATGGACTGAAGTTTCAGGGTTGAAGTACAGGCTTTGGAATCCCATTAGCTCTTGGTGCTGTCAGGATTAGAACTGCCTGATGCAATAAGGTGCTTAGGCACCTCTGAGGTCGATGAAACTTAAGTGCCTGCCTAAATAATGTTCTGCAAATAGATATTTTCTCAGCAATCAAGATGTAGTTTACTCGCTGTATGGCATTTGATAACTTGTTAAACACAGAAGATTAATTTGAAGTTGCATTAGCATGTGGGAAAAAAAGGTCAAGATTGTTGCAATCTCCAGAACTATGATAAATATAATTAGGGTTGTAAGACTTTTGTCTTCTCGTAACTTTTAGAACAAACATGTTGAGAGGGGGAATGGCTGTAGTTGGAAATTTGGGGTTGGTAGAACCAAATGTTTGTTTGCAAGATTCGCGGGTGCCTTATTCATTGGTTTGATGGCGAGTTTTCTAAACACTCAGTGTAAAATACTTTCATGTATTTTGTGATAGAGAAAGGAAAAATGTCCAGAGTGTGTCTTCCCTGCTGAAAATTATTTTGGACCACCTCTGATTTGACCTGATTTTAAGGCTTTTGTTCAAAAGTGGCAGAGAATTAAGTGTGGTGGTGGTGTGTGTGTTCTTTCAAGAGTGCTTAAGGCTGAAATAGTTTTGCTGCTATTTCTGGAGGTGAGAACTGTTATCCTGAGTCAGGCCAAAGGCCCAGCTAGGCCAGAGTCTTCTTCTGACAATGGCCAGTCTGTCATACACAAGCAAAGGTTGATCAGATATTACATCCTGCCACCATCCAAGGCTTCCAGCAGTCTGCAGTTTAGCAGCTCCTCAAGCCTCAGTTTTTTTCCCATGATTTCTCTAATCACTTTTTAAAAGCATGTAGTTTTTTTGAGTATTTCAGCTGAGCTGTGCACTGTGTGAGAGGTCCCTATTTTTTGTTTGTGTGGAGCATGTCACCTGATAATTTCATTTGCACCTCGGTGGGTTTTTTACTGTGAGAAACAGAGAATAGTCACTTTGTATTCATCATCTCTTTGACTGCCTGTGCTCTGCTGGCCTCCCCCTGGCATCCCCTTAGACATTTCTTTTCTTGGCTGCGGCATTGTAATCAGGACTTAACTCATGTCTCGTTGGAAGCTGTCCCACACCTTTGATCAGCTTCATTGTGTTTCTCTGTATTGTTTCCATTTATGTTGTGTTTAACCTTCTGAGATGTAGTAGTGTCATTGCACTGAGTATTCAAACAGAGGCTCACCTTTTGTTTAAAAAGTGGCATAATACTGCTTCTGGTTTTATTCCTTTTATAAAAAAAAAATGTACTTGCTTTTTCAATTTTTGAGTGTTGATCTGGTATTTTTATGAAATTATTAAAATTTGCCGCACTTTACTCAAAGATAATACTTCAGAGCCTGTTGAGTGCAAATTTAGGCCTGTTCATTCAGGGTACATTACTTTGTACCAATCAACATTGAATTTCATCTGACATTTTGTTTCTCATCCCATCTCTATCATGAGAAAGTTCTGTAACTCTTCATGGTTGGATTTGTTGTCTGATTCCCTGCCTTTTCCCAGATTACTTGTGATACCCTTTCTTTAGCAGCTGTGAAAACTGACCACTTACTCCTACTTTATGTCATGTCTTTTTTAAAAGTGATCATTAATTCACAAGACCACTTCTATTATTGTCCTGTGGCAGCCTTCTTTCTACAAGAAAATTTTGTGAAGGACCTCACCAAAATATCTGTTGGAAATTGGTGTTGATGCTTGTGTAAAACATTTATATTTTCCATGTGCAGCATTAAAACAGTTTGGCACTCCACTTATACACAGCTTTTGCATGGATAACATGATTTGTTCTAAAACACTCCTTGTTCACACCTCAGTTTGGGACAAGCCCTCCAACACATCCCAAACTGAGACCTTCTTTATACACTGTCCTTGAACAGTCTTAGTTAAGTGCATTCTAGACTTTTGGCTGCTGTCTTTAATTTTTTTTAACGTGCTTTTCCATTTTTATGTTATTCCACTTCACTGAAATTATGTATTTCTGCCGTGGATTGATTATTTATTTTGATTGATTGACCCTTCATAGATGGATTTATCTTAATAAAATTGTAGAATAGTTTATATTGAAAAAGCCTTCCGAAGTTTTTCTAGTCCAAACCCCTCTAATGGGCAGGCACATCTTCCAGTAGATCAGGTTGCTCAGAGCCCTATCCAATCTGACCTTGAATGTTTCCAGGGATGGGGCATAAACAACTTCCCTGGGCAACCTGTGCCAGTGCCTCACCATCCTCGCTGTAAAACATTTCTTCCTTAAATCTAGTCTGAATCTTCCTTTTAGTTCAAAGCCATTACCCCTTGTCCTATTGCAACAGGAGGCCCTGCCAAAAAGCTTGTACCCTTCAGGTACTGAGAGGTGGCAGTAAGGTCTCCCTGGAGCCTTCTCCTGCCTGAACAACCTCAGTTGTTCTCTCTGTTCTTCAGCAGGAACTTTCTGAATACATAGATTTTCTGCTTAAGATAGGACAAGAGTTGCTGCTTTTTTTTTTTCCTAGGGTTCTTGAGAAACTGTAGCATAAAGCATATGTGAGTGTGATGTTTACCCTAACTCACACAGGGATAACTGCAGTATGCCATTGCTACTGTGTTGCCTGTCCAGACAGCCTGTGTGTGTCATCTCTTTGTGTTTTAGTCATTGTCACCATCCTGGGCAAGTGCTCTGTTGGATGGTCCTGATGTTGATGTGGTATTCAGGCCATATGGATTATGTTACAAGTTGGTACAATTAACTGCTCTGTCTGCTCTGATTCAGGTTTTCATTAGTGTGTAGCAACACTCACCGCTGTGGTCTTCCTATGTCTTTGCAATATAATTTGCTCTTTTATTTTACAGCATGTAGTGATTGCCTGCCTTTCACCAGGATGTTGCTTCTGTCAATATCCTCAGTGAAAACTAGGTATTTTAAGCCTTTCTGTCTTATTTTTTAGATTTCTAGTGTCAATATAGCAGCACTTCCATACTTGGCTCAGTATCTCATTTCTGTGCTATGATTAAAATGGGATTGTTTCTTTTTTGTGGTTTCTTGTTAAGATTATTAATGTCTGCCCTATCTTTTATTTATAGATACAAAGTTTTAATGATTTCAGCCCTAGAAAATGTGTCGTGTCCATTTGTGCCAGCCTTACTGTACTTCTTGTTTTAAAGATTCTTTTGAAACATTATTAATTGTAAATGCTGGCTGTTTGGTACCAGCTTGATTTAGATGAAAACCATCTTTTCTGTATAAGCAGCCTTTCTTTCAAGAGCTTCTGTAGTTCCTGCTGAATCAAAGGTTCCTGGTAAAAGCTCACATTTGTGAGAGGAGAGTTACACCCGTGTAAAATATAGCTTAAATATTTAATATAATTTATTAATGGAAAGAGATTTGTTAGAACAGGTGAATGTGTTTGATATACAGTAATCTGTGGATACTGAAAATGCAGAGTGGTAGTTGCCAAAGCAGTGGGCATCCTGGTGTTGTCTATGACTTTGGAAGGGCTAAGCTATAAAAGAGCATTTTGTTCTACCGGTGACTTGGCACAAGACTCTCAGAATCCTCAGCAGAGGGAAGAATCAGGCTAATGAAGGCGGATGCAGAGTGTATGGGTAGGATTTGGTTGTAGGAATTTGAAAGTTGAAGACAGTAAACTAAGCAGCTTAACATCTTCAGAATAAGAGGGAGTGAAGCTTGTAAGTGCGTCAAGCTGTTTGCTTAGATCTAGACTAAGGAGCTTAAGTAGCTTATAACACCACAAGCTTGTGAGCTCTAGAGGAAGGGACTTACAAGCTGTGCAACAGCTACACTTCAAAGGCCTTACAAGTACAGCTGATGAAGCCTGCAGGGCTTCTGGGGAGCACGTCAAGTAAATCTGTCTGTCTGTCTGTCTGTTTCTCTGCAGCATCCCAGTGCTTCCTTTCGTTTCCTCCTCATAAAGTTACGGACCACTCTCCTCCCTGCAGTTATCACAGTGTTAAATACCAGGCACTCTAAAATCAGGAGGTTTCTCAAAATTAATTTAATCGTGTCCTTTTTTCCTCACTTAAAAACTATACTATTATGCATGCTAAGATGTACCATTTGGTTTTTCTTCTGATGAAATGTTGTATGAGGAACTTGAAAATGATGAAGAGTCCCCTGCCTTTTTAGTAGGAAATAAAAAATGATCTCAGTTGTATTATCTCAAGTTGTAAATTAGCTATCTTTGAGGTCTTCAGCTTTAAAGGTGTTTGTCTCTTGTTGAAGTCTTTAGGACTAGCTTGCGAAGTTGCAGTGTATGTCTATGGTCCCACCCAATTCCCATTGATATCAATTGGCTTAGATGGAGTCAAAGGCTCCTGCAAAGCTCCTGAATGGTTACATTCACAAGCTCCTGCTCACAAAATAACGGCCAAGTCCTCAAGAGCATCATTACTTAGTAATAAAAAAATTACCTTCATAATGGTGCTTTCTTGAGTAATTTTGTCATCTTGAGCTTGTTCTGTCCTGATTTCATTAAGTCTACTGAAGATGCACTTTAAATTACTGGCATATGACCACAATTCTGTTTTGCTCTGACTCCTTGCTCCCTAGGTATTTAGTTTCTATTCATCTCAAAGGATATTCTTACATGCAGTTTATTATTTTTGACTGCAGAGACTGAAAGATATAATGATGAGAAATGGATCTTTGTATGTTAATATCTCACACTGGCTGATTTTGCAAAGTAGTCTTCCAGGATATTTTATACTGTTTGCAGCTAGATGTAGTAAGTTATACTAAGAGTAATTCAAATCACAGTATGGAAGAGGATGGAAATGACCTCTGGGGCTCATGTAGTCAAAGCAAGGCAAGTTGGAGGAGACAGCCCAGGACTGTGTCCAGTTGGGTTTTGAACCATAAAATCATGGAATGGTTTGGGTTGGAAGGGACCTTAACGATCATCTCATTAGAACACCTTGCCATGAGCAGGGGCACCTTCCACTAGACCAGGTTGCTCAAAGTCTCATCGAACCTGGCCTTGAGCACTTCCAGTGTTGGGGCATCCACAACCTGCCTGGGAAACCTGTTCCAGTGTCTCATCACTTTCACAGTAAACCATTTCTTCCTCATAGCTAATCTAAACCTGCCCTTCTTCTCAAAGGATGGAGGTTTCACAGCTTCTCTGGAAAACCTGCAGCACTGTTTGACCACCCGTACAGTTAAAAAAAAAAAAGTTTAAAAGGATTTTTTTTCTATTTCAATTTGTGCTCTTTGCCTCTTGTTCTATCACTGGACAGTACAGAGAAGAATCTGGCTTTGTTGTCTTGCTGTCCCTCATCAAATATTTATGCACATTGATAAGATTCCCAGTGGGTCTTCTTTCCTCCAGGCTGAGCAGTTCCTCAGCCTTTCCTTGTATTCCAGGTGTTCGTGTCCCTTAATCATCTGCATGGCCCTTCACTGGACTCACTCCAGTGTGTCCACTTCTCTTGTACTCTGTTGCCCAGACTCGACCCAGCACTGTGGATGTGTATCCCATGTGCTGGGCAGCGCTTGCTCAGCCTGCTAGTGTTCTGTTTAATGCCACCCAGGATGCTGTTGCCTGCTGTTTACCTTGCTGTGCACCAGGATCCTCAGATCTTTTTCTGCTAAGCTGCTTACCAGCTGATGGCCTCAAGCCAGTCTCCCCTCAGCCTGTGATGGTCCATGGGGTGTTTCCTCCTGAGCTGCAGGACTGTTCACTTCCATTTATTGAACTTGATGAGGTTCCAGTTGGTCCACTCCAGCAGCCTGTTGAGGTCCTGCTGATGGCAGCACATCCCTCTTGTGTATCAGTACTCTGCTCACTTTGTGTCATCTGCCAACTTGCTGAGGGTACACGTTGTTCCATCATTTGGTCATTAATATTGAACAGTATCAGACCAGTACTGACCCTTGGGATACACCACTAGTGAAGTGCCTCCAGCTGGACTTTGTACCACTGTTCACAACCTTTAAGTCCAGCAGTTCAGCCATTTTTCAGTCCACCCCACTGTCCATGTATCTAGTCTGTACTTCATCAGCTTGTCAGTGAAGATATTGTGGGAGACAGTGTCAAAAGGCTTGCTAAAATTGAGATAAACAACACACCCTGCTTTCTCCTCATCCATCAAACCAGTCATCTCAACTTAGAAGGCTGTGCTAACTGATGCTAGTCACCTTTCTATCCTTCATATGTTTGGAACTGGTTTCCAGATCTTGCTCTCTCTTCCCAAGGATCAGGGTGAGCCTGACTGATGTGTAATTCCTGATGTCCTCCTCTTTGCCATTGTTGAAGATAGGAGTGACATTTGCTTTCTTCCAGACCTAAGGAGCCATGAATTGCCATGACCTTTCAAAGAAAATCAAGAGTGGTCTCAGAATTGTATCAGGCAACTGCCTCAGCACTCAAGGGCACATTCCAGGGGGTCCCATGGACTTATGTACATTCACATACAACATCATATAGATGTTCCCTAACGTGGTCTGTTCCACTGAGGGTAAGTTTTCCCTGCTCTGAACTTCCCTCCCGGCCTCAGGGACCTGCCATTCCTGAAAGCAAATCAGACTGAGGCAAAGTCAGCACTGAGGATTTTGGTCCTTTATCACCCAGCCCTGTTAGTTTGCAGTCTGTGCTACAGACCTGGGTCTGTGTGTGTGTAAGTGTGTTTACGTGTGGGCTCAATTCCAAACAAACAAGCCTGAGTTTTTTGCTGATTTCCCAGACAAGCTTTTCCTGTCCGTGGCTCAGGATGTCAGCCAGCTGCCCCAGTGAGCCAGCGATTCAATTGCAGGGGAAGTTCAGCTTGGGTGAAAACAAAGAGAGCAGTACACGTTTTTCTTTGGGTTTTTAATTACTTCCGTCTCTGTATCTGAAGCATTTTTCTTAAAAATACTTTGCAGGTGCAGCCTCACGGACTTTCTCTCATCATAACTTTTCTTATCATTTGTAGCCATTAAAGAATTCAAAATACTTTTTGGCAGGGGAGTTAAACCAGGTGCCCTTGAGCAACTCCCACTGGGATAATTGCATTCTTTTTACTTAAAGTCCCCTTTTTGTCAGGTGTTATCTTAGGGTTCATTTCATGTCAGGAGTTGTTGTGCTGTGCTGTGCTGTCTGCCAGAGAGGGATGTATTTCACTGTGGACTTTTCTAGGGCTGAAACTTTTGTATGCAAAGTAATTTTTTTTTTTTTTAATATACTGGAAGGACATTTTCTTTCTTATTGGAAATTGAAATAATATTGCTTTTTTTGGATGGAAAGAAGTGTACATGCCGCATTTTGATGTCTAATTGATTGTAAAGCAAAGCTGTGGATGTATTTACAGTGAAAAGGTGGTGTGATTTCAGTGCTGCTTTGACCCTCAGGAGGCTTGGCCTGCTGTCCTAATTCATCTAGATGAGTATCTTCTCTGTATCTTCCTCTCACATCCCAAATCAGGATGGTGATAATTCCTACCTGTTAAGGGTGGTAATTCTGAGCAAGAATTGACTATTTTTAGACTTGGGTTATAAACTCACTCAGTTGTTAAATGGGAAATGAGACTCAGAGACAGATTCCTTTTTTCGTGGTTAGTTCTCAGTTGAAAGCTCTGCTAAGGACCCTGAACATCAACACGTACAGGAGTCTACACCTGTGTAACTGAAGTTTTTAGGTTCACAGGGGTTTATTTGCACCTTGGATGAGATGTTTGTATACAACCAGAGGAGAATAAACCAGGTTGGCACTCAGCTCTGGAGAGCGGCAGTTGTTGCTTCTGCTGAAAACTTTGCGGCATATGGTTTGGATTTCTGTGTGGTAGGAAAATGGGAGATGTTTGGTAGGGCTCCCATTGTTTCTTCTGGGAATTTGTGGAAGGAAACTGTAGCTGATAGGCCACGCAGCCTTTTCATGGTGAGCATGATGTCTCTGATATGTCAGATCTCTGACACGTGTAGTGCACAGGAGACCAGGGCACATATGGTACATCGTGATGCATTTTGTATTCCTCTCTTTTCAGCCAGTCAAAATTCGAGGCTTAAGAAAGAAAACATGAAAGCAGAAATCTGAACATATGGCAACCTTAATTAAGGGGTGATGTTAGTTTTTTTCCACCTTCAAACTCATTGCAATCATACTGACCTTAGTGCTGTTTCCTTTCCTATGGTACATTCAACTATTTGCATGAAAAGTTTGCTTTCCTGAGCAGGGAGACTGAGTGAGCATCTGCAATCAAACACTTATATTTTTGTTTCATAAGAAATTATGTGCTTTCAAAATTTCTTCTCAAACTCACAATTAAAGTCATGTTTTAGGAGGCTTTTGTGAGGAAACATGAAGGATGCATCTCCTTTTGGAAACTGTGATTGCTTTTTTGACTGATAACAGAAATGAGTCTTGAACCAAAATTTAACATAAATAAAGCCAGTGTCTTTGCTATTGGGTTTTGAGCCAGTCTGTCTTCTGCTTGGGGCTATTCTGCTTCTTATGAAATATTCACCAATCCAGAGAGACAGTGTGACTTTTCATAAGTCGACGGTGAAGGAAAATTTGCGGGATAAAGCAGACCCCAATTCAGGTTCTGTCTCTGCTCTAAATCAGGGAATTTATGTCCTAACTGAGTCCATAGGCACTGAGGTGATAGTGTTTATCTGCTTCTTCCTGATCTTTCTTCTGTTGCACATTTTTTTCTAAAGAAAACTCTTTAAGTTTCTAAAGAAACTCTTCAATTAGCTGTTGTGGTCCAACAAAACACATCTTGCAGAAAAATTCTTGACCAGCTCTCTCAGGATTACTTAGTAAGTTATGAGTTACAGAAAAAAGGTGCTAATATGTTCTACTTAATAGTACATAGGGTTTCTCATCTTATTTAGTAAGTCTTTGCTAAAGTCACCACTTCTCTTTAGATCTTTGGCTTCTTTGCTGCTGCTATATTCCTACCCTGCATATAAGAATATAGAAAAAGAGTCTAACACAGTCTTTCTCATGACCAGAGCTTTGTTTTTCCCTTTTTGTGTGATTTTCCATAATTTAGATAACTTGACAGTGTGTCTTAGTGGATTTTTAATTTTGCAGAACTTGAGTCGATTTGCTTTTGAAAAATTAACCAGTCCATGCCCTTGAAAAGTCATTGCATCTGTTATTGCCTCCACATGTGATAAGTTTAAGAAAATGATTAGCAAAGGTGTCACTCATTTCTGCATGCTGTATATCAGATCGGACTGGCTGTGAAGTAGTGAACCATATTAAAGCTGTGAAATCAGCCCTGCTCCACAGGGACTACAACCAGCTGCACCAATTTTACTACTTTTTTTCCCTTGCAGATTCAGGAATGATTGGAATGGAGTTTGACAGTTTATTTACAGATTTGCTGTGACTGACAGGATGCCAGAGGGGAAATGTTTGTACTCCCTGAAGATAGTTTTTGGTAACTAAGGCTAAATATCTGACAGGACTTCTGTTATGAAACAGAGTGTGATCAACAGTTGTGTTACTGCAGAATTCAGTGCAGCTTTTAATTTAAAGTACAGTTAAAAATACAGAACTAAAGCCAGCATTTGCTTTGATGTGAAGTGTCCCTACAGAGGAGTGTGGCATTGGTTAATTCAAGCCTTCCAGTCCAATTCTGATCCCACATCCCTGTAAGAAATTAGGGAAAGGAGAGTGAAAACCATTCACATGCCACCTTCTTTCCTCTTGATCACTGATTTTCAAACTTAAAATTTCTAGGTCCCCTAAGTTTTTCAATATGGGACTGGACCTCTTGCATAGTAAGTTCAAGTCTCCTTGACAACCAACGTGCTTCTCTTATCTTATGGGCTGCCAAGAATTCATGGACCATGCATTGAAAACTTATGTCCATGTGTGGGATGTTAAGTTGCAGTTTAACCTTGAAATGAATAAAACAAAATTAATCTTGTTTTCCTCTTACATTCATCCCTAAGCTTTGAAACTAGGGCAAATGGGCTTTTTCTTTTCATGATCATGTAATTCTTTTTTCTGATTCTCAGTGTAAATCTGCAGTAACCTGACTAAAGTATCCTCGTGGCGTATAAAAGTCTTACACAATGGTACTTTGAAAACAGAAACCTTTTAAAAGAAGATGCATGAGCTATATACTGTATTATATACAATATATGGGTAGTAATATTATACTCTGTATTCCCAGAAATAGTATTAAACTTTTAGTCAGGAAAGTATTTTTTGTTCATTAATAGCTCTTTGTTCATTTAAGATGTACAAAAGCTTTTGCACATTGAGAAGGTTAATTATGCTCAGAGTAAAGGTACTTGAATAAATTGTGTGTTTTATGGGTAGCAGAGGTTTAAGGTCGGCAGATTTGTCTAGCACAGAGAAAAAAAGTATTTTTATTAGATTGTTAGGTGTTAAGATGTGCTGCCAAATGTAATCTGAGTATTCATGAGCAAGAGGTACTGATACATTGCAGGGGACAGAAAACAGTCACCTGAGTTCCTGTGTTCTTTCTTGCAGTCAAGCCAGTCCTACTGGTTGTGTCAAGTGTCACAGATTTTAGTAGAGTTATTTTTTGATTGATTTCGTCGTTGTTGTTGTTCTGGCTGGAGCGGTAACCTACTATAGACTGTATTCTTTGCTGTATGTTTTTGTTACAGTAAGACTTTGCATCAAGAAAGGGACGTAGAACAAAATTAGCAAAGAACAAATGAGTAAGGCAAAAGGAATCTTTCTCAGTCATCATCTTCTGGTGAATTAAGTACCTTTTTACTGATATGTGAGGTATGGCTTGCAGAAAGACCTGAGTATCACAGCTCTAAGAAACATTTCTCTGGTTATCATCAGGCTGAGCCTACCTCCCCAGTAATAGGCTTCTTCCAACATAATATTAACTTGAATACAAAAGTTTCAACAGGTGAATTCTTATTTGCCTTTTTTAATTGTTTATAATAAAAGACATACTTCTGGGAACAGAGACTGGGATCCAGCTCAGCCTTTTCCAGAGTGAATTCTCTTTTCACTAGAGTACGTGGCCAGTACATAGTTCTTCTGGAGCTGTGGCTCTAGCAGTCCTGGCTGCATGATGGCAGAGTGATGGTTTTCTGTGTCTGCACTGTTGTTATCCATGCAGTCAAGCAGCTCCTCAGGGAATGGGAATGGTGGTTGACCTATTCCTACATCTTGCTATCCTGGCTATTAAAAAGCTTTTCTTGCAACAACTCTAACTTTGGTGTGTCACAGCTTAATACTGTCAGGCTTCATTCTGTCTATCCCAGCTAGGGAGAAGAGAGATTATTCCCCTTCTCCTTGCAGATCCTTTTCTATGATGTTTCCACTAGGCTTATTGTTAATACTGCGTAGAAGCTCTACCCTTAAGGGTGAAGGAAGATTGCCCAAGGTAATGCCAGAAATCTTTGATGGTGTAAGGCAGAAATACAATCCAACAGCCCTGAATCCTGCTTTCCAGCTGTAGTTCTAGTTTAATACCTTTTAACATACAGAAGACAAAAGTAGGTGGAACGTTATGTTGTTGGGGTTCAGACAATCTTCAATGAGGATCATAAAATCCGTAACTTCCAGACTCTCCCTGTTGCTGCAAGAAGTTAAATGTCCACTGAGCTGCTATATTCCTGGCTGGTGGCATCATTCCTGGCGTATTCCTGGCTGGTGGCATCATTCTTGCTGTGGTCAGTACATCACACCACAGTCACTACGGCTCACAGCTGTGTGCAGGTTGTGACTCTGTGAGCTCAAAGATACCCTGATCCTTTTTAAGGCTTAAGAAAAGAGACCAGAATAGTTAAAGAACAGTCAGTGACCAGTGTGCCTAATATTATAGTTGAAGTTCTTCAGTGGCTGGATTATGTTATTAAAAAAGGATTAGATGATATAGCAGGAATGGAGTGCTTTGAGATCAGCAACAGAGCTGTGAACTGGAATCATGAGTATTACTGAGACTGTCATCCAGTGCCTAAAGACAAAAGCATAATTACCAGGAGAAGGTCATTTTTCTAAGCAAAGGACAGTTGTAAACTGCCTTTACCAGGAAAAAAATCAGTATTTGTTGAATTGCATCATTGAATTATTCATCAAGATCGGACACTTTCTTGTTCAATTTACTTTGTCATTTTCTTTTAGCTTATTCTCAGCAGTTTGGATGAAAATATAACACAGTAGCACCTGCTTACAAGAGATATTCAATTCACTGGATGTCTTGATTGGAAAGACATTTCCTTTGGTCGAAGCCAAAATCAAATGCTCTTTGTTTTAATGGGATATTCATGTTTGATGGACAAATAACTAGAATTGGTGTTATGATATCTTTCTGCTAACCTGTTCCTATTATTTTAGTGAGTTATTTCAGGCCCTTAATTTAGAATAAACAAGATTTACTCTTGGATCAAATCCTGCATCTTTTCTTCTGTTTTGTGCAGCCTCTGTTGAAACAAGTGTTTTCCCAGCAGTAAGATTTGATTGTCTAGAAAGGTGTAAACATTCCTTTTTCTGAAATTACTTCATGTATATAGGTGAAAATAACACTCTCTTAGGAAATTCTAGGCATGGTTAGATTGTTTCAAGACCCTAGTCAGAGTACTGAAATGAGTAAATAATAATTTCTCTTGTCAGTTCACAAGCTTTTCTTCTTATACACAAGTATATAGAGAAACTCAGGAACACAACATGATCAGAATCTGCCCCCATATGTTCCTCTCACCGTGATCCCTTTTTTTCTCTTTTGTTACTTTCCCCCATAATTTACTTCGTTTGCATATTTTAGTGTTTCATACCATGGTGCCTGAGTCAATTTTCTTTTGAATAATTAAACAGGTACGTGCCCTTGGAAAGTCATTGCACCCTTTATTGCCACTTAATGTGTTAACTGTGAGGAACTGGGAAAAGATGCTGTGCATTTTTGTTGGCTGCTGTTTTGTGCAAGGATTGGATGTGATGCAGCAAATGGGACTCAGAGGATATGCTGGATTTTGGTGAACCACATCTTGGGTACCCAGGGGATGTACCCAGAGGGGAAAACCTTGTCCTTTTGCCATTTGAAAGGAATATGTGAGCAGCCTCTTAGTCTGAAATAAAAATAGTTATGATAATAAAAATAATAATTAAAAAATGAACATGGATTGATAGAATCAGTGGCTACTCAGGCATGTGCCATACTTAGCTGGAGCTGGGTTTGAGGTAGTGGAAGGTTTTGGTGTCTGCAGAAGAAAATGTGAAGCAAATAATTGGAGAAGAGGGAGAGAATGGACAGGAGGACTTTTTCAGCTTTTTAATAAAGGTAGCTGAGACTTCTGTGGAGGGATGACAGAGTCATGCAGGGATTGGAGTGGATAACACACTCTGAGCTGCTCTGGGGATGGTTGGGTTAACAGGGAAGTTTCTGTAAGCAGTGGAGAGCTCCAGGTTCTCATTAAAATCCTGAGCCAGGTGAGCTTGAGCATAGCTGTGCTACAGATGCAGCTCTAGCAGTGATGTTATAGGGATTTGTTAAAATTGTGCTGGTTTGGATAACTGAGACACTGTTTCCACTGTGGGAACAATGAGCTTGCGCCAGGGTAGGCCAATGACAAAATGTGCTTTGCTAAATTGCATTTTATTTTACTATTGTCTGGTAGTTATGCTTTACCTCCTTCTTTAGCTAGTGAATACTCTTAATTGTAAACATAATTCAGTGTCTTTGGTCACTCTAAATGACATTAAGATGTTGGTTTGTCTTCATTGCTCATTCAGGCCTTACTCTTTGTAATTAAGATGCTTCTAGAAATTTATATTGATTTTTATGTTTTTGTTTTTGTTTTTTTTTTTTCCTTAGGTTAGGGCATATCTCTGCTTAAATGTTACAAAATAAACCAAGGCAGCTTGTGTTCTTCAGTGCCAACAAATAGGTTATTGGGATTGTGTGTTACTTGGAGTGCAGCGAGAGCCAGGGAGAGATCCCGCCTGATCCCTGTGGCCAGGGCACCTGCCTGACTCCAGCCCCATGGCAGGGAGGTGAAATCTCCCCTCCAACTGTCAAAAGCAAAGAATTCCTTTAAAACATAAAAATTCTGCTCAGTCAAGCTTGAGGAAAAAGTGCAAGACTGCAGCTTATGCTTTTGATGTGTGAGTTGATTAATAAATGTAGAAATAGCAGGAAAAAGTTATGGCAGGGTGGTTTTGGGTTCAGTACAATCAATAGTGATTTATCCAGAGAAAAGGAATTCCACCCATTGATACAGTTCTTTTCTCTTGGCCTTTGGAAGAGCTTTCTGTAGAATTGCTCAGCTGTGGTAAAAATTTCCTTGTGCCAGCCTGTCTGATTTAGCCAAAAGCTAAAATGAAACGTGTCCTTTTTGGGGGTTCATCAGTGGCATAAAACATGGGGAGTATGACAGCAGTTTATAAAAGCAGCCTCTGGAATTACCGAGATTGACATCTCAGGGAAGGCTACAGGCACAAAGCATACCTAAATAATGATCATTGGTTAAAAAGGCATCAGTGCCTTGGAGATAAAGAACTGTTATAGATTGTAAAGGAGATTATCAAAATCCCTCAAACCAGACAGTGTTAATGATGCAGATCATGAAATGTGTGGTGACTGAGATTTAAATGTGTGTTTTGATATGGATTGTATGATCACTCATCAAAAGCTTCAGACCTGTTGTTTTTTAAAGTGTTTTCTTTACTATCTGAATCAAATATGTCAGCTCTGCAATCTGTGACAGGTTAATTGAAATGCAGTGAGAGTGCAAAATCTGATTCAAGCATGAGGTTGGCAAACTTTGTTCATCCTTTTATTTATGCAGAACTCTGAAAGTAACCGCTTAACTTGAGGACTGCTGATGAAATTAGTGTGCTTTTCCATCTTTCCTTAGAAAGGAAGGATTTGGGCCATAAAGGAACAATTTAAAAGATGTCTTATTTGGCTGGATTGAGTGAAGGAATATCAGGACACTGAGGAATGTCCTTAAAGTAGTATTGTAGTTACTTTTCATTGTCCAGTGATGGACTTCGTCAGACTTGAGTGAAATTCTGCAAGTTGCATGCCAAAAATACACCAAGGTAATTTTTGTTGTCTCTCTTTTCCTTAAAAATGGTTACTTAATGATATGGAATTGAATTTGGTGGCATTTAGTGCACATTAGAGGGAGGCATTTATGATGCTAACTAAAGCAAAGGGTATTTCGGGTTCGTTCTTTGTGAGCTGTTTTGTTGTCCTGCCAAATCCATGTGCAGCCCTGGCTGTTAGAAACCTGTGCCACACCATGCCAGAGCTCCTAATTGGGCTCCTGCCTTAAGATCAAGTGGTGTCTTCAGCGACTGTCAGCAGGAGAAAAACAAACCCACCAAACAGGAATTTATAAAAGTCTTCGAAATACAGTGTGAGGGGCTGAAAATTGTCTTTCCACCTCCTTTGGACCTTCAGTTCCCATTGCAGTGGTCTCTTTGTGTCTTTAACTTTTATTGTATGGGAACATGATGGCAAAAAAGGGTGCTTCCTGTGCTAGGGTGATCCCCCAGGTCCACATATGCACAACACCGCTACAGGGGACTGTGTCAAGGGCAGGCACTAAAAAATAAACCCTTTGCCATGAGAAAATCTCCCCACTTTTCAATGGCATGAAGCTATTAGGGTGTTTGGGAGCATATGTTTGCACTAAGGGGTTGTGTTGTTTGGTACCCAACAGTGTACCCTTCCTAAGTCTAGTATTTCATTCAAAAGCAATTTGCCTGAATAAAATAAAATATGCATGATGGGTGAACACAGATGAGCTCTGTTAATGTATTCTAATTAACTTGCTAAAAATATTTTAAAATCTTAATAAGCTTAAAGAGAATTTCTGATGATCAGATGCAATGTTAATGAGCTTGGTGTAAAAACATAAGAAGGTAAAGCAGATAGCTGATTGGCAGTTGCAGTGCTGTCTGTATACCTAACTTTTTCTTGGGCAAAAGAAAGATCTTTGGGTTAAATTTTATCTTTTGTCTTGGTAGCTAATTTCTCAAGATCTATTTCTAGAAAGCTTAATGAACAAAACATAAAAAAAAAAAAAAATTTACCTGTTTGATTTGGGGAGTAGAGGGAATTTTATTGCTTAATTATGCCTTAGAAAAACATGCTAAGGACATTTATAATAAAGTATCTGTGTTCTTTGTGTGTAGGAGAATGACTCTTTCCCTTTTATATATGCCATAAATCTCAGATTGTAGTCCTTTTTCTCTCCAGGCTATTAGGTTTCTGCACAGTGTATTTCATTCCTTAGCACCTATAGTTGCTTGGCAACAACATCCGATTTACATGAACCTAGCCCTGTGAATGAGTAGTTACCTGGAACCTTTCTGTGCAGAAACCCTGAGAAACATAGCAGTTCTCCCATTTTCTATGACAATTATTAGGAAATATTAATTGCTTCTCCCTATTTATCTTCCTGTAGCCTTTGTTTTTCAGTTAAAGGGAAACAAACTGTATTCTCTGTATAGTTCTAGCCTGCCAGAGGTCACAAAATTAATTTATAAATAATCCACTTAGAAAGCAGGAGGTTTATTAATAACAGAAGACTGTAGCAGTTGCTCAGAGACCCAACTGGTACAAGTGGTCCCCAGTGTTGTGTTCTTTAGGTACAGAAAGAATGAGGTTCAGGGGAATGAAGTAACTCACCACAGTCACACAGAATGTCAGTGAGTGTGTTTTTTCTCTGCCAGTTGGTCTGCTATAGTTTTTAGGGAGAAAAAGGAGCAAATGTTTCCTACTCAATGTATTTTCTTCACTTCTTGACATTTGGAACTTACTGAACAAACAAACAGATTTTCTGCTACCTCAGCCTAGTGTTTTGCGAGCAGGTACACCCTCCTATCAATTCATTTTATTCTTGTGAAATGCTTCACAACCTGTAGATTATTTCTATTGAGAGGAGTAGGAGGTATAGAAAAGAAAAATGAAGAAGAAATATTCTTCGCCAGCACTGAACACAAAACAGTCTTACTGGACCAAGAAATGAAGAGCTACAGGCAATATTTGTGGACGTCAAAATAGTTGTAATAAGTCTTTTGGAAAATCTTGTAAAGAAAACACCCAAATTGCCTTGTTTTGTAAGTTCTTTTCCATTTTTCTTCTGGCTTATCCTTTGCAAAAATAAAATATTGCTTGGGCCTTGACTTTTTTCTGTTGCATTTCCAGAGGCCCTTATTGATGTTGTTGATAAGATGCAAAGGCTGGTGCTGAGGGGAGCAGAGCAGACCAGAGATCTGGCAGAGATTTGCTTTGCAAATCTAGGTCCCAAACTGATTTTTCCCCAAGTTTGTGGTAGTTTGGGTTTTTCTAGGACCAAAATACCTGGTAGCATGGTTTTTCCTCATGACTCAAGTGGCATTCAAGGTCAGGTCATCGCACCCTGTGCCTTTTAATTATATCCTGTGGCTTTAGGTAATGCTGAACTTGCAGCTCATTATTATTATATTTTCTCCTGTGGACATGTCTTGCTTCAGATTAACTAATGCAGAATCGAATGCATTTGTGATCTAAGTAATGAAGGGGCCTTTGTTCTATTCTTGGTTGTTCTACTGATTTTGTGCGACCTTGGGTGGCTCATTTATCTCCTTGCTTGCTTTTCTCAGTTTAACCTTCGATGGATGGAGTCATATGTTGATTTGCCAGTGTAATTTTCTATTTCCCTTAGAAGATTTGCAAGGCTGAACATTGCTGTATGAGGACAAACAGTTTTTAAAAATGAAATTATGTTTTTGTGTTCCTAAATAGCTCAGCATCAAGCATTACTTACTGATGTGTGATCTGTAAAGCCTCATGTGGTACTTATACACGCCAGAGTTGTGATAGACATGGGAGGGTGTACATTTTGCTGAGTTTCAAGCACGAATTTCTCCTGTCAGAATATTTTGAGGACATACTGAGCTGTGCTGCAGTGCTAACAACAGAGCACACTGAGACAAAAAAAAAAATTGTCATTTTTAGTCAGTGGAAAATGCCTAAAGTTGCAGTGAACTTTTTTTAAAACTGATTTTTGGGAATATCTTGCATGCTCCTGTCTCTGGGTGAATGTCTCACCTCCACTCTGGGAACTGAGCCGCAGGAATTGTAAGTTTGCATTTCCGGGGTTCTCAGAGACACTGGACTGAAACTCGGTACAAAGCTCTCCAAAGCCCTGGGGCTCCCCACAACTGGGACCACAGGACACCTGACCTCCTACCACAGGACTCCACAGAGCGGGAATCTGTTGGAGCTACAGACATTCAAAGCCAGAACGTGCCCCCCCAAAAAAGTTCTACTGGTCAGTTTTCCAGTGCGAGGTTCTCTGTGATTTATCAGGAGTTTTTGTAAACTGGCACTTTTCTGCTAAATATTTGGATAGGCAAAGTGACAACATTCAGTGTCAGAGACTTCTGGGACAGACATTTTTGATGCTCTTACCAATTCTGCTCTGTTTTGATAGTGTTTTCAGTGGTGAAGACATTTCTGCCAGGCACTCATAGTAGACCGGCAGCACTAGGCACCAGTGGTTTGTGGTCTTGGAATTATGCCTTTTAATGAGTGGCAGAACTTAATATCCTTAGCTTATCAAAAAGAAATACAAGATGTAATTTAATTGTGGTCTGTAAAGTGTCAGCATGTGAAGGGGAACCCAATTTTAATACTAATGTTTTAACTGGAAGGCTAAAGCCACAAAGATCAAGTGACTAGAAGATTAAAGAATAAAAAATATAGCTTATTGGAAAAGTGCAACTATTTGAAGGTATTTAATTTAAATTAAAGATATTAAACATGAAACCAGCCAGTTGATACAGTAAATTCTCTGTCACTTTAAGTCCTTCAGCTGAGGTTCTGTGTCTTTTTAAGGTTACTTTAGTTCTGTGAATACAGATCGGGGCTGGATGATGGGATCACTCTGTGAAAGTTGTGTGATCTTGTCTAAGCAGGTGATCCACTCTGACCTTTTACTTTTTTGGAGCTGTCTGTAGGATGGTTATTAAAAAACTGGATGTGATGGATTGATTTCAAATGCCCAGTTTGGATCTTCTCTAACTTTTTGTATTCAAAACAGTTTTTGAGAATCAGTTAATTTGTCACATCGATTCCAGATTTCTTGTTTATTTGCGGAACGATGGGAATTCTGAAGTGGAAGGTGAAGGTAGAGGTGTTGCCAAGAGTTTATGAATAATTGTGGAAGCACGGGTTAAATCAAAGCAGGTTGTGCTTTGTTATGTTAAGCTTTTAATTGGAGCCTTGGCTACTTTATGGATGTTTGGACAACTGCTGAATAGTTTTTGTGGTCATTAGTGTTTTCCCTCAACACACAGTTCTTACAATATCCAAAGTTTGGGTAACAAAAGAGGAAAGCTTTGAGTGACTAAGAACAAATAAATAAAATTAAAATTAATATAAGTCAGTTCCATTGGTACATGAATGCATTTTACTTTACTAATTAATGAAATACATTACTTATTTTTTTTCCTTAGGAATTAATTCAGAACCAAAAGGTTACACATAGAGACAGCAAGGGTTTATTTAATTACTTCAGTAATAGTGTCTTTAGGAGAGGACTTTTACCCATAAACATTTTCAGTGTTAACCAAACATTTTAAGTGTTCATAGAATCACAGAAAAGCTTGGGTTGGAAGTGACCTTAAAATCATCTAGTTCCGACCCCCATGCCATACCTTCCATCAAAAGCTTTGGAGAAATACTTTTCCAAAATGTTCAGCCTTTATCTACAAAAAATTTTGGTCTGAATCTGCCTTTTTTTTTTTCCCCTTTGCTGTAAACTCTAGTGCTGAGTTGTGGATTTTTTTTTTTTTTTTTCCTTTTTATTAATACATTACCTTTGGAATCTGTCCCAGGCTTCATCATAATATTCTGTCAAATAGAGATGTGTGTCTAAAAAAGAATAAATTAAAAAATCGCTGTGAATTGATAAGCAATTGCAGCTCTGCAGTATTTCTATAAGAACTGCAAGTATTTCAGAGGTCTTGTTGCAAACGTGTCGATGTATATGTTATAACAGTGTTATGACTATTGATCTGCTCGTTCTCAAAGAAGTCTTTACCACTCATGTACCGAAGTTTTCCTTGCAGTATAATTCTTCTGAAGTCAATGAAGCTGAATTGTCAGGGGGGTTGTATCTCGAGTAGATTTTGTTTCCTCCCTTTTGGGGTGATCTGCAAGTAATTTAAGCTGCTGTTAAGAGAGAATTTATGTACATGTTTTTCTCTGTTTATTTCTTTCTGAAACCCATCAAGAAGGGGAAGGCTTTGACTCTTCATTTTAAATTAATCTCTGAAGTGAGCTAGGCTAAAGGATTTTCACTTAGGTGACTTGGTGTCTTTAAGCTTCAGGTTGTGAAAAGTTTTGTCTTTATTAAAACAAGGTCTCAGGAAAATTTGGCATCCTCATGAAGAACAATTTCTACTATCAGAAGGATCTGGAGAACATAAAGTGACCTATGACTGTCAGTGGAACGTGAGTCTTGGCTATGGAGACCATTCCTACTCTGTTTCACTTAGTTGTGTGCACATGTACTCCTTTTAGTGGTATTATTCTTGCCTTGCAGCAGTGTGAGCAAGAAGAATCATGCCTGGTCTCCCCAGCATCACTGTAGAGACTTTATCTATGTAAGTAGCATACATGTCGAGAATATTAGGCGTATTTGTCATTGCTGCTGAGAAAATCGAGTCTTTTTTTCCCCTCTGTTGAATTACAGCTGGTTTGATAGTAGCTCTACTACATCAACCTTAGAGGCTGATGATCAGTTCTATCAGTAAAAGTTGTTTTTCTTCCCCAGGCACTACATTTAAAAAATAAGAATAAATTCTATGTCTGGAAAATTTGTGGCATACATTTGAGCAACTCTCAGTGAAATTAAAGCCTGTTACAAAATATGAAAACTTTGCTTATAAGTAAGAAAACAGCCAACCTCTATGGCAGATCTGGCTTGCTTTTCTCTGTGATAAAGTAGCTTATGCTTCAAAGGGAAAGTCAGAAACGCTTCTAAAAAATAGGTTTTTCAAATGGCTTTAATGATTTACCTTATTGTTTTTAGAATTGTAAAGGTGACTGAATTTGTGTGAATATTTAGCTTCAGGCTTGTAATTTATTTACTTGGGCAGTTGTATTGGTCTAAATAAAAAAAAGAAAAAGGAAAAGGAAAAAAGGGTGTATTCCAGTTTACGCTACTTTTGCCTCAATCAGGTACATATTGTCTAGTATGATGAAGGCTGGTTTGTGGCAGCCTTTTTTTTTTCTCTGTTATGAAATACTTGCAGATGTGAGAAGTGATGCAGCACAATGAGGTAGAGAACAAGTGCCTTTGGACCCAATCCTAGAACTCATGGGGACATAAAAGGCTCTCAGTCCTTGTACGTTTTCATTTTTAAGAGAATATGGACAAGAGAAACCTTTTACCATAGTGAGAGTTAAATTTCAGTGTCTTTATATGAATAAAGAAAATTAGCATGAATTTTGGGAGAGTTAATAAGCAAGGAGGATGATTTTGGAACATTTGTTTGACAAATGGGACAAAATAACCATATATTTTTTTTATTTTTTTTTTTTCTCCTGAATGAAAAGCCAGCAAATACTTTTTTTTTTTTTGAAATTATAGTGTTTGGAGTTAATCAGAGAAATAAAGGAGGGGCTGATACTTTCCTTGTTGCTTGCAAATTGTAAATTGCAGTTATTCGCAATCATGCTTATAACTGGCGTGGGTTCATGTGCATAATCAGCCGCTTTTTGAATGCATGTTCTATTGTTCTGTTTTATTTATGGATTCAGTTGTGATGAGAAAGACATTATGGAGTTGTTTGGATGAAGCCTTGGAAATGTCTTTTAGGAGTTTTGAAAGTCAGCGGGTGCCTGGAGTTAGCTTGGGGTACAAACCGGGACTGTGGGTGGCGCTGGATATTTACGTCAAAAAGTTGAGGAGTTTTCAGCCTCAAAATGGGAGGTCAGATGCTGCCTTCGGACTTTGCAGTCCATGAGCCACCAAAATTCTGTACTGACACAGGCACACTGTTACTGTCCGGTTGAAATATAACCAGATCCAAGTGCCCTGAGGTCAGGAATCATCCCATCAATCTGGACCTGTTGCCGGTCTGCTTTGACCCACTCCTGGTGGAAGAGGAAGCTGAATTTCTACCTGCAATCGCCTTGCACAAATGATGTGTCAGCAGACTTTTGGTGCTAATTATCAGCACTAACCTTCTGTTGGTGCAAGTTTGCTTATGTAATTATTTTTCTTAATATATGCATTTATCATGATAGATCTATAGAATATGTGGAATTGGAAGGAACTCGCAAGAATCATCGAGTCCAACTCTTGGCCTTGCACAGGACCATCCCCAAGAGTCACGTCATGTGCCTGAGAGTATCATCCAAACACTTCTTGAACTCTGTCAGCCTTGGTGCTGTGACCACTGCCCTGGGGAGCCTGTTCAGTGCCCAACCACCCTCTGGGTGAAGAACCTTTTTCTAATATCCAACCTACACCTCCCCTGACACAACTTCAGGCCATTCCCTGGGGTCCTGTCCCTGGTCACCACAGATAAGAGATCAGTGCCTGCCCCTCCTCTTCCCCTCAGTCTCCTCCAGCTGAACAGACCAAGTGGCCTCAGCTGCTCCTCATGTGGATTCCCCTCAAGGCCCTTCCCCATCTTCATGGCGATTCTTTGGGTGCTTTCTAATACCTTTATATCCTCCTTATGTCGTAGCAACCAAAACTGCACAGAGGTCTCGAGGTGAGGCCACACCAGCATGGTTATGTGCCAAGACCATAAGAGGGGATCTTGGACTGCTCAGGAGAGTCTTATCCTGTGTTACAGGTTCCAGTGTCTCACTTGCTTAATCTGCTTGAGCAAGGCTGTTTGAGCCTTCATTTTATAAAATCTTTGGTTTTCTCTCCAGTTCTGGTCTTAATCTTCTTAAATAGGTTCCTTTTCTGGGGAGGCATCAGTGTTGTGTTTGTAAATATACAGTGATGCAGGACTTCAGTCTTTTTGGGACCACTGACAAAACAACACACATAAGAGTGATTTCTCTGTTTTCTCAGTGAGAGATTTTTTTGTTTTCCCTATGTGCCTTTCAATGAAAGCAACATTTTGGCTGAAAGCAAGAGCCAGGAGATGAACTTTAACAGCACTCAGTTCTTGCTGGATCTCTGCAAAAGGCAGAATGGGTATTTTTTGTGTGCATAATAACATACACAGAGTGTGCTGACTTTCCAGCCTTGTGTGGGAAAATGCCTTATGCTGTCTTCCCAATTAAGAGAATTTCTTTACCTTGTTCTTCTCCTCTCCTCTTATCCAGTGAGAATCATTATTTTAAGTTAATTTTGTTAATTAAGTCACCACATTCCCCAGCAGAGAATGGAAGATGTGCATATGGCAGGACAACACTGTGCCATGTGCAGCTGTAAACACTTTCCAGATAGGGTTAAAGTTCAGTACCAGCTCTCTAAAAAATAATTAGTTTTTCAACGGGAAGGAAATAAACTGGTTGGTTAGGTACTATGCAGGGAGCTTTTAATTAAACGATGTTTAAATATGATTCTCTCAACTGTCAAAGAATTGAATCCATGAATTATGTTTGCTGCAGTTGTTGTTGTTGGGTTTTTTTAGTAACACCGTAGAGTTCTCTCTCTGCAGAGCTGTAGGGGATGGATGGTAGCTCCTGACAGATTCAAACACAGCTGGCTGAGAACACTGCTGGTGATGGATGAACGATGTCTCTGTTAATGCCCCTGTATACATAAATGATGGGCTTGCTTTATTTATTTATAAGATGTATCCAATTACACATCTTAGAGCAAATGTCCACCGTTCAGTAAAGCACACAATATTGGCATTAAAAAGACAATCCCTGAAATCAGTGATCAGTGCATTTTCCTCACTCTCCAGAGAGAGACTGAAATAAGAGGTAAACCTAAAATTCAGCAAATTCAATAAGAGCTTCTGGGACCTAATCCTTGTCTGTGAGAAGTGACTGAAACTCAACCCAGGGCTGCTGTTGTCTCTGCTCTGGCCACATGCAGAGCCCCAGGTTCATCTAGGATCACTGTTCATGTGGCCTGGATGGATCAGTCCCATCTGTACAGTGGGTCAGAGTCTGTGCAGACAGTGATGGCTCAGGTTCACTAGGCTGATACCTACTGGGATGTGTTTCAGCGAAGCGAGCCATCCTAATTATTTGAAGTGGAGGAGAATGAATGGTTTTGCCCTTCATGTAGCTTCAGCATAGTGTTTTTGGTTGTTTTTACTGTGTGTCTGTGTGTGTTTGTACTCACAAGTGGATCCAATTTAAAACTTGAGGTGTCCGACCAACATTAGAAACTTCACAGTGTAAATTAGGTTACTTTCTTTTATCAAGTAACTTATCTGGATTCTGAAATAATTCTTAGTGTTTTGGTACAAAAGAATTAGTCTGGATTAAGGTGAAGGTGCAGATAATCAGCGTGTTAAACACTTTTAGACTCGAGATCTGCTTTGTCCTCTTGGAAGACATCGAACTTAACTAACAGCAGGGTAAATGCACATTTGTGTGTGGTTTGTATTGAATAGCTAGTGCACTGTAAATTCAAACTTACTTTTCTGATTAACTTATTTATGTAGAAATAGCTTGAATTACAGTTATGGCATAAATTGATAACGTAGCCAAAACCTGAATGTTCTGACCTAGCAGGGAATAAGTCTCCCATGCATTCCTCGATTCCAAATGCAGATGTGTCACCTGTTACAGGGATGTGGGAGTCAGCTGGAAGGCACAAATCAGCCGTACCTGCCTTATCAAATACTGTGCCAGTGGAAGCACACAGCAGTACATACTGACAGAGCTCCGAAATGTTCGGAAAGTTGCAGAAGGAGCAGAAGGCCTGAGACAGAGATCTGGAATGCAGATGGAAGTGCGAGAAGCAGTTGAGCTACGAGATGTTTGCTGTTCTCACAGGGGTGGCTGCTGTTTGCCTTTGCCACTTTTATGTTGTCCACTGTTCTCTCCTGGTGGTGGGGGCCCAGCAGTGGATTAGGCTCCTTTCTGGAGGCACTGAAGGGCAAATGTGCCTTATTCTTTGTTTTTAGCTGCTGGAAGTGTAGCCAATATGTTTGTTTCTCATCCTGTCCTGCTGGCTGTCTCTGAAATGTAGTGTTTTCATGTTGGATACGGTAGTTCTGCAAGAATTTATATTCGCAACGAGGTTTAGCAAGACAGAATTGTGACTACCAGGCAAATCATTTAGAGTTTGGTTTGGTTTCTAGGAACAGAGGCTTACTAGTTATTTTTCACTGGTTTCTGTGCTATTATGTTGTTGTGATAATCTTGGCAGGAATCTGTCACTCTGTGTTGGTATAATTGAAACTTGTTTTCCCTGAGGAATCACTCTGCTGTTTGTTTTATTTGTTTACTGACATTGACAGAGATCCTAATGGCTTTTAAAACCCAATTTGTGCATCACTGAATATCCTCCAAAGAGGAAAATAAAATTAAATTTATCAGTAAAATAGGGTCCCCCATGCAGTGCTTTGTCTGGGTCTTAGACTCCACCTGAGCACCCAGAAGTGGGTCTGGAAATGGTGGAGTGACCTGCATCTTCTGATTATTTCTAATTCTGTCTTCAGGGCTTTTGTCATTAAGATACTTGAAATGATAAATGACAATAAGGTATTTAGGGCATCAAGTGTAAGTTGCCCACCTTTGCCTTGTGAGAAATAAATTATCTAACTTTTATTAAAAAGGAAGTTAAGATAACAGAACAATAACCACAGAGAAATTTTCCTTTTGGGAGGGTATACATGATGGTATCACTTATTATTGTCAACAATCAGGGTAATTAAGTGTTTAGTTTTTTTAATGTATGATATCAAAGTATTAATGCATTTATCTTTTTTTAAGCCTTTAAATAACTTCAGTGAGATAGTTTGGAGTATCATATTCATAATGCCATGCTGGATTGTGACTGTGGATAGATGTGTGGCATGTTGCACGCCGTGCTGCGGAGGAGCATGCACACAAATAAATGATGAGGCACAGGAATGTGGAAGATAGGATGGGTTTCTTTAAAGACTAAGGAACGCAGGATTTTTTTTAACATCCCCAAAGCTGTGGTTTTGCACTGAATGAAGATTCAGATTTTTTTTATTTTATTGAAGTGACTTGGACCACCTCTAATTACCTTTTGACACACTTCCTTGTCATTGAAGCACAGAGGGATTGCCTGGGTTTCAGTGAACTCTGACTGTGAACGTCATGAGGAGATAAGTTTGGAAAATACTGCTGATTTTAAAGGTTATCTGTCAGTTTGTATATACACTGCTATGAGCCAAACAAATCTGACCTCAAACAGAGCTGTAATGTAATAACACTGCCTTTCTTACTGTGTATCTCCTTTGCAAATCTCCCTGACTCTGATAGCACCATAATAATAATAGATCTGCAATATTTATGTTGCCTCTTCTAAGGAAGTGTTCTAATGTGCCTTGGACAGGTGGGTAATTAGTGTTATCTCCTCTTTTACAGAAGGTAAATTAGAGGTACAGAGAGACAACCCTGACTCACACCTCTGTGTTCTCATTGCGTGGTTCAGAAGTACAAATCTTGACCACATGCACTTGCAGTCTGACTTGTATTTTTTATTGCATTGCAGTGCCTAGAACTAGGATTTTGGCTACTGGTGGCGCATCCCACAATAAAACAATCTTGCAGGTAAGTAGAAAATTAAATTCTTTGAAGTGAACTTGCAGTTACATCTTCATTTTTATTTTGCTGCACTGAATCCAGATCACTGCAGCTCTGTAGGAAGGTGTGGATAAAGGACTGTGAATCTGCTGCAGGTTTTTGGGGCTTTTCTTCAGGTTTAGTACGGAAACCTTTAGATCAGTGCTAATATTATACTGAACTTAAAGGTTTTTTCATGCTTGACTAGTTTTTTGAATGTGTATCTGAAGCACTGGTGTTTTCCAGGTCTCATGACTTGCATCAAATCAATTGCCAAAGAAATCAAGAAGAAATTCCATATATAATACCTGAGATTTTTATAGTTTTTGTCATTCAGGTCAAAGTTCATGGATTACTTTATGATGAAGGGGGATTATGCTGGCACTGGAGACTCAAAAACCCCAACCCCAAACAAACAAACAAACCCCAAATCCCTGCCCTTCTGTTACTTATTAGCATCATGTCATATACTGGAAGGAGGCTACACTTCTGTACAGTCTGTCCTCTCTCTTCCCACCTTCTTCCTCTTCTGCTGTTGCTGCACATCCAGCCTGGACGAGATCCTTCACCCATCTTCTCTGGAACTGAGTACAGTGTGCTCTCTGTTTCTGCCCCCCTGAGATTTGGCAAAGCCTTGCTCACAAACGGTGAGAGGTCTCTCACCTGGGCTTTTGCTAGCACAGAGATAGACATCTGGATTGGGATTCACCTTGCCCAAATCCAGTCATCTGTGATGTGATGTCTGTTTACGATCAGTCAGCCCCGTAATAGTCAGGGGAGATCCCATCAGTTACAGTGCAAAGGAAACTGGATGGTGTTTTAACTTGACAAATATAAATGTCTCTCTCTGGGTGAGCCAAAGAGCTCTCTGGACTCCACAGAATGCCTTGACAAGCTTCCCTTTAACTACAGGCCAACACTGACCTGGAGGGGACACAGACACCAAAAAGCACTTGTCTTGGGCCAAGTGTTGTTACTGACGACTGACACAGGGGGGATTGTTTTCTGGAGATGCCAATCCCTTTCTATCATCTTGAGAGAGTAGAGGCCAACCTTAACTGCACACCATGCTCTTTGACAATTCCAATCATAGGAAAGGAAGGTTCTTTGCTCTACAAAACCTGAGCTGGAATAAGTGGAGTTTGAAGAGCAAAAAGCTGTTTCTCCTAAGGCATGTAAACCAGATGTTTGTATAAATGTTGGTTGTACAGCTGATTGGGGAACAGCAAATTTGGCATGTTTTGCCTGCAGATGTCACTTTGCTTCATCTGCTTTGGTTATTTTGCCTAGTAACTTGACACTGGAAAATTAACTGATGGGTTAATTGCTTAAAACATTGGTCCTTACAGGGGTAATTCTGCTAAGAATACATCAGGAAAGAGATTGGATTCATAGATGAGTTTGTTTTTAAAGACTTATTTCCATGTTAGGTGCCAGGAGAATCTCCTTGCTGGGGAATGAAGGCAGAGAATTGAATGCTCTTATAACATGTAATTTGGTAGCATACAGAGCTGAAAAAATCATGGGGATAGGAGAGTGGTGGCTGGGTGCTTGCTGTTCACGTATAACTATTCAGCTGGTTTTAAAACTCATTAGAAGTGTCTTAAAATAATATGATCAATACAGTGTCATTCACTTAATTCAATCACTGTTTAATTGGATCTTTCTTTTTAATTTAATCAAAACCTCAGAAACCATATCAGCTGCATGAAGAATAACAACTTCCACCCTTATCATGGTCAATTTTGGATAATTTGTTCCAGGGCTACAAAAGACTATCATTTAATTAATCAACGTTCAGTAACTCCTATATTTTACACCACAAAGGATGCAATGTAGGAAAATCTGTTAAAAAAAATTAGTAGGGCAGCTTTCTCCACAGTTCTGGGAAGCTTTTTATAACATACGTGGTGCTTGATTAATGACCACATGAAACACAGTGAAATATTTTCAACAGTAAAACTTCTGTTTCTTTTAAAATTATTCATGAGAAATACCACAGTTTAAAATAACTTACCAAATATAGGAACTTGGAGTAATTTTAATTTCATAATCACGTGGCACAAAAATTAGTTGTTATTTGTAGCATTACAGCACTTATTAGCATTCAGTATAGAGCAGAGCTCTGCATTGTAAGAGGCTCTGCAGAGATGCAAGAAGAAAAAATATCCTTATTGTCCGAAGTATTGCACAATTCAAGCTTAAGACAAGAAGCACCTATTAGAGATGAGATGAAGAAGCAGATGGGGAGTGTGTTGAAACAACATCATAGTATTGGCTGGCAGGACAGGCAGCACAACCAGTGCTCTGTGACCTTATAATTTCTAGAGGGCTTTTTAATAGGTACTGTGATTAATTTTTCATTTTTCCTCTAGCACTGAAGCTCATGTGTTGCTCAGTGGTTGCTTGCAATTAAAGTTAGGCAATACTGACTTGGCTGTCTTACTAGAAGAGAGCATTTTAAGTGTATAAACTCAGGCTTTATTGTATTCTAGTTAGCAGTTAGCCTCTTTTGTTTAAAATTATGAAAATCAGTGATTTTCAAAGATTTTGATTTGCAGATTCTCCACAAACTTTCAGAGAAAGAAGAAAAATCCTTTAGAAATTTCATATACACTTTTTTTTCTGTAGCTGATGTGGATTGAATTTCTTAGTCATCTTTTATGAAGCCCTGGGGCCTGTCAATCAGTAGGGTTGTAAATTCCAGGATCAGGGTTGTCTTGCACTAATCCAAGTGGTTTGGATTTCTGGACATTCTGGCCTTATTTTTGACTCGATTGCATGGATGTAAGTTGGGCGAGACACTTTTCCCTTTGGCAAAAGTAATAAAACCAGCATAAGTTATATCAGAATTGTTGCCTGCGTTTTGTGCTGCTCAGCCTGAGAGGCACCTGCAGTCCCGGAAGTGATGAAACCAAAATGGAAAGCATTTGTTGACAATGTTTTTGGAAAGGAGTTATTGAACCTCTCATGTCCCTCTCCAAATATGTCTTAATTTTCCCCCTTCTGTGTTGTTTCCTTAAACCTACACTATAGGAAAGAGCACATGTTCTCAGTGGATGTGAGATGCCTGGTGTTGATTTTAATGCAGAATGATGTGTGGTCGAATAACTTTATTATCTGTTGGATACCATAACAAATTCTCTGCCTGTAAAATTTTATTTGTATTGCTCAAGCCAAGTTAAGAAGTGTCTCAATATATCTTCATAGCTAAGGTTGCCTTAAATACAGGAAAACTCCTGGTAAATATAGCGACTGTGTAACCAGCTCCTCTGTCATTCTTGCTGCTAATCCTAATGTGATGAGAATGGTGGAGATGAAGAAGACAACCTTAGTAGGCCTTCATATTGCTGGAGCTTTATTTTTATCTAAGTTTAGAACTGAGGAGCCATGACTGGTTCTTCTCTCCTTCCTTCTGACTTGAATCAACCATAAATGCAATGGAAAAAAACAGTCTCCAGTTGTGGGTTCCTGACCAGGTTCTCCTTGCCCTGATGCAAACCTTTGGCACGGGCTGATTGTGAGGGCTTTTGAGGGAGATGGTGCTTGAACTCAGGCCCCTCTGAACTTGTAATCAAGAGATCTGGGGAGAAATGGGGCTTTATCTCCTGGCTGCAGTTACCTCTCTAGCTCAGAGTTGCCAATACCCTGTTGTGTGGCAAGTTCAGGGCTCATTGTTGCCTGCGGTGCTTCTTTCCATGGGTTCCTGAGGGCTTGGCTGGGGGTTATGAAAGTTCCTTGTTTTCCTAAACAGTGACAGGGGTTTGCTTATCCCTTGTCTTCTCTGGACAATGCTTTGATACTTCTCAGGTCCTGTCGGATGTGTTCAACGCGCCGGTGTACACCATGGATACTGCCAACTCCGCCTGCTTGGGAAGTGCTTACAGAGCAATTCACGGTAAGGCTGCAAGGGGATACTTGTGAGCAGTCAGGGAATTTGATTTCGTTTGGTTAATGCTTGGGATTAATGCTACTGAAAATGAGGGGAGAGTAAATCCGTGTGCTTCTGACTGGGAGGTCACTCCGGTCATAGAGGGTTTTTTGCCCTTAATACACTTGGATTAGGCCCAAGAATAATGTTTACATTGTAATTACAAGTCTGGTGGCTGCTCTTCAACCAAGGGGTAGGATGTGGAAAGTGTTGGTACTGTCCAGGGAAAGTTTGGGATCTTAATGTGTTAAGTTGCACACCCATGGAAGAATACAGCCAACTGAAGGTGCTGGTATAACCTGCTGCCCCAGTTTGTGGGCTGGGCTGTAAACTGGATTGCTGAGATGCTCAATCCAAACAAAAGGTAGATCCTAGGATGGAAGATCAGTGAGGGCAGGGACAACAGAACCTGTAATACTGCTGGCCAAGTAGATGCTATTAAACCTGTGTTTATCTTCCAGCTTTTAAACATCAGGTTGAAGGATATGCAAGGTGTCCTGGGCTCCATGCACTTACTTTTGTGGGAGAATAAATCTTAGGATACTCTTAGGTTAACCATTTTATGCAGCAGTCCAAGCCTCAGATTTATAGTTTTAATTAACTTATATCTATTAATGCATGCAGGTTTGTGTTAAGGGTGAGCCATCAGCTGTTTAAGACTTGAATCCCAAGCATGACATTTTATTCATGTGTTTTAAAACAGTTTCTAATGTCTTACAGCTAAACAATTCGAGGAATTTGTGGATAAAATTCTGAAGTCCTTATTTAGGTCAACTTTTTTTAGCCTCAGTTTTTCTAACTAGAAGCTTTAGGATTTGGTCCTTAAGACACGGGCAACTTCTCTACAAGTTCACATAAGATTATGGGATTGCAACAAGTATGGAAAAGATAACATCAGCCATCAGAAAAAATCAGCCAAGTTTTAATTTTAGCAGCAAATTCTGCTGTCACATTATTGCATCTGAAGACTACACACTCTCTTGAATTTGAAAACAGCACAGAAAATTGCACAGCCAAAACCTGAGTTGGTGTGTTTAATGCACACAGCATGCCCTCCTTTTTATTTCCAGCACAAGCACGAGGGTTCTGTCAGGTAGAGTACCCGTTTCAGGACAGTGGAAACAGAACTGTTCAATTATCAGTATGTTTGAAGCCACAATGGGACTATTTTTGCACCTTGGGGGTCAAGTTTCCAAACTGTTTTTTTCTGTACTCAAACTTTGCCCTACTGCCTCAGAAGCCACCAGAATCTCCCCAGCACCTAATGCTGCAGGCAAATTTCCTCATCTGTGGGTGCGTGTGGAATGAGGAGCCATCATTAAAGTTCGTTCAGATATTTTGTATGTATGGGAGCTGTGTATTCCCTCTGACAGTTTGGCATGTGAAATGTGGAGGATTGGCTGACAGAGTGTTTGAGTGAAGATTTGGGATGCCATGCTGAATGAGGGACTCGGGTCCTCCGCCAGCCAAGCCCCAGGGGCTTGCTGTGTGTGTGTTTCTAAATGGCATTTTTGTCTGATGCTTTCAGCTGACTCACTCCTTCTTTGCAAGGCAAAGAAATTGAGGAAAAGTGAAGACTTGCTAATATAAATGAAATACTGATGGCAAGGGTTCTTTAATAATATTGCAGTGTACATCTGTAAGTGGGGTGTTTCACAGTTAGCCTGGGGTTCTTAGCAGGTGTACAAGGAGCTCCTGAAATGCTGTGGTTCACTTGCAAAGCAGAATGCTGTAGTAGCAGAACTCCCCTATTATTCTGCTACCTTATATATAAATATATTTAATAATTTGTAGTATATTTTCTTGAAAGTGTTTTCACTTCTCTTCCTTTTTGTGTTTAGTCACATTTTGTCCTTGAATCCTTTGCTTCCACATATTTTCACTGCTGTTTACTGTATTGTTTTAGCCATAAATAATTACTGATATTGTTGAGCAGCATTTCTGCTGCTTACCTATTCCCCAGGGTACAAATTAAGTGATTGGCAAAAACTCAATCACTGAGTCCCCCCCTCCCAGGCTAGTGCACAGGAATGTAAGATCCTCTGCCATTTATCCTTCAATCCTGAATGCTGACCTGACCAGGGAAGATCAATATAATGTATTAATTTGCCAGGGAGTCAAGGCACATCCCTCATCGTGGTTTTTTATTTTATTTTTTTTTGCATTGATCAAGATTGTGATTCTCATTGCAGGACTTGTAGCTGAGAGGAATGTGTCCTTGGCTGATGTTGTGAAATCAGCACCAGAGCCCAGGTTGGCTGTTACACCCAGAGCTGGGGCTGAGGAGGTGAGCAAGCTGGGGAATACCATTTTTCTTTTTATTTCATGTCTGCTTCAAAATGTACTGGTTTACTGATTCTTCTAGTAAAATAGATTAATTAAAAAAAAACCCAAACATTTGGTTACACAATTCCTATTCCTTGTTGTAAAGACAGATTTGATTTTGGGAGATCTTTAGTGTTGTAATGGTGCAATAATCTGATCCCCTCCATCCAGGTCTGTGAGAGTGAATGTTCCCAACAGGGTGTGATCAAAGAGCAAAATCTGTTCCTTAAGGGACAGAAAAAGATATAAAGTAGGTTGAATTTGGATACAGGTCAGTCAGGTAGTAACAACTGATAATATTGTCATAACAGTCCTGTTTGCAGCCAGTAGCATGGAAAAACGGGTGGTGATGGTGCTTTCTGGCCTCTTGGCCCCAAAGATCCTTCCTGTATGATCACAGTGGTCAGTAATTGTATATATTCACTTGTAGCTCCCACTTGGAAAACGTGCCAGCTGGGAGGATTCAGCAGGCACAGGTCTTTGGTACCGTGCCCATCCTGTGAATTTCAGCACATCTAAAGGTGCGGTTTGTGCTCTCCTGCCCAGCAGATAAAGCAAAACAGACAGTCCTTGTTGTTGTCTATGTGATTCCAGCCCTTGTAAAACCAAGGAAGGACTCACTGTCTCAGGCTCTCCAGTACAACCCTGCACCTCTCACTGTCAGGTGCCAAAGGCTTTAGTTTACAACAGCTTTTGAAATACAATGTGCAGTAATAAATAGACAATACAAATAGACCAAGATTCCTGGAGAACACAAGTTTAAATAGCAAAGGTGAATCTAACTGTCTTCAGCTGTGCAAAAACTTCGTTTGCATCAGCACAGCCTTGCTCACTCTACCATTTATGAGATTTGGATGTGCCCTAACTACAGGCAACAAGGTTTTAAAGCTTTTATTTAAACTGGGATATTAATGATCTGCCAAAACTACTAACTCCCAGCTACATGTGTAGTAGAGCACCAGATATCATCATGAGTAATAATAGAAATGATCATGCTGCATTGTGCCTGCCAGCATATTATTTAATTATTAACTGAGATGGAGGAGCTCGGTAATCGAATAGAAGTCCCCTTCAGAAATATTAAGACATTGAATAATTTAAACTTGATTGATCTGATCTCATTTACTCAACCTTCCCCCCTCATTTTAAAAGATAAAATAATTAACAGCGGTGGCCTGTGCTGCGTGTGTTGCAGCCGAAGCTCTCTGCAGGGAACACACTTCAGGAGCAGATCCCTGATGTCTGATCCAACCTCACGTTGCTGACCTGTTCCCCCCCAAAATGCTGTGTGCTGAAAAGCTGCCAGGCTGGCTTGGGTAGAGGTGGGGAGTGCTCAGAGACCTGCTTTTGACCCCCTGGTGCTGCTTCAGCTATAAAGCTCAAGGGCACGGAATACAGCTGTCACTCACAGGGGCCTTGCAAGCACCTTGTACCCCTGCAGGGACCGAGCAAACCTGACTGGAAAGATCACTGGGGAATTCACCTACCTGTTTCTGTTTTACTGTCTGCATAAAATGGCCTGGAAGCTAAAAGAGTTAATTATCTCCTCTCTATACTTTTCTTCTCTTCTTCCACATGGGTAGACCTGGCTCTCACAGCACATCTTATTGTTGGTTTTAAACAATGTACAGCAGCGAGTTATCGCCCCAGTAGATAGGAGTGAATGAGAGGGAAGGTAGTGGCCAAACAGCATGTGAAGGAATAACCATTCCTGCTCTTTATCTTAGTTTTCCAGCTTCATTCCATTAAAAACAGCTTCTTGCAATTACATATTCCACACCATTTCTTTTTCCTTCCTGTCTTATAATTTTTGCAGTTGATGGTGGATTCCCTGGCTAGTTTCATGGCTGTGAAACTGCAGAAAGCCAGAGGGCCTGTCGGTAATACAGTGTGTTAGCATGAACAGTACAGTAAAAATTCATAATGCAATGAGTCAGTCTGATTCTGGTTTTTTACAGAGCTGCATCTCCCTGTCCATCCAATTTCATTCTGTTGAGGTTAGAGCCTTTCACTTAAATGATGGTTCTTTTTATAAACTTCAAAGTCATCCTGAGGATAAGTTCTGTCTTGCTGAGGAACTCTTCTGAAAGACTCTGGCTCACCAATGTGAAATTCCCCCGACCACTTCTATACATTTTTTGGATGGCTACAGCTAGATCTTGGCAGGGTGGAGAAAAAACAGGTCATAACACAGCAATCTGCTCTGGCTTCATCCTTTCTTCCTGGTATAGGTTGGAGACAACATGTGTTAGATCATCGGAGAGAGGAAAACCTCCTATAGATGGAGGTCAAATGCGACAGTTTGATGTAGCTGCTTCTTCATTGCCAAGGCTTATTCACCCAGTAGGGGTTTCCAGGAACGAAAAATGCAAAAAAGTGTTTCTTTGATTGCTGAGAGATCGTTTGTGATAATGAATGTGATTTTAAAAAGTAAGGGCAGGGCACACAAAGCATCTCTTCTGGTTCAATTAAACTGATGGGCAGGTAAAATAGAATAAAGTCACAAGATGGGGAACATAGAGCTTGTGATGGGAGATGAATTAGTAGTTAGTGGAAACTGAAGTCTCAAAAGTTCCAGCTTGTCTGGCAAAAGTGTGACTTTGTCCTGTAGCAGACCATCCTGCCTTGAAGAGACCATTTCAAAGAGGATAAATCCCTCTCTGTGGCTATGACCCCACATCTCTTAGCTGAACCATATTTCCCAGTATTTTTGTGTTAACTTGAGCTTGTTTCTAATTCTGTCGATATCCAATTGGGTCATAAGGTATTTTGGGAATAACCACCGTGGTGAGAGTCCTTGGTCACTTACTCAGCCAGGGCAGCTCAAGTCATCTGTGGGTTAACTCGATGAATCCTTCTTCCCTGTTTTCAGAACTGCAAAAGTTAAGAGTAATCTCACCTCTTTGGAGCCTCCTCTCTCCCCTAATGAGAAAGATTAATCAGAACCACTAAGCATGACAAAAATAACCATGAGATTCTAGAGCAATAAATATATGATAAGAGACTGAAATAATCTATTATTCCAGTGCTAGAATTCAGATCTATTTTAGTAATCTATTAAAACAGAGACGGTTGGCTAGTTGGTTAATTAAGAAAAAAAAACAAAAACAACATGAGAGGGAACATGATTATCTGGGAGTTGGTCACTTGTGTTTATACAAACTGTGTGCCTCGACGTAGTGTCAGGTTGGCTGTGATGTTGTCCTGTGGGGCTTTGTAAGGGAGGAGGCACAGTGCGGTTCACTGCCTCTGGATGCGTGATTTTTGATTGCATTATTGTCTCCGCTGAGATGTATTAATCCTGCAAAAATTCAAGAAGGGAAAATGTAAACCTAACAGGTTCTCTTGACTTTGGTGAATTGCCTTGTAAGTAGGTGGATTTATAGAAGTGACCCTATTACCCAGGAAGGTTATAATGACCTATTTATTGATTTAAAATAATCATGGTTTGTTGAGTTAGATTTTGGGGGTAGGGGTGGGGGTGGGGTTTCTAGAATAGCTTCAGGTTGGTGATAATAATGCAACATCAAAAATATAATAGGTACTGATGGGAGTTTGATTAAGGTGATTTATGTAGCCAATAATATTTTTTTACCTCTTAAACTGATTAAGATAGGCTTGAAGAATGGATATCTGAAGTACATAAGGTAACTGTTTGAGGTGTGGTTCCTTGGAGAAGTCTTCAGAGTATTTCAGAGCACTGTTGTATTCTTTCTGCTTTATGAATATTCTTTCTGTGTTAAGAAAGGTGAACAACTGCTATGATTTGAAAAATAAAATGACTCATTATTTCTTAAGCAAATCTCTTTGAGTAATTTGAGTTTGGTTAAAAAAAAAAGGAACCTATCAAAAACAGCAAGTGTTTGTGAGAGACTGATTAATTTTAATCTATTCGGGGTAGGTTAAATGTACCTGGGTAGATTAAAATTAGATAATCATCAGCATCATCTTTGTAATTTGTAAATTTTGAATTGCCCAGTGATTGGCTAACGGAGCGTTGCAGGATACAGGAGGATCTATGTGAATTGTCACTTGTAGTAATTTGTAGGTGGTTTTGCTCTTAGAGGGTTTCAGGGACAATGTAAACAGTAAAAACCCTGTTGAGTACATAGGTTGGTACTGAGATATAATACGAGGATGACACATTTGATTTGGACTAGAGAACAAGGTAACATTGTATGAATGCATTTTTCAGAGAGGGCAGGTTAAGTTATTCTCTGTTATAATGTATTACTTATCATTAGCATTTTCTTTACTTACTTGCGGGACTGTCGGAGAGTGACCAAACTGTCCCAGGAGAGAAGTTTAGTGTTTGTAAACGAGGCAATCAGAGTACTGCTGATGCTGTGGGGTAGGCTGCAGAGATAAGCCAGAGAAAGGGCTGTAATATAGCAAGGACAATTAAATTATGGACAATAATAAGGTTCATGTTGTGATACATGTAATTACTTCTGTTAAATATCACGGTTTGATAGATTAGGTTTGAGGCTATGACAGAGAATTTATGTTCTTGCTTTTTTATGCATCATTGAGAGCCCTTTATTCCCTTTGTACCTCAATTATAAAAACGCATCTATATAATTGCCTCAGGAAAAAGAACCCTGGAATTGCACAGGAGAAGTTGCCTGAGATTCTGTGGAGGCACTTCAGTTGTGACAGATGTGGAAAAGCATCTTTCACAGACACAACTGTGTGCACACTCAGGACATTTTCTGAGTGCCTTTTGGCTCCTCTTGTCTGTACTTCATGGGAACTGCACTGCTTTAGCCACAAACTTCAGCTGGTGTGAAAAGCTTGTAGTACTGCTCCACTTATCAACCATGATGTACTGGTGGTATTACAACCGAATTCCCTGAGGAGGAGGAATTTAAGACTTTTCTTATCCCTCTGAGCTTTTTACCCCAATGAACAGGAATAGAATACAAGAAATATTCTGGAGTTTTTGTCTGATTTTTTTTTTTTTCTGATGGCCCATAATGCAGCATTCATTTACTGTAATGGCTGAGAAGCTTATTGCAAATGCTTGAATTGTCTCAATTAGCAAGCTAAGTGCTTAAGTCCAGTAAACAGGAAAAGAAACTGTATCACTAAATGTGGTTGTTCATTTATTTTGACACATTTTAATTTAGAGTGATGTATTAACAATAATAGTTCCCAGCCTTCTGCTAGACGCACTGTGTGCTTTTTGTAAAATTTACTGATGGATAAGTAATATGGAGCCTGCTTTCTCAGTGCTTCAGCTCACTTACCAATGCAGCTCTGTTGTGCTGAATCTTTGCTGAGAAATGCGTAGGGTTTATCAAATTTACAGAATAGCAAAGTAAGAAATAGCCAGTCCTCATTATAGATGCTTCAGTGAATAGAGGAACTGGTTTTGTTTGACATGCTGATACTCCCACTATAACCATAGTTGCCTGCTTGATGTTTTGTTTACACTGATGTGCATATCTAGCAGGAATGGGAGCAATAATATTCTTTGGGAACATGAAAAGAATATATATATGTACTTCTCTGAGCCCTCAAGGCCCTCATATAGTTAGTTAAAAATACCATGCTGAGTAATGTGACATTTCATGGTGCATTTTATTTTCTAACCTCATAAATCTGCATAAATCTCCATGGATCTCGGTATCACTGTTCTGTGGAGAAGAGGAGTTTGGGGCACGCACATGTTAAATGCCTGGCCCAGGGTCACCAAATGAGTCTGTTGCAGAGGCAGGAGTTTCTCTGTTTTAATCAGTGAAAGACACTGTATGACTCAGCCACTGTGAAATGGGTTTAAAAACCATGCTGGTGATGCCTTGGCTAATGGACAGTGTCTCTTTCCACTTGCTGTAGATGCTTCTTCTCTTCTTCCCCTTCATATACTTAATCTGTTGTAGAAATGTAATTTAACATCTATAACATCTGGTTTGTAAAAGGGATGAATTGATCAAAGTAGGCTTCTTCTGCAGGATGTGCCCATTAAGTCACACTCACTGGCCGTCGTGGAAGGTGGAAATGGGAATGAAGAGATAAATCCAGGTTTCACTGGTCAGGCTGAAACTATCACTCAGGAAGAGGCAAACTCAGAAACTGATATTTTGCCATCAGTTGGGAAGACAAAACAAAAAGACACTATTTTTTTTATTCACTAGATGAGAAAACTGTGTGGTGGGGTTTTTTTTTTCATCTGGTAAAGCATGACAGTTACAGACACTGAGGCTGCTGCAGGACTGTACATAGAACTGCACAAGAACAATTTTTTCTCTTACTAAGTCCTCATAGCTTATGCCTGAAACATTTTCCTCCTGAATTTTTCATGCATGTACATACACAGTTGTTGGCTGTCCTGAAAGGGATGAAATGCATTTAAATGCTAGATCTCTCTTACTGATGAAAGCAGTAATTCAGTTTACTGGGTATGATTCATTACGGCTCTATAACCCCTCTGAACCTGGAGCCAGGAGCGAGGCTGCCCTGATTATGAGTAACATCAGTGCAGAGGGCTTGTAGACCAGACTGGCGGCCCCTGGGATTCACTGTGGCAGGGATAGGACCTTATGGCATCCTGCTGAGGACTGCTTGAGCCTGTACCAGACTCTACATTGGCTCCTGGCAGTCTCTTCTTTGTGCTTCAGCCAGCAAATGAGTGAAGCCATTCTGATATGACTTGTCAAACTATTGATTTTATTAGATGTACAATTAAAACCGGAGAGAGGAGATACGGAAGAAGGTGTAGCTCCAAGATCTAGATGAAGTACAGGTTTAGATTGGAGCCAGTAGCAGGGATTTATTCAGGATTTCTACTGTGTCATGGATCTCTCCCATATCTGAAAGCACAGGGCGTGTTTGAGTCTGGGGTTTTGAATATATTTGAGTCCTGATTCTTCTTTTTGTGGTTCTAAGAATTCTGGATCTAAAAATTCATGGAGAATTATAGCTAGGTAAATCAAAAAAAAAAAAAAAAAGCTTCTCAGATGCTTGGTGTAGTTGTGTACAGAAGTTGGGTCTCCATTTGTCCCGCTGGGCCTGCAATCAGGGAGTGAGGAACCTGGCCAGGGAGCTGAGTGTGGATGGGAAAAGCTGTTGCTGTGAAAGATGTGAAGGAGAGAAGCAGCTCAAACAGATACAGGAGTATGATAGGGGTGGGAGAAGGAGTGTGAAGTGCAGAGTGTATTTTAGAAGGCATACTGGCCAAGGAGGACCTGTCTGATGGTGGAATTTGGCTGTGCTGGAGGGCAGCAGTGTGTGATTAGCGAGGCAGAGGAGGAGGGGACAGAAGCAGTGATCCATCCTGGGGCAGTGGAGGGAGGCAAGGACAGGAGTTCTGCCTGGGTGATCAGGACAGCTATTACTGGGGGAAGGGGGGCACGTCACGCTGGGAGAGGTGACTTTAGCTGAGCTGCTTCCGCTGGAGGTAATGACTTCTGCTTACAGCAGGAACGCAGCCACAATAGGAACAACCTGTGTGCGCCATAAAATCAAGCTGTAAAGGTGATGGTAAAAAGGACTGTGACATTTAAAGAAGGAAAACTCCGCAGCATTTTCTTCAGCAAACTGGGGAAAAAAACAGCCCAAAACTTCAGCAAAGATGCTGCATTTTTCAGGTCTGAAGATTTTTTTTTTTAACTGCAGTGTGATTTAAAAATCTAATTTTTCAACCAAGACATATTTATTTCTCTTTTCTTTTTTTTAGCACTATCGTCCGCTTCTGAAAAGATATGCTGAGCTTGAACAGAAGGTTATCTACAACCCAACCTCTTCTTGTCCTGCGAAATAGAAGCAAACAAAATTTATGTTGGCTGAGTGGACTCCCAAGGAGAAGATCAGGAAAGATTTGCTCAGAATTTACTGGAGTTGTTTAAATCATTTCATTTGTCTTTGTAGACAAATAATTTTTAAATATCTGTGTTTGAGTGTGTTGGTGGGGAAAAAAATTACATCGTGATTGAAAACCTGATTAAAAAAGCATCATATTGCTCTGTGTGCCTGTGGCTTCAATTTTTCTTAGGTACTTTTCAGACCAATGCTTGCTGTTTTGGAAGAGCTGGATGACAGAGTCAAGTCCCTTGTATAAATGAGTCACTCTACCCATCTCTGTCAGCTTTGATTCCCTGTGTTTGGCATGCCAGCCTCTGCATACCTGTCTAGCACAGTATCTTAATTCCTCAACTTCTGCTTAAATCTTTTGAGACTATCTTTCTGTTCATCTCCAACTTGTCTTCCTTTAATATGTGGAGAAGGCTGATTAAAGTCTTTAAAGGCTCCCTGGGATCCTCTGAGAGGGGAAATTCTTGTTACATGACACTATGGAGTATCTGCTGTGATTTGGTTGATATGGTTGGGTTTTATAGACTGTGGAAAGCACAGAGGTCTTATGTGATACAGACACCATTGCACAGTGTTTTACTTGAAATCAGTTCTGAAAATAAGGAAAACAAGGGAACAAACATGGGAATTTTCACACATCTCCTTTCTGCTTCAAAAAGCAGAGTCAGATCATCTGCACACCAGCTTGGGGTTATTCTGTTTTCCTTTCCTCTTCCAGATGTCATGGCTGTGGAATTCTATTTGTCGTTTTCTGCTCCCAACAGGGCAGGAAGGTCACTTTTTCCCTTACACTGCCAGTAACCAATTTCTTTCTTGGAGTTCTCAAGCAGAAAAGGTGACTGTCTTGCTCTGTTGCTATTCTTTCACTTCAAATATGTTAGTACAGATTAAGGAGCCTCTACCTGAGAAAATCTTAAGAGAAAATACAAGCCAGGATATCTTTCTGCAAAGATGTGTGGAAGTTGCAGAATTTGAATGAACATCTTAAATCACCCTGTGCAAGTGGGAATACTTTACTGCACAATTCTGTGGTGCCAAAATCCTTCCCTCAGGATAAAATTTCTCCTGGGAATAAAGCAGATTGTTTAATGAAAGTGACTGAAGCCCTTCTTCCCTTCTTGCAGAAGTTGTAATGGGCCTAGGGAATAAGCCAGGAATTGTAGGGAGTAGAGGATCTCTTCATTGAGTGGGAGCTGGATTGTGTCCCTGCTGGAGCTGGGTGACTGATTCATATTCCTCACATTACAGCAGCGCATGGAGCACTCTTCCTGTCCCTGCTACATCTCTGCAGTGAGAGTGGGAACCCCGTGCCATAAGTCACCTCCAGAGTGGTCAAGGAATGGACACGTTCCTCCTTTACTCTCCGTTTTATATTCAAGTGCTTCGTTCGTGAGTACGAACAGTACCTTTTTTTGTTCACAACTGAGTAATTACAACTTCTCTCAATATTAGCATGATTACTCAGGAAGGTCAAGAATTACATTTCCGAGTTTCTAAAGCAGGCTTCTTTTAAGCAATTACTTTAAAAGGTGGCATTAGAAATACACATCTATCTTTTTTTATGTGCTTATTGTTCTGGGTCCCAAGGTACAGTGATAAAACATATAATACTTTTCTCAGGCCTCCACTGTCAGCGGTTGCTCTGTCATTGAGCATGGCTGTAGAGAGGTGCAGAAGGATTAATAAATGCAAGTTAAACAATGCCTGCTAGTTTAAGCAGCATTACCATCATCATTAGTCTTTAGTTCTGCTGGTTACTGGTTTGACATCCAGGTTAACCACACAGGGAAGGGATTCAGAGAGGTCTTTTAGCTTTGCTTGGTTTCAGTGACAATCTCTTGAGTAGCTTGTTTGGTTTATCAGAGTGAGAAGACTGATTTCTCTTGTAGCTTTGTGGCTTTATTTGCCTGTGAAGTGGGAGACTCAGGGTCACTTTCTCAGATGAGGGAGATTAGGGCTTATATTTCCCAGCTCACAGCACATGGTAGAACATTTCTATATAATATCTTGGCTCCTGACAAGGTATTATATGGTGCTAGTAGGATACTGTCTGGATGTTTTAACTGCTTTCTGGGCCTGAGCTTTTCTCTGGGGAGGGAGGAGACACTTCCTTCTCTGCTGGGCTGGCTGGAGCTCTCTGATGTGCCCCACATTAGCATTAAAGCAGTTTCCACAGGGTGGCTGATGCACCACGTGCTTGCTGCAGGAGTCCCTGAGAAAAGGCTCGAATGCAGGGCTCTGGACGGCCAGGAGTGAGGCACCACTGAATTATAGTATTGCTGTGGTGATGGGTTTATTAGGGCTGGCCTCTGAGGACTGGTGTCTGGAGCACAAGAATTTATAGATGAGCCCTTTTTTTTTCAGCTCACCAAAGCTGCGTATGTTCACTGACTAGTGTCAGATAGAATAAGACTCAGTAAATCTCCCACCTGAAAGGTCCTTTGAAGAAATGCCAGTGTAAGGCTTCTACCACTCTTTTATTTTTGTCTTTCTAGGAATGCACGTTAACCTGCCAAGGAACCACAATCTTCTCACTGTCATGTGCACGTACTTTTAAAAAGTCCATCGTGATGGAAGGATCTGGTACCCTTTGATTTCCAAAACCACGTGGAGATTTTGGCAGCTTTGTTTACCTTACGTTATTCTGGTTGTCTGGAGCAGAGGTGGTATTAGGGTATCACTGAACTCGATCCTGGAGTTATTGATTTAGTGATTCTATTATTCTATGACCTAATTAACATCTTAGCTAACAGAAATCTAAAGGCAAGGCAATGTCTTCTACCTCCAAATATTTGATAGAGGTTGATTCCCCCCCTCTTCCAAGACCTTTCTCTTCTTCCAGGTGAGCAATATGGCATCCCCATCTTGTCTAGATGGAAGATTAGCTTCTGTGTTTAAGGACCTGAAGAACTACTCCCAGTCTGGATTAACTTGATGGAAAATTGATCTCATCTCCTGTAAAAAAACTCTTGACTGCCCAAAGAGATTATTCATCGCTCTCTAGCCTGTAGTTCCTGTCCTGCACAAGCAAGGCTGCTCTAGGTTGGAGGTGGGTCGTGGAGTTACACAGAAAAATCCAAGCAGCTTCCTTAACTCGATGGCCCTGTGCTCTCACCAGTCAATCAGAGCTGCACTGGATTCACCCACAAGCTCCTGCTCTACCGTGACCCAAAGACAAACAGTTTTCTTTGCAGCCTGAAGTCTTTAAAACCTTTTGTGATGCAGCTGGAAACAAACAGGGAAAGATGTTTGCTTTTTCTTAAGGGATCAGTCTGAGAGAGCTGGAGCTCTGATTGAATAAGTAATGTACTGAAAAAAATCTATGCTGTGTCGGTACTTTAATAAGTAATTGAGCTGAATAGCGCTGTGTGCGATCCCAGTGGGACCTTTTTGTTTTTCAGCTCGTTTTTCCTTTGGAGTTGAGCTACCACCACAGATCACAGAGCAGTGCAGTGAAGGATGTGTATCTAAAGCCACAAAAAGCCAAAGCAGGACTTTGAACAAATCATTTGTTTTATCCTCATTTCTATTACCTTGGTCCCCAGACTGCTACGTGCAGGTTATCGGCTGAGGGAAGAAAAGAGCAACAATTTAGAGAACTAAACTGTCTGCTGTTGGTGCTTGTCATGAACATCGGGCCAAATTATAAACTCTTCCCTAGCAGAGAAGTGCTAATTTGGATTTTGATTCTTCTCAGCTTCTGATTTTTCATGTAACCTCTTGGATTTTGATTTTGGTGAGACCTCAGCACTTATGTTAAACTGGGTTGAAACCAGCAAACAAATGGCCAAGGGCAATAGGCAAGTGGATGAACGTTCACTCATCTGATACAAGGGGGTAACTGTTCAGTGAAGAGGTTTCGTTAACACCTTCTCTGAAGGTGACCGTAGTCCTGATTCCATGTGGCTTGAAATTTTATATTCTTGTGCAAATTGGGTACAAAATCACGGCTGCACCAAAAGATCTCACTTCCTTATTACTTTAGGCTCATTTTGTGCAGATCAAAAGCACTATGTGATGTGCAAGACAAAAGAATTTGGGTTGAATTTTTTGGGTAATCCCTGCTCACCTTTCATGCTTTGATTGCAGCCTAGGTCAAGCCTCTTTGGTTAGCCAGTTCAAGTGACTTAGCTTTCAGTCATCACACCTTACATTGCCAGAATATAAGATTTTTAGATTATTTTTTCCCCTTAGGGCCATTTTTACTCTCTTGCAGCAGAGAGAGGAACCTTTCATTGTAGATGGTTTGCCTTGGTAGCTGTTTCTACTTCTGAGGGATGCTGAGAGCTTCTCTTATGTGATGCTTTGCTAAGTGAACTTGTCTCCTGCTGAAATCCAGCCCCAAGAGTCATTTTGGTTTACTTGTTCTTCTGCTTCTTTATTCCTTCTTAAAATTGGCCTTGACAAACAGAACAATGTTTCTGTGGTGATCCCAGACTTCTGAGAATGTCTCAAACGTTGTGGGAACTCAGTGACTTTGTTCAGTGTTCCCAAAGTGCATACTGTGCATACCCTGAGGGGAAGGGTGAAGGAGCAGCCGTCACTACCTACAGATAATGTTGATTTCTGTCTTTCACCAAGTTACCTCATCCATTTGTACATCAGCCTGCCCATTAGACCATTAGACATGCTGTTTAATCACCAGCCTAACAACTTCATGGATATCATTAATTGTGTACAGTCTTTTTTTCTCTAACGTCTTTAGATGACAGGTATTTGTGATATATTCTTAAGATACTTTTATTTGGAGTATTTTGCCTGAGTACCCTGTAATGCATCCATCTGGTTGTCATTCCTCTTTTAGCATCTCATCAGCCAAACAGAAGTCTGGTCACTCAGGTGTGGGATTCATCTGACCAGGGTAGACATCTCTGTCTTCTATCATATGGGCTCCTTTCACAATCAAAGGATAGGACCACAAGGGAGAGGAATTTCTGGCTGTTGTTCATCTTACCTTGTGGCAGATGTCTACAACAGATCAGGTGATTTGTCTCCTGAGTGAAGCATTTCTCCCTGCTGAGTAGAAAGGCAGTGGTGTGGAGAAGAGGACAGAAAAATACTATTTTTTTTCTTGTGCCAAAACTCCTGAAGATCTGATTGAAAGCTGGTCTCAACTTTGGAGACTAGGTTTGTCCCCAGTTACCACTGTCCAGCTGGAAAGCTTTCTTGTTCCAGACCTGCCCTGTTTTTACTGTCAAATCCTTGAGACTGACCTCCCCAACTCCTGTTGGACAGTCCTCTCCATACACCTGCATGGAGATATCCGGCAGATACCTGTTGAGAGCTTTGTTACTTATATTCTTGCTTTTTGTCCTTCAGTTGCGTGCCCTTGCTTATGTTTATCCCTTCAGTCTGGACTCTCTCAGGCATTTGTGTTATGCCTGCAAGCTCAGAACCCTGGTTCAGTGAAAGGCAGCTCCCTTAAGACTTAGACAAGCACTGCTCAGGAAAACAAAGGTCTGTTCAACTTGCTGTTTGAAGACAATATTTGCTCTCTGATTGACATGTATGCACTACCCTGCTGAAACCTCAACTCTATTCCAGTTCTGATAAATACTGGTGTTTTGGAAGATGGAATTCTCCTTAAAAAATAGTCAAAGCCATGATGTGTAATAGAAGGGCTTAGAGAACAGAGCAGAAATGGAGCTGCTTCTTCACTGAGGACTTTTATCTTAAAATAAAACATCTTGCAGAAAGCAAGTGAGAAGCAAAGGAGTCTCACACAACTTTGATATCACAGCTTATGCCACTTGGGAGCATCTCTTCACACAGCTGTCATAGCTTGTTAGGTTAGGATGGGACATTCCCTGTCACTCCTGGTATTCTTTCTTTCCTAGATTCCTGCCCTACTTGAGGATAGTTGCATATAGCAGAAACACCCTTTCGGTCAAGAAGGGTGTTGTTGAAAGACAACATTATGTTTTCCCAATTTCCAATTCTCAACCTAATTATTCAGGTCCCTGCTGCTGTTGTCCCTTAGAAGGAACACCTCCTCAGGTGGAGGGAGGAGAAGACATTGAGCACAGCTAATCCAGTATGTGATTTAGTCAGAGACTTCAACTGAATGAATAAGCAAATAAACTGCATTTTAAGCCCTGTCTTGCTATGAAAGTCTTTTATTTTCCTCAGAGTGACTCCTGGCTCGGAAGACACAGCTGTTTTTTTTTGTTTTCAGAAAGTGTCACTGCCCAAGGCAGTGGGATTGGAACTAGATCATCTTCATGTCCCTTCCTACTCACACCACTGTATGACTCTATGTTTGCAGCATGGCAGACTCTCCCCAAAACCTTTCAGCACAGACTTATTTTCCTGTTTTTCCGGTGAATACAGATTTTTTTTTTTGGTGTTGTGTGCCTTGTGTGTGGTTTTGGCATGATTTATAAATGAACTGGTTAAACAAGTGTTGCTACAACTGCCCCTGCCTTTTGGTTTCCAAACCTCCTTGTTCATGGGGTTCTGTAGTGACAGAGATGAGCCTCCATGGGGCAAGGGCTTCCTGTAAAGTCAAGGGTAGATGTTAAGAGGCTCTTTAACTTCTATCTTGTCCCAGGACCATTGCTGTAACTCAGAGTCACTGGACAGGCAGTGTTGGATTGTCCGTAGTATGAGTAGTTTGAGGTGAGGGATGCTGATGTTCAGCCAGATTGTCTGTCTGAGAAATCACTGAGGAGAGAGTGGAAGGGTTATTTGTGTGATGTTCTGGATTTTGTAATTTATGCTCTAAATCTTTAAATGACAAAGTAAATTAACTTGCTCAGATGAGTGAGAATCATATGTTTCGAGCAGGGAGGGAGAAGGCATCTGGACTCAGGCATTGCTTGGTGAGGGGACCCAGGCACTCAGACAAAGCTGCCTTTCTTCTGGCCTGGTGCATCTTGACTTTTTCCTTTGCAGCAGCTCAGGATTATGGGAGACACAGTAACTGCTCCCTCCCCGAGCTTCCTGCAGCCAACTAAAGCTGACCTGCAAACTGGGACCTGGGATCAAACCCATCAGGCAGAGGGAGCACCCAGAGCTCCCTGCTCCTGGTGATGGGCTGTCATCCTGAGGCTGTCATCCAAAAAATTGGGTGCTTTGCATCTGCCATTTTTAGTTGTACAGGGGGGCTGAGTTGTGGTGCCTTTTGGACCTCTCAGACTGGGAGCTCAACGTTCATCAGGAGTAAAAGAGCTGAAAGGTAAAAAACGTACTAGCATTTTTACACAATGTCTGGAAACTGTATGACCTGGCCATGGAGAAAGTGAATGTTATCCTTGAGCTCACCTGTCTGCCTTTTCCAGTTGAGGTGGGAGCATTGCCTCATGCAGGACTCTGGTAAGACCCAGCCTGGGAGAAAATTTGCAAATCTGCTCTTTTGTGCTGAAGAAAGAAAAACTAAAACTGGAACAGGTCAAGAAGGGGGCTCGTGCCTTGATCAGGGGAAGGGAAGGGCTCTCCAAGGAGAGGAGACTGAAAGCTTGGGTTGCTTTGCCAAGCAAGTAGAAGTAGTGAGGTGATACCATAATTCAGTAAAAATCCTTCAGGTTGGGGGTTAAGAACAGGGGAAAAGCTATTCGAGCCAAAGAACAGTGCTGGCACACGAGCAAGTGACACATACTGATTGGGAATAAATTTGCACTGGAAATTAGGAGTAAGGTGGGGACAAGGTGCTGAAGGACCTCTTGTACTCTCTGACTGGTGCCAGGATTATAGAGCCCCATACCTGCAGCACCACATTTTGCAGGGCTATTACATGGTGTTAGAAATCCTGTGTGAAAACTGGGTTGGACTAGTAGTGACCTTTAGAGAAACTTTTGTTTGCTGTGTGGACAGAGCAGGGTTTCACACTTGACCTCTTCTGAATTTCCTCCTTGACTGTGTTTGGTATGTGGGAAGGAACTAGTATGGAAGGGACAAATAATGGAAAGCTTCCAACTCTACTTCTTAAGCTTGGGACATGTAATAGCCCAGTTTGCTATCAGTGTGCTGGGCTGGTCCTCTACAAACAAGAGGAATTTACCCCATGGCAATCTTTCTTCAGTAGAACCCTGCAAAAGGAAGTGAGGTTTAATTAGCATTTTAAAGTGGACAGCCTTGAAGTTAATGATATTCAATAAAGAAAAATTGTTTTAACCTTATTTGCACTTTTCAATTTACTTATTAGAGGCCATCTGTTATATTTTAAGCAAGAGCACTGGGAGCTAAACTCTCAGATTGTCAAATGAGGTTTTAACAGGCTAAACAGAAGGGAAGGAACAGGCTGCCTTAAATGAGCAGTTAGGCTGTTTTTCTTCAATTTCTCACTTTTGTGTCAAAAAGCAAATGGTCACCCTTTCAAGAAACAGTCAACTTGCGACAATGACATCTGTTTTTGCAAGTGCTGATGAGTCCTGGCCAATGTCACTTGTCCTCAGATCTCAGATATGCTCTAACATGGATGAAATTCAAAAAGCCAGGAGTGAGATGAAACTGTTGAGAGTGTGAAGGGCAGGAATAAGGGTTTCTATAAGTAAATCACCAGAAAAAGGAAAACAGGAACATATTGATTTTCTGCTGAATGTGGCGGCCAACCTGGTGACAAAGGGCGTGGGGAAAGCTGAGGTGCTCTTTGCAGGGTCTGCCAGTGTCTGTCAAACCTCTTTATCTCTGTGCCTAGTGGCAAGATTTAGGGGAGGTAGGTGCTGCATGTGGTGGGGGAGGATCAGTTTAGGGACTAGTGAAGTGGAATGAGCGTACGTGGGTGCACGGGACCAGATGGATGCGTTCGGGGGTGCTGAGGAAGCTGCCTGATACCACTGCAACACTACTCTCTGTGGTCTCTGAAAGGTGGGGGTGATCGTGGGAAGCCCCCAGTGACTGGGAAGAGGTTGGTGTAAAGTTTGTCCTCAAGGAGAGCAAGGAGGGCCCAAGAAAACTGCCGACTGATCAGCTTCACCTTTGTCTCCAGGAAGGTTACAGTGAAAATCTCCCCGGGGGCCATTTCCAGGCACGTGAAGGGCAAGAAGTCACTGCTGAATGCAGGGGCCAGATCTCCACTGACTGTCACGAGTATTTGACTACTAAGCTTAGCTTTCTTATGCTTGAGCAGATTCCCACCACACCTCTGAGAAACTGTGTGTTTTTCCCATGTCCCTGGGCAAAGTGGGAGCCTTTGTCAGCACAAGAGCCAAACCTTGGTCTCTCAGGTCTCGTGACAATAATTTAAAATCTGGGCCACCCATAATTCCTCCTGGAGGGTTGGGAAAGGAAAGAAAAAAATGTCTACTGCTAATACATTGAGAAATCTATTGAATCCACTATAGCTGCTGGTGTGCACCTGGGTTTAGGGCTATACATTCATGTATGGATGTTTAAATCCAAAGGGATTGCTATAATAGATATACTGCTGTTCACGTGAGCAGAGGCCGTGAATCCTGATCGCTGGGGGATTTGGCTGTGGTGGCTGTAAGGCTGCCATGCCCAGAGTGGGTTCAGAATAATCCCTTTAATCCCTTTCGCAAACAAATGCAAAGTGTGATCAATGCCATGGAGCAGCAGTGTAAATTGCCACAGCCTGAATCCTTTCGAACTTGAAATTTGAAGACAGATTCCCACAATTGTTTGAAAATTCAGCTCTTAGGCTGAGGTTCTCTTCTCAGTGTAAGATTCTGTGGGTACCCCAGATTTGCTGAGGACTAACCCACCAGCCAGGCTTGCTCTGCAGCCAGCTGTGCTTCTGTCCTGCGTGGTGAGTTACAGTGACAGAAGGAAGGAGAAATGATCCAAACAAAAGAAACAGGGCAGAAAAGTAAACTAGATCATGTTGATTCACAACATCACTTGATCATTAGAAAGAAAACCCCCAATAAACCAAATGAACTATGAAGTATCTGTAGCAGTGAAATCCAGCTGCCAACAATGTTATCGTAAAAAATAGCCATGGGTACTGTTAGTTTGCTGAAAGCGCTGAAGCTGAATGAGTGTGCAATAAAATAGCTTTTATAAAACCTGGCTTTTGTGTCATTCCAAGACAAAAATGCTATTTTGTGTTCAGATCGAGAGAGAGAGAAAAAATCACACCACAAGTTGTGGTGACTTTTGTTTTAAGACTGTTTTAAATTTATAACTGAGCTGGCTAAAATCCTTTTCATCAAAGTACAAAAGTTTCATGCTGTAATTAATGGCAAGTGATATCTAATGCAATAAAACACCATCATTTGAGTGTTCTTACAAGACTATTTATGACTGGATATTGAAACTGATAATGATTCTGCCATTTATCCTCATAATTTATTATTCCAAGGAGAGGCAAGTGGTGTTAAGGGTTCACGATCCGTTTTATGGAAAGAGTGCTGAATTCAGCTTTTTATGGGTGTAAATGACAATGTTTGGCGCTCTGTGGAAAATGAGTATTTGACAGTGAGTGCAGACCCCACTGAGGGGTTGAGATGGGGGGGTGTTCATGCTCTTTCTTAGAGAGCAGAAGCTCCTGGCTGTGTAGCTTTACTGGGACTAGTGTCATGACTTAGTCATCATCTCAGAAGTATCCCATGGAAGACCAGGGCAGGATTTTTCTGGAAACCTGCTATCTGGTTTCTGATCTAGATAATCTCATGAAGTATCACTCTGGGCAGCCAAAGCTGAATTCACTATAAAGAACCTCCTCTAAAGCCCATGGAAGATAATGGAAAGAATTACTGGCTCTGCCAAGTCTTATGCCAGGCCAAAACAAAAGCTTGACTCTGGAGACTTCCCTTGGTCTTGCAAGGTGCCAGCCAGACTGTGTCCCTCTGAGCTCATCCTTTTCATATTGAACCAGACCAATTTACTGAACACTCAGGCTCTCATCCTCACCTAATTCAGGCTCATGGAAACCTTTCTTTTAAGTCAATGTTGATGCAACTGATGGAAAAACTGAGTGAAGTTAGACTTTGGGGTTTTTTTGACTGATACCTGAAAAACAGAGATTATACTTCATTCTGCTGGACTCCTGGACCTGAGACTACAGATTTCTGGTTTTCCCCAACCTGCTGTTAATTTGCTGTGGAATAAGGTCCTGTAGGTAAAGATTTGCGTTTCCATCAATAGTCCTAGCAGCAATCTAATGAGTTTCTTGCTGCTTTGCAAATAACTTGCAGTGAATCTGATGGCACAGAATCAGAGAGAAGGATGTGGCCCATTGTCTTTGCTTTTCAAGGGCTACAATCCCCTTCCCTTCCACCTCCCCTCGTTTATTCTAATCAACATGTCAAAAGGGAAGTCACTCCTTTATTGGAGGTTATCCATGTCAAGGGAAGTTATGTTTCCATCACTACCTGGGGGCCCATCAGCAGATGAAGATGGAGAGTAGTGACTCAGAATGACTTTGAAGCAACACCCAGCAGCAATTGAAGACAAGAACATAACCTTAGCTGACGTTCAGAATAACCCTATACACAAACAAAACCGTTCTGCTAAATTATGCATCTTTTTACTCCTGGCTGTTCTTAAAGGAGAGGGATTGGGTGAGTGCTTTCCATGTGTGCTGCTTCTTTTCCCTGTGCAGGGAGCTGAGTGACAGATGCACACTGATGGAGCATAGTGCATTGATTTTTGCGGCTGCAGTACTTTATGCTGAAAAGAAATACAGCTTTTAAAATGATGGAGGGCCCCTATTCAGAGAAAAAAAAGTGAGACGTGGGTGAGTTTTGCTGAATGTGCCTTAGTTATCTGTGTTGAGTTAAGCAGGAGCCTAAATGCTTTGTTGACCAGCATTGATGGGAATGCATTTAACAGTAAGTTTGAGTTGAACTAAGTAATGGCTAAAGCAAAAGCAAGAAACATAAAGTAGTGGAGATATTGAGAAAAATCTATCTCTGTTTTACTAATCATTGGAAACCAAGAAATAATGTGTTAAGTTTGAGGCTTTTTCCCTAATGGCACAAGTACAGATACATGTCATGGCTTGTGCACTCTTTTCCAGGTGAGATGGAGGGACAGTGAGGTGCTGGCTGGTAGCAGGCTTGGTAAGAGTCAGCAGGGAGCCTGGGAAGCCTAAAGGGCAAAATCCATCCTGGGGTGCATCAAACACAGCATGACCAGCTGGTCAAAAGTGATTGTCCCGCTGTATTCAGTGCTGGTGTGGCCTCACCTGGAGCAGTTCTGGGTGTGCAGTTTTGGGCCCCACAATTTAAGAAGGGTGTGAAGATCCTTGAATGTGTCCAGAGGAGTGCAACAAAGCAAAGGAAGGAATGCCCTCTGAGGAGCAGCTGAGGGCTTTGGGCTTGTCCTGTTTGGAGAAAAGGAGGCTGAGGAGTGACTTCATTGCTCATTAGTTTCCTGAGGAGGGGAAGTGGAGAGGGAGGTTCTGAGCTTCTCTCCAGTGATAGGACACATGAGAATGTTTAAAGCTGTGATGGGAGGGTTAGGTGGAATAGCAGAAGCATTTCTTTACCAGGAGAGTGGCCAAACATTGGAACAGGCTTCCTAGAGGGATGGTCAATGCCCCAAGGCTGTCAGTGTTTAAGAGACATTTGGACAGTGCCCTTAGTAACAGGCTTTAACTTGGTTAACACAGATTCAATCATGTAGTTGGACTTTATGATAGTTGTAGGTCCTTTCCAACTGAAATTATCTATCTTTTCTAAGTGAATAACTAGAAAATACAACCCAATTTTATACACTGAGTTATCTGTTTAATACTTTTCTCTAGGTAATTGCTGTGGCAGGCAGGATACAGAACAGCCAAGACCTGTTTTTAAAGTGATGCCCTCTGAAGCACTGCTTCATATTTCTATGTCAAGGCTGTATCTTTCTGTGGTTTTCCTAAGAGATTCAAGCACCACATGTGTCAGGGGAGCTGTGGTTTGCAAGTGGAAAAGCTGGTGTAGGTATTTGCTTTAATGTTTATCCTCTTGCCCTGCCTCAAAAAAAAAATAGAAATTGCTGCTTCTGATGGGGGCTGGTGATCTAGTCATAATTCTGATGTCCTGAACATGGCTTGAGTCACATCTCAAGCCTCTTTAGCTCACTGAATTCAGTGTATTCATTTTTGGTGAGTCTGTGGTTCAATAGTAAGAGTTGATTTTAAAAAGGAATCTTACATCTTTATGGGAAGAAAAAAATCATGGTTTTCAGAATATGTTGATCAGTTGAGAGCAATCTGTTTCATGGATGGTCTCAGCCTGATCATCTGTGAACATGTGTCCATATCATAAAATGACCATGCAATTTTGCTAGACAGGCAAGAAGCATGTTGAAAGTCATTAAGGGAATACACTGGCTGATCTGCCTGTGAAAGCTTTCACAGATCCTGGCTCAGCCTGTGTTTTTGTGTTTCCTCCTCTCTTATACTAACTAGCAATAAAAATATAAACTGTGTAGCAAAATTCCTTTTGTTTCAGGGCCCAGGCAAACGTTCCCAGTTCTGTATTTATAGGAGATGAACTTGCTTGTGAGATGGATTTTGTCAAATTTGGTCCAGCTTTACCCAGAACTGAGCCAGATCAGTGGCTTGCATCACCAGCAGCTGGTTTTCAGGGGAAATATCTGGCTGATTCAGAGGAGCACAGGATGTGGAGAAGGGGTGGAGGAATGCAAGAGGTGATACAGGAGACACATGGCTCTGGGTTTCCCCCTACCCAAGTAGGAACCTTTGGTATTGGACTAACAGGACAAGGAAGAGCATGAGCTTGTAGCAAGGTGAGGGTTGGTCTCTTGACCCAAGTGACAAGTGAGAAGACGAGAGGAAATTGCCCCAAGTTGGGCCAGGGGAGGTTTAGATTGGATATTAGGAAAAACTTCTTCACTGGAAGGGTTGTCAAGAGTTGGAACAGGCTGCCCAGCACAGTGCTGGAGTCACCATTCCTGAGAGTATTTAAAAGACGTGTAGATGTGACACTGAGGGACATGGTTTAGTGGTGGGCCTGGCAGTGCCGGGTTGACTATTGGGCACAATGACCTTAAAGGTGTTTTCCAACCTAAATGATTCCATGAGGGATCAGGATGAAGAACTCTTTTGAGGTAACAAGCTGGCCTTAACCCAAACACAATACTGTGCAGTTTTAGAAACCTCCAACATGTAAAAGTGCCATCAGTGATGTGTCAAGCAGGGGTCACCTTTGTTGGCATGGAGGATGGTTAAATGCCAGCTCTATAGGGCTGACAGGGGCACTCACATTAATGTGTTTGCAGTACCACTCACAATATCTATCATGGCCTATTGGGACTTGGCCCTGTCTCTAATGGCTGGAAGTTGCTGCTGGGGCAGCTGTCCCACCTACACCATCCCAGGTGCTGAAGGTCAGGCCACTGAACCATTGCCATGTGGCCTGATCCCAAAACCCTTTTGTTTGCAAAGCCCTGGGAGACAAGGAGGTTTTTTTTAGTAGTGTTTGTGGAGGTGGTCCTATTCCCTGGGAGGGGATGGTGGTCTCTGTCTTGGGGGTATTTTATCTCCTCCTGCCTGTGCTCTGCGTTGATTCCTTGGGTTCAGGGATAATGTGAACCATCATCCTGAGAAATATATGGGTGCCTGTTCACCATTCATGGAGCAGTGCTGCTCTGATGACACAGCACACATTACCCAAAAGTTCACTGTAGGACGGTGAAGGTGATTAGGAACGGGAGGAAGTTGTTTTTCTTCCAGTGGCTTGAAAGCCAAATCGTAAAAGATGAAATGTGCTTGGGCAGCTGCAGCTGTGCCCACACTGCTGGGGACAGGCTGGACAGGCGGACTCTGGCCTGTCCTTGGCTTTATTTATTTATTTATTTATTTATTTATTTATTTGTTTCTTTGTTTATTTATTTATTTATTTTTGTGATTTAGACTCCCTTAATAGAAATGCCCTGCCCCAGATGTCATGTAGTCAGCTGAATTTGCTCTCTCCCTGCTTAATGCCGCCCAACAGCAGCACGTCTAATTCCACAGCGTGTGCCCATGGCCACTTCTGCTTCCATGCCCAACCCTGCACATACGAGTGCTGCAAGTGGTGGTGGCCCCGATGTCCTGGCACTGGCACTTCTTCACTCTCAGCCACGCCAGGACCCCAAAGCTTCGGAAGTCTCTTTTAAAGCCTCTCTGGGCTGTGCCTCTCCCTTCGATCGGGCTCACGCACGGGATGTCTTGGGACGCTCAGGCTCATCGGGAGGCGCTGCTGCTCGCGTTAATGAATTTCGTGTCTTGCTGCGGTGGATGGTAATTAAAGGGGGTTGATGAGACCGAGCCCGCGGGCACGGATGGTCGGTGTGGGGGTGAGGAGAGGCGCTGCTGAGGTGCAGCCACGGGTGCGGAGGGACGAGCTTTTCTCAGAGCATCACACTAGAGGGTGCCAGATGGCTTTCCTCCACCCTGCCGCCTTCCCCCGCTCACGTTTGGATAGGTTTGGCTTTGAACGTCTGAAGGCTCCTTCCACCCCTTTAAATGCTCACTGTGTGCACACTTGTTGCTAACAGGGTGCAAAGCACTGGCCACCCCGAAAACCGCGCCAGGGACCTGAGGTGTCCTCCTCTGCACAGACTGGCTTGGTCCCAAAGCGGGAGCTGCATCTCCAAATTCAGCAGTGGCCAAACAGCAAATTGGTCTGATTACGGGGTGTACATTGGCCCGATAGCAGGAAGCATCCGTGGTCTTGTATAGGGAGCCCAGAGGTTGGGATGAGAGTGGCTGCTCTCAGCCCCCCCAGCAGAAAGGCTGAAGGTTATCCCCCCCTGTGCCATGGAAGGTTCCTGTGTTTCCCCGTGAATACCCTCCAGTCAGCACATTCCACAGCTCTGATAGGATGCTGCTCTCATTGCTGTGGCCCTTTTCTCTGCACCCCAGACTGTAAACCAGAATCTCTTGCTGTCCCTGTGCTCTGGAAATGGCCTTCCTGAGGGCAGGAGGTTGAACTCACCGCTCTGGCTTTTTTTCTTCCTTCTTTCAGATGCATTTCAGGTTGAGGTCTGTCTGAATTCTGCTATTCTCCTCTAGAGCACTTGCACCCCTTTTGGGCTTGGCCTCACCAGGCATTTTAAAAGCAAGATGGGAGAAAAAAATTATTAACTTCCAATTCCCCAAAACTGCAATCCCAGCCATGCATAAAGACACTCTTCCTCGTATTCCAAGAGGAGATTTTCACCCCACTGCCTATAAGGACTCCCACTCCATAAAATCTATAGTTATAGTAGGGACTGGATATTGCAAGGGTGGGTAGGTAAAGCTGCATAAGGGTAAATTAGAAACAACCTACTTCCTGAATTGCAGGAGGATAAATGATTCCTGAGTGAGGGAATACCTCCAGCTCCACCCCTGGCCATTGTGCACAGGTCCAGGGATGGTTTTCCTTCTTCCTCCTGTTGCTGTCACCCTTGGAGCCAGACCTATGTGTTATCTCTTTCTCATCCCACGTGGGTAAATTAGAGCAGAAACGATGTGAGATGTAATCAAAGCTGTCAATTAGAATTATGTTCAGTTATACATAATAACCCTAATTAGAGCCCAGTGTGGATCTGCTGGAACTCGATGATTTTGCACCGTGGATGGATTTGGCCCAATGTTTTCATGCCATTTGCATGTGTCTGTAAATGGCTAATGTGTGACAACCCGGTGGCATCACAGGACAATCCAGGAAGGGGAGATGTGTCCTCTAATCCACCCTGTCTGCTTGCTCCTTCATCCAGCATTTTGCATTCATACTTGTCCACTTTTATTTTAGAGTCTGGATATTATCAGGAATGGCCAGCTTATCTAAAGATTTGATCATTTGATTTTCCCAGAGGTTTTAGTAGTGCTTTATCATCCTCTGAGCTTCAGAAGGGTGAGAAAGAAGTAGGACTTTTCCCCAGTTGCACAAAAAAAACCCTGCCACATATTCATTTTTTCTTACAACAAGCCCAGCTCAGAGGTGTTTGGGAAGCAGTTGTGGGTCCTTCTCCTCACTGCTGTAAACTATTGTGGCAACTTGTCCTCTCTGGAGGTGAATCTTTCAGACCAGTGCTCAGCATAAACAGCACTTTTCTTCCCAGGTTGTCCTGGTGGTATTAGTGAAGGTCTTTGATGAGTAACTTGTGGCTCGGTCAGCAGCAAGAGGATGTGAATTGTCCTGTGCCGGGTTCTCTCCATCAGGCTCAGCTTGTGTCTTGACCCATCTCCCTTTTCCCTGAACAGATCTAGTTGGCAGCATCCCACTGGAGTGAGGGCAATGCACCTGGGAAGAGACTTGGGAGCAGTGGCTGCCTGAGGCCCGTAGAAATTTTCTCTCATTTTCCAAAGAGCTGCCTGGGTCTGGCTGGTGGGTACCACAACCATGCTCTACTCTCTAAATTAGCATAATTTCTGTAATTTTTTCTTACGACTATGCCAGAATAGAATTCAGGGTGTCCTCCTCCTCCTTCCTGAACTGAGATCTCAGGGTTTGACAAAACCAGTGCCACTTCTCTTTTGCATCCCTGTCCTTCTCTCTAGTCCTACCAAATTTTGCAAGTTTTAAATGATCATGCTTAAAAGGCAAAGAAGGGCAAAAGGGGAGTGTATCCTTATTTCAGCATCACTGCACTCCAGCCTCTCCACTGTCAGCGAGCAGGGATGTCTCTTAGGTTATGGTGGCAGAGCAAGTAGATGTCCAGGACTCTGCAGACTACAAACTGTTGTATGGCCGAGGCTTTGAAATAAGTTATTCTTATTGTGATTCTTGTTTATAACACCAGATTCATTGTTTGTAATTTTGTTCAGTGGCATCCAATCAATAGCAGACAATAAAATATTATTTCGAGTGGTGTAGACATTCCACGAGAATGTGATTGATTGCTTTAATTTCTGCCTTCCTCAGTGTTTTTACTAAGCCCTGTCTTCGTTTCTTTCATTCTGCCTAGTTCTCTTCAGCATCAGTTGTTAAATAAAGTGACATATTTATTATATCAGCTTTATTTGACAGATTGCAGGGCGACATATTTCAGATTAATTTTTTCATTTATAGATGTATGTATGTATGTGTGTGTGAAATTATACATATATATATACACACACTGTATAAAATCAGTGTCTGCATGAACATTCTGAAGGCCAAAATTTCCAGACACAACTGGAGATCTGAGGTGCTGGTTTTAGATGCCTAAATTGACACTCTTTAACTAGACTAAAATCAACTGCTGGCAAGTATGTGATCGTGCAATTTAAGTGGCGAGGTTAGTGTGTGTTATGTGAAGCTCTCACCAGTCAGATGAAGATTATTATCTCTTAAGATGGCTGCAGTAATAGACCACACCGGCACTCCTGGTTTTCCATGTCTGACAGGACAACTTAAGAGACCACCACTGAGAACAGCTATATTAAAACAAGACCTGTAAGGTGCCTTTAACGTGTGTTTTACAGAGATATTTCAGAAATGTCTGGAAAAGTTCCTTTTTGTCAAAAATCCAGGGAATTTTTTGGAACTGTTTCTGGCAACCTTTAAACCCTCATGGAGCATCTTTGTTCCTGTAAGTCTGGTGTGTGCGGGGCATGGAGGTTAAAATCTTTGGGTGGTGTACATTGACTTAGCCCATTTTATTCCATGTAAGGATGTGGGCCATGAGCTTTAGTGGACCTCCTAAATTACAGCCTAAACAAGCTCTCTCCCCCCATAAATATTGCATGACTTAAGTCAGGTGCCCCATGACCTTACAGCCAGTCCCAGAAATCCCATGTTGTGGGGAACATGTCAGCTGCTTCCAGCTTTACTTGGTCAAGATATTGGGCTGTAAATCCTAGTCTTGGTGGAGAGGAGGACTGACCATTGCTTCATAATGTGCCCAGTGTGCTTTGAGTGAGGAATTTCATAGCTGGAGAACAGCCGGATGCTGTTAAATATCCAATTCTTGATCCTTGAATGACTCCTTCTTTTTTTCTGTGCTGATCTGAGTTTTGCATTTAAAATGGCAATTGTCTGAACTTGTTTAGCAATTTAGGATGTTCTTCTAGCCGGAAAGCATTAAAGAGTACACAGGCTCTGAAACACATATTGAAAATAGAGTACATTTGTGTTTATTTCCTAATCCTTTGAAAATGTTGTTGGAGTAGGGTTTAAGCCCAGCCATCTCCCTTTTCATGAACATAGATTGTTGTCTATGAGCTTAAAAAAAAACCAGAACCACCAAACAACCAACAAATAAATCCTATTACCCCGGAATATGATTAGTGTTCTGGTTTGAGTTATAAATCCCCTTCATTTAAAATGCACTGTTGCTACAAGTTAGGATTTGAAAGTACAATCATGCAAATGCCATTTGCAATGTTTTCACTCTAGTAACCTTGGCAATACTGCAAACACCTCTCCTGTTTGATACACACAGTTTGGGAATCTCAATTGTAAAGCAGAGAGAGGGATGCTGCCAATCTGTGCCACTCCCAGGAGGGAAAAAGGTCATTTCTGGGGTAAAATTTGGCTGCTGCAGGAGCCATGCCTTTTTAGTCCACCCCATTCTGGACACTGGTGCTTTGTTTTATGTTGTTTTATGCTGGTTATATCCAGCTTTACAATATTTAAGCCCCTTGTATAGATCAAAATCACGGAGCATAAATATTTATCAGCACAAGAAATACGCTGCACAGGAGACAAGCTCGGGAACAGAACAAGCCAAGTATTGCTCATAAAGTCAAAACCAGTGGGTTATTTTTTCATACAAGCCAGAATTAATGTGTAAAGCAGTCACAGACCCAAGCACCTTACTTCCCTCTTGGTCTGATATTAAACATCCCAGATCAGTGTGGATATTCATGTGTTCCTCAGGGCTGGTGGAGCGGAGCAGTGGGGCTTCCCTTCTGAATTACAGACCCCCTTCTGAAGGCTCACAGCCCCAGACAGCTGCTTGACCTGCCCACGACGCCTGATGGTTGCTTTTTGGTGGACCTGGCGTGGCCGGTCAGACCCGACCCCTGTTGTTTTGCTGCCTGCCTCGTGGAGTGTGGAGGGTGCTTTGTAAGAGGCCCCTCGTCATGAATGTGGGAGAGCCAGAATTTCTGCTTGCAGGTGAAAAACAAAGCCCCTGTAAGGCATGGCAAGGACCTTGTCTCTGTCAGCCGTTCCCCTCTGACTGACAAGCTGGTCTGACATTTTCCCATCCCTGAGGCTCCTTACGCTGATTTTTTGACAGCAGCCTCTCTGGAAATTCCTGCACCCACCTTTTTCAGGCCATGGCTTGCTGCTCCTGGACGCCAGCCCTGCTCATAGAATTATTAAGGTTGGAAAAGGCCTATAAGATCTTCAAGCCCAATTCTCAGCTGTCTTTGAGCCTGGGACACCAAGACCTGCTGTACATTGGAGGATGGGTAAGATGCTGGCGCATCAACCCCTGTTGCTTTCCTGTTGGGTCCCCAAATGTTGGAGGCCACTTGCAGCTCTGCCTCTGCTGCTGAAGGTGCCTGCACGATCCATGCAGGGATCAACCCTGTAAGATGTTGCTCTTGAGATCTCCGAAAACCTTCCTGTGAGGAGATGTTCTGTCAGCTTTGATCATAGAAAGCAAGCAGAAAAGAAAAAAAAAAATGGTGAAAAGGTATGAAGACTTTTAAGGAAAAAAAACAGTGCATGTGTCTGCAGGAAAAAGTGTTGCTAACTAGAAGTACCAGATCTAACGTTATGGCTGCTCATGGCTGCTTGAACTTCAGCTGACTTCCAGCACTGAGTTTATTAGCAAGAGCATATTAGTTAAAATAAAATATTAATCTTTTCTAATGCAGTTCACCTGATAATCTCATTAGGTCTAGAAAACTCATTCAGAACTCTAGAAGAAGTTGCATGTGCTGAATGTAACTGCAGAAATGGAGCAGAACTACAGATGCAGTAGTTTGGCTGACCTCAGGCAGTGGCTGCATGGCTGGCTGCTCTGGTTCCCAGGTGCTTCCCATCTCCACAAAACAGGAATAGGAGGGAATCCCTGGGCTGAGCTGGTTAGAAAGTGCCTTGAGGGCAGAAAACAGAACCTGGGGGGGGGTGTTCTGATTTGCAAGACAAAGGGCTCTTGTAATTCCTATAGAAGTGGATGCCATCGAGTGCCTTGCCTTTCTGCAGCACATACTTCCTTCAGAAAGGTTTTATTTTAGAACAAAACACCTTTCTTGTGTCTTCAGCACGGGTAGAGAGCATGAGCATGAAAGCACCCCACGGCTGGGCAGGGCCTGGGCAGGGGCTGTCTGGGGGCCCTTCCTGCCTCGGTGAGGGCTCTTTGTGTGACTGTTTTGTTTTGCATTGCCTTTTCAGACAGAGGTTTGCAGTCCTTAGCATTGTTCGGGTTCCATAGCAGAGTCAGATGTTAATCGGTTTGTTGCAGTAAATGTTTTATGGGATAATTTAGCTTTAGCTGTACCCTCCCCCTCTTCCACTTCTTTTTTTTCTTTCAGAAAGGGAAAGGACCTGCATGATGCTGTTTGTCAGGGTGGGGGAGGTCTCCTGACCATGCTCACTGTCCTTTTCTGCTCAAGGAGGGAATGCACTTGAGTAATAATATCATGCTTAGGTGGGATAGGTGTTTCTACCATCTGTGGTCTGCAGATGGTCCTGTTTGTATCTGTTGGCTTTAAGGGGGATTCATCTCACCCCACACAGATACCCAACTCTGATGCCCACCCCATGGAAAAGGTGTTGCGCTCAGGAATCTTGTCCACTGGGGTTCGTGTTTTCCATCAGTTTCCAGACAACTGTGTCAGCCTCCCAGTCCTCCATCCTCACCTGTGGCACAGCAAGGCTCGAAACACTGGACATATTCCACAGTCTCTCCAGATTGAAGGGGCAATTTGGGAAATAATGAGTGTTTCTAATGCAAAACGATTATTTGAAAAACAACCATTCATCATTTTGGAAAATCACGTTTGGAGCAAGGAAGGGATAAGAAACTGAAGGAGGATTATTGTTGTGAGGCTGCTTAATGTCTGTTCTCCCGCAGCTTTCCCAGGATTACAGTCCTCCTGATAAGATCTCAGCTGTGTTTGGAGGCTGGTTCTGGGATGCTGAGGTATTTTAGCATCTGTGGTCATGTTGTCGGTGGCTAACTGGCTTCTGGTTAAAAAGCCACCTGGAAGTCAACAACACTGTTTTATGGACATGTGAAATCCTCCCTGAAAACTTGTCAGGTCAGTGTTATTCAAGACAAAAGGCTTTGGAGTAGGATGTCTGGAAGCAGACATCTTCCAGGTGCTGTAACCATGGGCATGAAGTGTGCAGCCAGCTGAGGACCCAGGAGAGGGAAGAGGCAGAGAAAAGAGAACAAACTGTTTCACTCTTCAGAAACTTTCTGCATGTAACCAGACCTGTTGTTATCCCAGTGAGCACACATCTGGGGAAAGCAAACATCTGCATCACCAGGGAGAAACTATCATGTCCATGGCTACCATGAACAAGTGTGTTCAAACAAGACTGACTTAAACCAGAGGTAAATAAAGATAGTGAAGGCACCTCTGGTGACCTCACAACCATCTGAGAATCCCCACCACAGGTGCCAAAAGACACTTCTGGAAAAAAAGATGCTAAAGATTAAATGTTCTCCTGTAAATTCCGTGCAAGTCAATGACAATAGGAGCATGAGTGTTCTCTAAGCATCAGATACAAATCTATGATTTTTTTTTTTTCTGCATTCTGTAGAATTTTATACAAATAAAGATCACTTCTATGAGTGTCTTTAACAATTTATTTTCTGTTCAGGATCTGCAACAGAAAACATTCAGTTGGCATTACAACATGTAGAGCACTGTCCTAAGGATTTTTTGCCTCTGAGATCCATAAAAAAAGCATGCTCTCCATCAAATAAGGTTATCCTTTTGTTAGAATTTCCATTCTCCCCTAATCCCTCCTGTGTCAGAGGTCTTCAGTCAGCTGCAAAGAAAATGCCTCCACTTGGTGGCCTAGGATCCAAAATTCACCCTCTAAACAAAATTACCCAGAAATGATTTAGTGTTTTGGAGGGCCATTGCAGTGTTGAAACAACAATGTGCAAATGCATCTTGCCTAGTGCTTGTGTCGTGGACAAATCCCAAATCATGAGCTTCTGCAAGAAAAAGGGCTGGAGGGAAAATTTCCCTGCATGCTGGCAATTCAACAGGCATGCTAATTAGCTGGGCTGCTTTCTGTTCTGGATCTCGAAGGACCTGGGTCTGTTCAGGGATTTCTTAATTCTTTTCCTCATTTCCCCCTTGTTTAGTTGTTTTGCTTTGTTCTTTTCACCTTCACCTGTTTGCTCTTGTGGGAACAGCTATTAAGGACTCTGAGGAGGCCTGTCAGTGAGTAATTGCTAGCACCCAGTAATTAGTTGAACTAATCAGAGGTGGTTAATTGTGATGGGATAATAAATATAGTAGCCCACCAGAGTGGTTCGCAGAAGGGAGGTGAAGATTTTCAGGTGACTGCTGGCACTTAAGTCAGTGAGAAAACAGGGGCCTGGCAAGGATTTGGGTAAGGGCTGTGGGTTCTCATTCAGGAAATCAGGTGGCTCTTGGTATCCTGATGTCTAGGCACATTCAGGCCCTGGGCTGAGATTAAGCTGCATGACTTCCAGGTTTCACTACCCCACCATGGCCCGTCGTTCTTTATACCAGCTCTGGTGGTTTCATGCAGAGGGTTGCAATGCACATTGGATGAGGAAACTCTGTTACTGCCTTTTCTTGCCCTTTGTTCATAGAGGTGACTTATAGGTCTTTAAAATTACTACCCTGGAATTTGATGAGGGTCTCTACAGCTCAAGTCCTTCTCTTCTTGGAGAACTCTAAATACTGAGTACTTTCAATACTGGTTTTCTGCCCTCTGGGTTGCTCTGGTAAAGGGCAATTTTTGTGATCCTTGCCTTATGAGAAGGTAGGTTTTGGCCCATTGCACCACTGACACTGATCTCCTAGATCCTACACCAGGCAGTGACTGACTTTTCATATTAAGAAGCAAGTGCAGGCACTACACAGAGGATGGCTGGGGTGAACAGAACCCTTCAACAGAAAATGTGAAAGTGTTGAGCTGTTTCCTTTTTCCTCGCTTAAATTATAGGCAGTACCCATATCTCCCTGCCATTGCATGCCTTTGTTTCTGAAAAAGCATGTTCTGGTCTTCTCCTGCACTGTTGCCCTAATTGTGCTCTCCTTGGTTATGTGCCTCAATTAGAAGTGACCATCGTAATTTGCTCTCCTCCTGTTGCTGGCCAAAATTCTAGACCATGGTTTGGGTGGGCCACTTGTATCAGCTTTTACTGTCTGTTGGCAAGAGGCCTGGTTTACTTTTCCCTTTTGTAAAAAATGACTGCAAATGAGGTGCTGGATATAAGACGATGGGGAGAAAAATGCCTTTTTTACCACTCCCTCTCCTGAGGATGGACCTCATTTGTTTGAATGGGGGCTCCTGCTGCCCTACGTAGAACTTGTGTAGAAACTTGTGATAGGACTGTTGGAAGTGGAAGCTGAAACTGTTGGAAGGGCAGAATTTCCAGCCAGAGAGAAATATCCTCATCTGAAGTACCCGAAGATGGGCTGAGTTTGGTGGTCACCTCAGGACAGAGAAATCAAATCTTATGTCATTACCATGGCTTGAAACTCACTGTGCTGCATCCTGCACATATTGCCCTGCTCACAGTTTCTTGGTTATTGCAGATGGGTTGTTTGCCTCCTCTTGGATCCTTTCCCCTTCTTATGGATAGCTCAGTAGCCTTTGAGAAGGAGGAAGTTAGGAAAGAATTTCCTTGTTTTTTTCTCTCTTCCCTCTCCCCTTTGAGTGTCACAAGACTGTAAGGTTGCTTCTTTGCAAAACCAGATTTAAAAATGCCCTGTAATGATCACCATTTCCTACCCAAACCTAGCCCTCCTAGGAGGTCTCAGTCCTGCCCCAGGGGAGATGAGGGATGTGAGTACATCTGTGTATCTCAGTGCCTGTTTCCCACAAAGAAACATTTCACTTTTTCTGACACTTGTTTTTTTTTTCTTTTTTTTGGTCATGTTATTAATTTTTCATTTCTAAAGACCACTGACACATTGCCTCCATCAGTAACTTGCCACTCCTCTCCTGTGATGTGTCGGAGACCCTTTGGGGCAGCTTATCTTCAAAGAAACTCACTTTTTCCTGTTTTACCTGCTGACTTTCATCACACCTTCTTCAATCTGGAAAAAAAAAAACCAAACCCCTAAAGAACCCCATACACAGGAGCCCAGACAGACTGGATTGTACCAAGGGGATAAGACACAAACTGTACCTTACACTGCTAAGCCAACAAAGCCCAAATCAATTCCAATTTTACTTCCTTTTAAACACCTAGATGGTCTATATGTCTTACAGAAAATCTAGTCTGCCTTGCCTACACACCTCTTTGTTGTTTGCCTTTCACTGGATGTATCCTCTTGTCTATCTGTCCTTGGCAAGAAAGAAGCTGACACTTCTTGAGCACTAGAGAAAAGATTTTCACACTGTAGACTTATAAATAATAATAGAAACCTATAACCATTCGTACAGTAAATGCAAGTTAAGCACCGTCGTATCTGGAAGAAGTATTCATATTTTATGAGGCACTCTGCACAGCCAGCTAGGCACACACAGTGCAGAGGTGTCCTGAGCAGGTGATCAAATAGCAATCTAGACCATAAAATGTATTTTTTTCACCAGAAGTGGGGAGCTGTTTATTCACCCAGCATCATTTCTGCTTTCTGACATCTACCGTGGCCCAAAGTTCAGAGGGTGAGTGCACGAGCACAGGGTCAGCTTACATTCTTCTCACTAAATCTTAACCTAAGCAGTTTTGCCAGAGATGTAACATTAGAAACAATCAACAGATGTGAAAGATGTGTTGTATTAATGACCTATTTCATATTCAATTCAGTTCCAGAATTCCCTTCTCATCCCCTGATTTGCATAACGTTTTATTCATGCTCATTAGCCATCAGGAGACTCTAACTCAGCAAAAGCGGATATTCATCAATTTCCCTTTGATAATGAATTGATACGACACCAAAAACCATTGTAAGACTTCCTGTACCTGCTGCAGTACCTGGAAAGACCGTGTTGTAGCCCAGTCACTTCATATCTGACAAGGGTGCCTTGGGAGAATTCTTGTGTTTGATTTCAGTGGAATAAATGAGCCCTGCAGAGAGGCAGTAAAAAATATGGGACTGTGAGAGCATGCTAATGAATCCAGGCCTGCCTAACTGTGAAGATTTCCAGAACCTCCCCAGAATGCTGCCTGAAGTTCAGGAGACTCACAGTCAGCAGTTGAAGCCTTCAAAGCTGCAGGAGGGCTACCAAGAGGGAAAGAGAGAGAGGAGGAGTCAGCATGACGAATAATCATAAACCTGGTCCTAAATCTGGCTGCTGGACCACTTTGCATCCATCCTGCCACTGACTTGGACCATGTCAAACTTCATCATCATGTAGGAGCAGCCACCACATGTCACATGAAGGGAAAGAAAATGACAGCCCAACGTGCACATGTGGAGAAGAACAGAGAATTTTCTATGACCAAAGGCTGTTGAGCAGCCTGGATTTTACTTTTTGTCCTTCTTTTTAGCCTTGCTGGAAAACCTTATGCTTGGGACACACTGAGTTTGTTTTCAGTGCTTAAGGGAGCTGATGTCAATTCATAATGGTTAGGGCATAGAGGAACCCAGCAAAATAGCGTGGCACATTGTTAAGCAAGGGATGCTCAAATGTGAAGGTTAATTTGGAATGACCTGCTTCTATAGTTCAACTAGACAAGGAGAAACTTCAGTTTCTGGTGTTTATTCTTGAATGTGTCATGCTAAGCACAACAAATCTTGTTTACCTTCAACTGTCAGACCTCGGACAGGGTGGATTCGTCTCTGCATGGGAGAATAAGGTACTGGGGAAGGCCTTTCTCACCCCCCTCTGCTCTGGATCTGGAGGGACTCTGTGTCTTACAGGTCTGAGTTGTGATTTGAAGTAATTCGAGGACAAAGCCAAGGTTCAGCTAATAATGTAAGACAGTTCTGGGAGTGGGGGTAGAAGGTAGCCTGCTGTTCTTTGTATTGATCAGGAATTAATGTCTAACCTTTAAAAATGCAGTGGAGAAGCTCAGTGTGACTGTGAAACCCTACTTTGTACTGTGATCAGTTACCTCTGGGGACCCGTGAGGCTCAGCCTGCTGATTACGGATGCATCTGGAAAAACCTGAATTTTCAATTTTTCACATGAATCTTATAAAGCGAAACGGACTCCTGCTGGGATTTATGAAAACTGGTTTACTCTCCACTGCACTCAATACATCTAGTCCCTAGCTAAGCTGGGAGAGTGCTCTGACCAGAGAGGCACTGCAAGAATTATTCCATCCTCAGCAAGTTAATTGCTGCATCGTCAAATAGCATGGTTATCCATCCTGTCCCTTCTGCTTTCTCTCTCTTTTTCCCCCCTCTTCCTCTCCAAAAGCTGACGTGTGATGTCTTTTATTTTTTCTCCTCCTTACCATCTGTTTCATGTTTGTAACTTGCAGAGGGTGGGTGTGTGGTAGTGGAGCTTGTGATCAAGTTTGCTGGTGGAGGCATTTCTTTCACTCTGTTAATTAGATTTGTGTTTTCGTTACTCCCAGTTCTAAGGGCCATGCAAATAAGACTAAATTATGCATTAATGATATGCCCCAGTGTTTAAAACCCTCTTATTGTTGGGGGACACTGCCTCTATCCTGTATTCCTCCCTTTCATGGAATTCAATTATATTTAAACTATTAACATGGAAAGTCTAAAAATTCTATTAAAATGTCAGTTTAATAAATCTTCCTAGGTTTAATCTTTCATTTCTGAACCGGGGGAAGGGGAGGATGAATTATGACAGTTTTAAGTTTTCCCAGAGCAGCCCCTGCATGTTAAATTGTCTGTAACTCTCAAAGTGTTTCTGAACTTATCTCTATTGGTAAAACAATTTGAGGCAATAGGAGAGTACCCAGGGTATTTACTGGAATCAGACACTTCATGTCCAGATCTAAAACATGCCAGGATTGGGGGAATTTTGACCCAGTCCTTTGTTTCAAACCATTATAGAGAAACAAGGGAAATTATGTGCCTCAATGCCTGGTCTCCACTCCCCACTCCAGGCTGTCATAGACAGGTTTATCTGGCTTTAGGCATGTGAGTTGGACCCAGCTCTATTTTAAACTCATTCGATTGCTGTTGTTTTTCATTTCTCTCTTCTTCCTTGTGCCACTTTGGGAATATCAAGGGACCTGCTGTCATTCTAGTTGGTACCCCATTGTGCTGAGTACCATGTAAACACCTCCTGTAAGTGATGTTCTCTTCTCCCTCTCTCTTTTTGTGCTCTACTTCAGCCCCTACTGAATGCCAAAATTGTGTCTCCTCTGCTTGCTTCAGCTAGCTCCTGATTTGAAGCTGCTCCAGTGTCTAATGCACAGGGAGTTTCTACTATTTCCTCTCAGCATTCCTGTGCTTGAAATCAAGACTTACATATGACCATATAAAGAGATCACAATGTTTTAGCCCAAATAAAGAAAATCCAGCTCTTGGTCCTGCATCCTTATGGCTGTAACACTGAGGATGCAGGTGAGGTGGTTGTTTTGAGACCTGGGACATGAACAGAACATCCAGGAGTGCTTTGTGACAGGGCTGCTCCTGCCAGGAGAAGTTAAACATCCCTTTGTGGGGTGTTTTGGGGGCACCATCTGGGAGGGCAAAGAAGATCCAGGTGGTGATTTGGTCCAAGCGAATCTGCTGGCATCAGAACTCTCCTGGACCTGGTGTGGAAAGAATGATGAGGATGGTATTGTGGGTGATGTTTTTTCATGGAGGAATTGGTAGTCCTGCTCTGCCTGCCCCATAAAAATGTGGATTACTAGTCTATAGATGATGATGGTTGCAGAGAGCTATGAGTGTCAGGTCAGACCTTGCTTGAAGGGGCTCAGCTGGGGTTCCTCTGGAGCTACCTATGAACAGTGATGGATCATGATTTGTGCTGGCTCTGCAGGCTTTGCTCATGTGTTGGGCTGCAGATCCAGGACTGGGAGAAAATCCAGTTAGTGTGGGCTCTTCAGAGGATGGACACTGAGGAGAAAAATCCAGCTGCCCCACCATGGTGTGGATTAATGCCAGAATCAATGTACATGAGGATCTATATTGAAATGGAAGAGATTTTCATTAGTTTCTTGGCTTTGCTGGGTATCCCTGTGTGCTCCCAGTGAAATGCCTGCACAGCAGGAAAATGTGGTTGGCATGGGCATATGGCTTATGGCATCTCTGCCATCAGCAATGAACTACCTCTGACAGAAGAAAGTTCCGTGTGGGAAATGCTGCTGTGGCTGTTGGTGACATGGCACTGAAAGAGGGACAATTCCTCCCAATTAGCCCAGCTGACCAGTGACCCCACGATGACCTGGGGAGGCCAGCATCTTGCAGGGTGCCTGGCATTGCTTATTGAAAATGGGAATGAGTACAGTCTGACACAACCCACCAAAAAAGTCAAACTCCTCTTTTTGCCTCCCTCTTGCACTCACATTTTCAAATTCTCCCAAATATTTAAGGTCAGTAGAGTTGAATTGCCCTGTTCCAGCCCTGGAAATGGAGAAAGTCAGGGACCAGCAAGAAGGGTCAAAATGTTCTGTGTCAATAGATTCTGGGGAGAAAGAGGTGATAAATGGTACAGATTGAATGCCTTGGTCAGCTGGGCTGTGGTGCATAGCTAATGCCAGGCTGCAGGGAGAGTGTGCAGGGTGCAGTGCTTTGTTTGGGTGAATAAACCATGCATGTTCATGGAATATTAATTAATAATAAATGAACATGCATGAATTATTCATGCTCATAAAAGCAAATTTTCCCTGAAGGCATAACACAAGATAGGTTTTAAGAAGGTTTGTTTTTGTTGCCTTTTAAAAAAAAAAAAACAAAAACAAAAAACAAAAACCCAACAAACAACTAAGGGATGGATTTGTATAGGGCATAACTGATTGGTGGTAATTTGAATCCAAACGCAGTGTGACTGCCACAGCAGAGCCAGCGTATCTCAGCATACTGAAGAGGCACTCCTGCTTCCACTAATGCTATTTTAGTCATTCATTTGTCTTCCAAGATGCATATAGGGACCTACTTGCTCTGAATCCCATTTGACTCCGGCAGGCCGAAAACGGTCCCCTGGGTTAACACTACTGCTGTTGGAACAGGGATAGATTTGTCCCCACACGTTTGTTCTGCTGACAGATTTGTTCCACCAGCGTGTAGCGCAGATGTCTCATACATGATGCAGGATTCAGGTAAGATTTGAAGCGCTGAGCTGACGCAGGAAATGCTGCCTCTCTGTTTAAACTCCAGGTTATGCTAAAGAGGCCAGCAGAACCTTTTGCTGCGCCGGTGTCTGTCCTTCTGGGCAGCACAATAAATCCCCATTGAGAAGGATTTGAATAAAATAATGCCTTCGTGAGTTGGTGATGTGCCGCCATGCCATCAGAGGCTGAAAGCTGTACATAACTTAGGAGGCATCTTGAGTTCAGCTTTGGGCTTGACTTTCCCAAGGTAAAAATGGATGTCTGCAAATGTTGCATCTAGGGCAGGTGTCACTGTGGGACTGTCATGTTGTTCACTGTGCGCTGTAAATGCTGACCTTGCAGGGACCAGGGGCCTAATGTGTTGTAACCATGCAAAGAACCACGCAAACATGTGCAATGTCTCTCTAAGTGCCCTGCTCTACTGGTGGTCTACAAAGTGAAATGCAAAGGTTTCCTCACCATCTGAGGCCATTAAAGATTCTCAGGCTCATCCACAGTTAGATGCTGAAACATGTTCCCTACCTATCAACATCTCTGCACAAGTGTAATATCAAGGTATTCCTAGTCTCTCCTGAATAGATGTGGGAAAACTGGGTAAGCTGGATGTTGCTCCACTTAGCCAGAAGCTGCCTATTGATGGTGGGCAGTCTGTAGCTCTCTCTGGGTGCTAAAACCTCTCCAAAATACCTTTATGTTGCTCTTAAGAAAGGAGCTGCCTGGGTGGTACAGATGTGTGACATCATGGCTGAAGTCTCTATTCTCCTTCCCTGGGCTCCTTGCACACTCTCAGCCTTCTCTTGTTTTGCACTTCCCATCAAAAATTGCAGCTGGCTCCTAAGGTGTACTGTCCCTGCTCCACAAAGACACCACTGGCCAAAGTGTTGTCTCCAGGCAGGCAAAAGTGGCCATGGTGTGTCACCAATGGTGACCAGCTGGGAAAAGGGCTGCCCATGTCTCTGGAAGGTGGGTTAGGAACTGTGAAAGTGGAGGATGCTTTGGGCATTTGCTGAGTGCTTCTGGAGAGATCTTGTGGGCTGGCAGGTTGGCAGATGCACGGGAGAGGATGTAGAGTGGCACATCATAAACATGGTGCTCGCCAGCCTCCCAGCCCTCATTTCATGGGAAAACATCAGGGAATGTTAGAAATAGAGGTGAGATCCCCAGACAGAACTCAGTTCCACTGTGAATCTGGCCTCAAACCATCAAAATAATCTTAAAACTCCTTTTTATTTCCTTTCCTATTTTTTTTTTCCCCAGAAGCGTGTGTTGACTTCCTCAGCTAATAAAGAGTAGGGTCATAAACTCTGCTGCCTTTCCCTAGCAAGGCCATTCCCTATGGTAAGCTGCTTCCTCCTGTCTTCATCCTCCCCTTATTACATTTTTAGTTTCTGCTTTCCCAGCAATCCTTCACTGTTGAGCTGCTGTGGTTTGATCTCTTCTTTTTTTTTCTGATTCCACAACAAACATGTTTTAAAGCCTTTGCTGCTGGTCTGCAGACAGTTTTTCCAGGAATTGCTTTGTGTATTACAACTTAAAACATGGGTGGATTTTTCAGGATTTAATGTGTTGGGAGCTAAGCCTTTGGTCTCCTCTTTCATATGGTCTGGAGGCAGACAAATGGGAGTGATTTGAGTAACTTATATGTTAAGAAGTAATAATCTTTGCAATCATTTTATCCATCCAAATGCTTTTAACTTTGATCTTTCTGTTTTCTAGCAACACCTTGTATTTTTTCAGACCTCTTCACCTTTCAGAGATAACCACCCCTGATGACTCCTTTGAGCACTTCCTTCAGCTAAAGAGAAGCAGTGTCTGATTGCCACTGCACCATCCATGTATGTCCACAATTAGCAGTGATAGTTTTTGGTGTTTGGGGGTAGAGCAGCAAAGGGAAAAAGCTCTCTAGACCTTGAAAGCTGCTTTGTCCTTGCACAATGGTAATCTGAAGCCCCAGGTCTTGCTGTGTTTAGAAGTCAGTAGATTTACTAATTAACGTTTTTCGCTCAATTAAAAAGCCCTTGATCTGAGCCTGTCAATAGATTTTCGGTATCTATAGAAATCTTTGCCTTGTGTCGAAAGATTTAGCAATTTCCTTCTTTCTCTTCAGACTAAGTCTCGGTAGGGATGAGACAGTGTTTGGCAAAATGGGCTTGGTGGCTCTGCTGGGCTGTGCCGAGGCGGCGGGACCCCTGTCGGGAGCCTGTCCTCGGCTGCAGCTGGGAAATGGGCTTAATTGCAATAGTTTACTGGGCTGGGTAATTACTGGATTAAGGGTCAGTGTTGTAGCACTGAGGGGCGACATTGACAGAAGATGGGTGTCTTGTCAGAAGAGTCTGGCAGGGCTGGTGCAAAAGCAGCAAAGGCATCTGTGATACCTCTTTTTGAAAGGTCTCACAGCTTAGGGAACAAGGCAGCTACAGGCTGAGATTTACTTTATTCTATTTAGGCTATATCCAAGGAGGACAAGAAGAGGAATATTTTTATTTCACCTTGTAACAGGGTAGAGACAGTCAGTGCTATGTTGTCTCTCTTTCACCTCTTGCTATAAATACCTGCTTGTGAGAAGGATCTTCTCAGCCCACTTGGCTTGCATTTTAATTATTTTCTCTGTCTGGCACTTTTCGTTTGTTGAGTCGTCTATTGTTGTTGATGTTTTGTAATGGCAGATAAAAGTTGAGCATCACTGTAAACTGGACATCCCAGTTTATGTGGGAAAATGCATATTAAAGTTTTTTTTCCGTAAGAGAAAACCCTGAAATAAAAAAGCTGGACAAAGACAAATTTTCCAAAGACCATAGAATGGTCTTTGAAAATCCAAAAAGTGCATTGGAAAATCCAAAGTGCATAGAATGATGCACTGATGTCTGACCTAAGTCCAGCACTTTACAGTGTTAGGGCCTATTTCAGTAACTTTCTTAAGAGCTTTAAGCACATGTAACCTCCAGTTAAAATCTTTGTTCTCTTGCAAGATTCACTACCTTACTGAAATCATGAGCCTTAATAAAATCTCTAATCATGCTCTTTTTCTGAGAAACACTTTCATCATTGTTTGTCTCATTAGACCAACTCTCCTTCTTCTCTGGAGGATGCAAACCCCTCATGAGTCTTGTGTGTGTGGCATGCCAGTGTTTTGGATGTGTTGGGTGGTGGCAATCGTATGTGGGTGATTGGGAGGTGTAATGAAGAAACCAATTCCTGAAGTGTGTCCCTGCTTGGCAGAGCCATGGCTGAGCTCACTGGCTAATGTGCTGCCCACTTGGAACTGCCCCAGGTTGGGATGGGGCAGGAACTGAAGGTGAAGGGTCAGAAGGGCCAGGGAATGAGCCTCTATGGCTTGAAGGGAAGGCAGAGCTCATGATCTGTGATCTCTCAGCTCTCACGTTGGAAGTGAGGGGGTAGGTGAGGTGCAGGTGGCACAAGTCTCTGCAACATAGAATCATAGAATCATAGAATAGATTGGGTTGGAAAAGACCTCCAAGATCATCGAGTCCAACCCCCTTCTGCTTTCCTCTTCAGCAGCTGAGCTCTAAAGCCACAGAAGTCATCAGCCCTGGGAGGCTGCAGGGCTTTGCATCCAAAAACATATCTCAGATACGATTCCCTTTCGCTTGCCATGTGGTTGTCTGCTTTCCCTAACCCCTCAAGTCTTGGTCGGAAAGGGTGGGGCACGTCTCATCACGTTGGCATCTGCAGTGTGGATGCTGACTTCAGCAGCAGCCACCCAGGGCTCCTGAAGGGTCTGCAGAGACTGAGACAAGGCAGCCGAAGGAGTCCGGGGCACGATTCATCTCTTCTTAAACTAGATGTCTAAAATAGGTCTGGAAAGTTGTGCTCGGAAAGTGCCGATTTCTCTCGGCTGGCTGTGAGAGGAGCTGACGGTGATTAGCTCAACATCCCTGTTGAGGATATCTGTGTCTGGTCAGATGAATCCTACCCAGATGGCTTTTGGCTGTGTTTGTACACAGAGCTCAGCACAGGGGGGCTGTATCCTCAGTCACCATAGATGTTACCATAACATAAATAACACCACTAGCGTGACTGAGGACACGTACTGTACATCCCTCGTTGTTCCAGCTCCACAAACATACATCTCACCATCCTCTGTCATTCGATATGTATTTGTTAATATAATAAGAACAGGGGGTGGATGTGGGTGGGTGAGTGAGTGTACAGTGTCCTGTATGAATGGGTTGAGATAGGCTGATATCATCAGACAGCTCTTCTGCATCCTGATTGATTGAGGTGCTCTGTTTCCACATTAACTCACAATAAAGTGCTCTCTGATGCCGATACGCATTCATCATGTGCAATTGTGGAGACTGTTTATAACTTAATTTACTCCAAGGTAATGATGATTATATCTAAATATTTATGGAGAGGTCAGTGCAAGTAAATTTCTCAGTAATTTTGTTTTGCTTTTCTTTTCTTTCTCTTTTCTTCAGCCAGCCAAATTATCTCAATGCTCCCTACAGACCTTCTGCTAATTCCTTTGTTTGCAGTGACAGTTAGTGGAGAAAGAGGGCTGATTAACTGCAGGCTGCCTCTGAGCTGAGCGAGCCAGCAGTCTAACCAGAGGTGCATGCCGTGTCTCTGCCTTTTATTTTAATTTTGACCTGCAGGAATGTCATGGGCCAGAGTTGTCTATTAGAATATATCTAAATAGTGTGTGTGTTTGTGTGAGCTAGCAACGCAAGCTTCCCACTAACGCTGTTAAAATTGATACTCTCTGCAGATGTGAAGGCGGGTGGCATCAGTGCAGCACTGGTTGGTGATGATCTGTTCAGTGCAGACTGGGGATGATCATTTTTAGGGTGGGCTCAGTCTGGAAATCAAATTATTGGTGGCACCTTGGGATGCTTGTTAATTTTGGGGTGTGGGCATGTTTCCCCATTTTTTCTGCTTGCTCTTTCTCTGTGCTCTTTTTCTTATGTGACACACTCCACTCATGTCAGGGGATCCCATCTCTTCTAACACGATTTAGCCCGGTGGGGCTGTGGCATGTAGACAATTCCCAGCCTGTCTGCCAATATTTAGGACTGACTGGAGCTGGAATTTTTCATCCAGGAATTTCTTGAGGCAGTGTGGAAAATGGACCATTTTGTTATCTCTGAGGGAATAGGAATTTCACGATATTGATATGAAACAGCTGAGAGGATGTTTCATTTTGATGTCTTATGAAAAACATCTGTGGACCCCTGAGCTTCTTGGCTCTCCCCGCTCCATACGCAGAGTTCCAACACATCACATTGTTCTCTTCCTTCTTCTCCTCCATCAGCCATGTTTGTGCACTTGTGTGACCCTGAGTGCTGTGCTTTGTGCAGGACTTGTTGCCTTTTGCATGCATTTGGCATGCACTGAACCCTGGACATGTCCCTTGGGGGACACGGGCAATGGGATGCCTGGATCCTGGATGAGTGATGAATTTGATCAGCACCAGCACAGAACAATTCATTTCGGCTCAAGAGGTTCAACCAACCACCACCAGGCTGTTGTCAGCTTTGGGGGTTGGCAGTGTTTGTGAAAAGTGACTGCTTTGGACCTAAATGGTATGTAAAGAAAGATTCCTGGTGCCTGCAGCCTTCCCTTGAGTTTGGCCCCCACCAGTACTCTTACACATTCTAAGACAGTGGTTCATGTTGTCTTTAGAACTTATCCTCATCCTGCTTTAAATATTGCTTTACTTCCACCCCTGCCACTAACTCTTCAAATATTTTCTGCTTTTCCACTTCCCAGCTGTATTTTCCCTAGAGGAGCAATAGAAACCCTGCAGCCATGCCTTCCTGTGCAAGACCATTGCCTTTTTTCTTCACCTTGTCCTATGCCATGGAAGAGGGATGTGCAAACTCTGTGACTGGTGGTAAGTGGTTGCTCCATGTATCTATCAATGATTTGGTGGTGAGGATGTATTTTTAAATGTTCCTCTGAACATTTAAGTATCCAGCTGTGTCCCTCAGCTTCCTGGATCCAGCTGGAAAATGGACCTATCTTGCAGTTCAGTCTTTATGGCATGGACAAAAGCAATTACATATATCCACTGTCAGCCTGAATCAAATGCTGGAAGAGAGAAAAGATATCGAAGTATATTGAACTACAGAGGAAAAAAAATTATAAGTGCAATCTGCTCCATTAAAAATTTCATAGGCTGTTACTTTTACAGTGCAATTAGCTTAGTGATTCTGGTGCTATTGGAAGCCAGCACAGTGGATAATCAGAGGCAGAAATGCCTGTGCAGGTACATTTGCAGAAAACCTTTAGGTTTTTCAGCTGCTTCTCACACGTTCCGAGCGCGCTCGTAAGTCAACAACTGTTGATCCCTTCCCTTCAAGCTTCGCTTTTCTCCTTTTGCTTGTGTTTCCTTCCACAGCTCCAACAGTCCCCAGCCCCTGTGCCTTGATGTCTTTGTTCCCTGTGCAGCTGCTGTGGGACAGCGGCACAATGGGACCTGTCAGCAGTGGGGAGCGGGGCGGTGGCGGGCCAGGGGCTGCTGGAGGCAGGCACAGGGGGGGCTTTTGTCGGGAGGGAGTGTTTGCTACCTTTGATGCCAATCATTTCGGAAGAGTTAGTGCTGCCACGGAAAGCAGCGAGGGGGGCTTTTCATGTGAATTCTGACGAAAAAGAAAGGGATCCCGGGAGCCGCATGAACGTGTTTCCATGGCTGAGTGCTTCATACGAAGTTCGCGTCTTCCTTTCAGTGCAAACATTTTTCTGCCGTGATAGTGGGGGAAAAACTGCGCATTTCTTTGATAAAGGGCCTGATTCTGGTCTTGCTCGCACCAGACACGCAGGAGGAGGCATCAGGGGATAGGCTCTGCCTAACACCAGCATCGCAGTTGGGCTTCTCTCAGGAAAAAAAACATTTTGGGTTTATTTTTTTTGCATTTTGTCATGAAGACTCTAAGCCATGAGACTTACAACAGAGCCATAGGAAGGTCTTACCCCCTGGTGCTTGACACTTGAGCATCCTGGCTGTGTGCTTATGTCCAAGGGCTCAGGTCTGCCAGACCTTAGAAATTTGGAGTGGGCATGGGGATAACCTCACTTAGGAAAAGCTGCAGACAAATAGGAAGGCAGACCCTGGTTTCTCACATATGCTGCGTCTGTGCTTGCAGCTGAGCAGATACTCTTGGCTCATGTAGTCATGCAACATGGGAGGTGAACTCCGAGAGTGAACGCACATGCACGGTCCATTTATATGCGAGTCAGTGACCAGCCAATTCACTGATTAATTTGACAGCAAACCCTGTGAAAGTCTCTGGGAGCTTTCTACCCCCACCCCAAAGCCTGGAGTTCAGTGTCATGCAAGTGCACAAGGATCACTAGTGAGGAAAAAAAGTTCTTATTCCTTCTGGCTGAAAAAGATAAATTTCACTAAAAGCCCAGACCCTGACATTTCAGAGAACTTGAGTTGAAGACAAAGAATGTGCATTGTTTCTAAACAGATGCAAAATAATAATAATAAAAAATCTTCTACTTTTCAAGCCAATCTCACAGTTTCCAAACCTGGCTCATGGTTTTTCTCATGCTTCAGGCTGACAATGCCAAGCTGTTGTCAGACTGATAAAAAAGCTCATTAAGTTTCATCCAAATACCAAAATAATGAGCAAAATCAGATCAGTCTCCGAAGTTTGGATAGAGGTTATGTCTCTTGTTGTGATGCTGTGTCTTAGAAAAAGAAATAGAGGGAGGAGGCTGAGCTCCAAGAGGTCCTCTGCTGTCTTTCTTCTGTGGCCATGGTGCAGAGCTCCATTATCTTCCCTCTCTCCTAAAGCATCTCCTCACAATGCACTGCTTACAAAAAATGATTCATAATTCAAGATAATTCATTTCTCATTGTGAAGCCACATTGCAAAATACAGACTGCCATTATGTTACTGCTCTGCACAACAGTTCTACTCTGAGGTTTTGCCTTCACTGCTGAAGTTTCTGTTCCCTGGATATTTCTCTAACATTTCAAAACTGAAGTTTCCTTTCCCTCAGGAAAGGAGAATTCCAGCATCCAGGTCTGCTTCTAGCTCTCCTGTGTGAAGGAAACCATAGCTAAGATTTGGACTCACTTTTGGAACTGTGGTGGACTCCCCAGCATGGTAAAAAGGTGTGCTTTCTCTCTAGGCTATTTCACCATCTCAGGTCACAAATCCTTGGCTTCTTGGATGCTCTTTGCTGTGTGGGGTCAGACAACTGGCTAGGGCTCCCAGAAACAGCCTGGATAGAGCCTGGGGTGAAAGTAGGACCCCAAATCGCATACTGGAAGGGAAACAGTAACCCTGATAACTTGTCAGCACTCAAAGAGCTGTGGAGGGAAGAAGGAAAATTAAGGGCATCTTCTCCCCAGGTCTGTTGTTTACTGCACTGCAGTCAGGGTATGAGTAGCTGTTACCATATCACCTATGGAGTAATATTGGAAAATCCAGGTAGGTGGGACAGGGCTAAAGTCCATCAGACCCCTGCAGCTTGAGGTCCTGACCTGGACAAGATACTCAATGTGGTGGTGTATTCCCCTACACACAGGCACCGTCGTGCTCTCTGCGTGCCGTTTGCAGAGGATTCTGATAACCAGAGGCTTAGGATAAATCAGGTTTTTTGTTGTTGTTGCTACTGCTGTGGGCAACCTGGTACTGCTGAACTGTGGCCAGGGTCTCCAGTCCAGCACATGCATATTCTGTTGCTTTCTCCAGCTCTGCTGGAAATCAGCTCACTAGCCTGTCAGGCCAGATGTTTAGCAACCATTTTTCCTAGTAGGGAATTAGTCCCTATCAGGTAGCAGGTGGCATTTTCTCTCCTTGCTGTACAGTCAAAGGCTTTGGGGAGCAAATATTCTCATTCTCTCTCACCTGCAGCTATTTCCAAGGGGCAGCAGTATGGAACCAGCACCAGCAAAGCCTATTACTTGGAAGAAGAGAGAGGAAATGAAGGTAAGCAAAATAAGTATCTCTAATGGACCCAGACCAAGAGCAGAACATCCATGTAATTGTAATTTACAGAGACTTTGACTATTATAAATACAGTCTCAAACAATAAGGGGTACCTATTTTCTGCTGAAGGCACTGGAGCATCTCTCTCTAATGTCAGAAAAAGCTGTGCACACCTGGAGAGAGGGATATAAGGGCAAACATGTCAGAGAGGAGATGTAGCTTTGCTCAAACGGCTGCTGTTGCAGAGGTGGATGGGGAATGGAGGGGGGGGGGCTGTTTTGCAAAGGGTTTTGGCTGTGTCTCCTGTGAGCAGTGGTGTGCACATGTGAGATGTCGAGGTGTGAGTCCCCGCTGATGTGCACCTGGCATCTGCTTTACCTGTGCCAAGCACAGCCCCTGCCAGGGCTGGCTCACCGGGCAGCAGAGGTGTCTCTGAGCAGGGACTAAAGCCACCGCCTCCCACAGGTTTAGGGGGTGGTGTGAAGGAGAAGAAAACATGCTTTGAAGACTCCCCAGGGAGCAGACTTAGTAGCTGAGGTCTCTGGGGGACGCTAGATCCTGGAGACCTATTTATCCATGGGAGTCTGTGTGCAGGAGAGCTTACAGTTTTCCCTGGAGATTAGCAACTTCTGCTGGTTCCCCAGCATATAATATTGGCTTGACAACTGTAGCTAACTCCTGGTTCCACTTGCTTTTCCTATTAGCTGGGGGTGTTGTGTGTGAAGAGGGACGGATTGCGTTTATGCCTGCTGACTTGAGGGAGGACAAAGGCGAGCCAGGAATGGTCCCAGTTGCCACTCGGAGCTTGGGGGCATTGGGGAAAACTCTTCATGAATAACCCTCAGCTGGAGAGTGCTGTGGTGATGTCTGCATGTACGTGTAACACAGGCCATATGTGTATTTATGTAAAGAGTTGCTGTGTTTGCATGGTGGGAGCATGGACACAGGGAGTGTTTCCATCTGTCTGTGGGCACCCAGCAGGTTATTGTGTTAGCTCACTTATCAGTTCTGTCTTTTGGTGGTTAAATACTTCCCGAATTGGGTCAGACTGTGCAGAAGTGAGCCCTGTCTTGGAGGGTTTTGGGATAGACCAAAGGGTTCGGATGCTCTGGTAGCAGAGGCTGTGATGAATGGACAGCCAAGCCCAGAGCCAGGCCCCTGTCGTACCCAAAGGTCAGGACCCTCACGGTACTGGGCTCTGCTCCAGCTTTATGCCAGATGTCTCCTGCGTTCCTTGCAGGGTCAGCATATAGGCAGTGACTCCATGTGATCTTTGGCTCTGTCATAAAATATCCCTGTGGGCCGGAGGGTGACTTCTGAGGCTGCTGGCAGTGTATATTCCTGGAGGGACTGGGGAGCCCTGGTATGTCCAGTGATGCTGCAAACCATGGAGGCACCTTAGCCCTCACTTGAAGTGCAAAGGATCTCATCTGTGGGAGGATACAGAGCCAGATTTTAAAAAGGCATCAGTCAGGACACCTCTGTTCTCCCTGTGACCCCAAGGCTTGTTCTGACTCTGGTCACAGCTTTCCTGAAATGTCTTTTGGGACCCTGAGACCACATGTAGGTTCCCAGGGACCACTGGCTGCAACCAACGTGCAGGACTCTGGTAGAGCATTGCCAAAAGCACAGTGGAGATGATAATGCGTGGGAGCAGCCCTGGCCTCGTGGTGTCTGACTGTAATGTTCTTGTGTTGGGCTCTTCTGGGCGAAGAGTGAGGAATGTGCCTGCTGGTGACATGGGCCAGATGTGACTGAGGGCTGTCTTGAGGCAGAGAATCAGCAGAGACCCACAGCACAGCACCAACACCAGGAAAAATGGGGTCTGAAACCCTCTGCTGTGGGGACCCAAGCAAAGGTATAACATTCTGCTTGGTATAAAATACAAAATAAGACAAAACTCCCCAGCCAAATGCTCGCCTCGTGCCAGCAGCATCCTGATGACGGCTGAGGCTCAGCCCCTGTCCTTGCAGGCTGCTGCGGAGGGGGAGCGGCATTGGGCGGCAGAGCTGCTCTTCTCTCTCCTTCCTCCCCATCCTTCCCAGCCCCCTTCTTTACGGGGTTAATTTTATTTTTTCCTCCAGGGGTTTAGGAACAGCCAGCTGAAACGCGCAGGCCAGCTGCCTGCCGGTGGCAGCAGGAAAACAGGCAGACAAAGCAGATGGACGCAGCAGGGGTGAGGGAAGGAGCGCTGTCTTCAGCGGGCCATGGGCACTGCGAAAGAGTAAACAGCTCTCCAAAGGGAGCCGGGAGCTAACTCCAAACCCCATCCTCTCCCAAGTACTCAATCACAGCACATTAACAAGAACGCCTGGACTGCTGGGGGAGAATAAACAATAAGAGGCCATGCTGGCAGGAGAGTGGGAAAGGCAGAGCCCCCTCCAGCTAATATTTATTGTGAAAGGGTGTAAAAAGTGGCTTGTGGCTCAGCGTGTTGTCAGCGAGCTGCTGCTCATCTTCTTTCAGGACAACCGCCCTTTCCCTATCCCTATCCCTGCACGTGCAGGGGATTTGTTTGGAGGAAGGAACAAAGGAAATCCAGAAGCTCAAGGTGAGTCCACTGCCGCCTCCTCCTCCTCCTTCTGGGCCAGCTGTGGCTCAGTGGATGCATTCTTGCTTCCCAAATCCTGACCAGGGACTGGTGTCTGGGGGCTTGACTCTCCTCCGACACCAGAGCAGCTTGGCTGTGCTGCCACCCAAGTGAACTACTCCTATGTGGGACGGGGGAATTGTGTTTGGAGGCCCAGGGCTGTTGTTTAGGAGCAGGAGGGGGTGATTCTCCTCCTGCTTGTGCCAGTGTGACTTCCTTGATTTTGCTAGAGAGGCTCCTGATTTATGCCTGAGAGCTGGATCCCGCTCGCCGGGCGTTGCTCTTTCATCTGCAACATTGCAGTGAAGTTTGTTTACAAAGGTTTTGGCACGGCCGCAGATTCCTTCTCCCCTTCCCCCTCTTCCTCCTAATTGGCTGCAGTTTTCTCTCTCCTTTGGCTCCCCCTGAAAAACTGACTGACCTTTCTGAGCTGTGTCTGACACGTGAACCATGCAAAATCCTTTCTACTCCCCCAGCCCCGTGCTTGTTTGCTTGGGAACCCGGCCGCCTGCAGCAGCCCAAATGGGTGGCCTCAGGCAAATGAGTTTACTGCCTCTTGGGAGCTGCTTTGCTTTTAGTCTTGGGCATCCTTGAACCTGTGGTGAATGTGTGTTCTGTGGCTGAGCCTCCCCAGTGCTCTTTGCAAACAATGATGCCATCGCTAAAAATGTGTCTGTGACATGCACTCAGTCCCAGGTTGCCTTTAAAATGGACCCATTTGAACAAAACTAAAATTCAAGGCAGAACATGAAAACTTCTGGCCCAGTGGCTCCCTCCATCCCAGCAGGGTGTATCCACATGGAAAGGGCACAAAAGCAATTTAATCCTTCTTGGGACCAAACTCGGCAGAGCCATTGCATGAGAAGCCAGTCTGACCTGTGGCAGCTTTATGTTTTAGCCAGGGGTAGGAGTTGCCCATGATTGGCCTGTTGGGCTGCTAAAGATCTAATGAAAGCCATGACTTTGCCATAAATATGCTTAAACTGTTTTTTCTTTCTGTGTTTCTTGAGGGTAAAGGAGCACGGGGGGAAGAGGTGAGTGGTCTGGTGGTCTGGCAAAATTATCTTTGCAGCTGTTTCTATGAAGTCAAATCAGTCAAGTGACACTGGGACCTAAACACTCTTTTACCCTTTCTTGAGCACACATTGGACCTCGTCCATCTTACCACATTTCGGTGGTTCAGCTTTCTCTTGTGTTACCTGTCTGTATTGCAAGAGTGAGGTTCAGAAGCAGCTTTCTGCTCTCATCAGGTAGAAATGGAGTTGTTTTTGAGGCAGGCCAGCCTCTGCTAGGGACCTTTTGCTGTCTACCTCATGTTTTAAAAGCTGGAGTTTGAGGCAGGTGATAATATAAGCAAGATGTTTCCTTTCTCTTGTCTAAGGCAGTGTTTTCTTGTGCTAACTAGAGTGTGTTGCACACCTTGGTGAAATCTGAGTGTTACCTCATCCATCACAAACCAGTGGAAATATAAACAGTAGATTTAGCACATGCAAGAACAGAGCACTGAGAAAAATGGCAAGGCAACCAGGGGTGTGTCAAAGAGCAAAGGCTGCTCTGGCTCTGGAAGCAAGACAAGAAGTTTCTGTTTCCACAAAAAGACAGCAGACTGCCTCAAAAAAGTGCATCGTAATCACACACGTTGAGCCTCAAAATGTAAAGCACAAGGGTCCCATGGGTCTGTCCGGCAAGTATCTGGCCAGGGCAGCTCTCCTTGGCTGTGACATACCCCGAGTGACCCGTACTCAGGTCATGGATGCCAGCAGAAGGCTTTCACTGGATTTGAGGAGAGCACTGATGTAATTTAACAACAGGATCTTCCTCCCTTTTTCAGGAAAAGATGTGTCTTCAAATCAAGTAAAAAATAAAAGTTTTTTCTTCACTTATCCCTCCTACGATCAAATTCCTTTGGTGTTGATGGTGGGCTCCTGTTTTCCCTGGGCAATACATCAATTTGATTTTCTCCCTCAAAGGATTAGTCACTGAAAGACACCACCACCCAATTTCCCCCAGCTTTTTGGCTGCTGATGGGTGCTAGGGGAATACCTGTGAAAGGAGCTCTGCTTTGCTTCAGTTCTTCTTTGCATGCTCATTTTATTTCTCAAGCTTCCTTCATGTCTGATAATTCTTTTTTTTCCCCAAAACATCCTCTTCTCCAGCAGGAACTTTTGCTGCCCAGGCTTTGTCTGTGGCATCTGGGCATGCCCCAGTGTCTGTCCTGAGCAGCTGTCTGTCCCTGCCCCTCCTCTGCCATGCTGATTCCTGCATCAGAATAAAATTATTGATAGCAGCGACAGAGCCCAAGTGGGTAGACCCTGCTGAAGGGCAATTGCAGATCTAGACACTGGATTTAAATATAGAAAAATATGACATCTACAACCGATGGTGGCAGAGTCCTGACATGGTGTATAGGACCAGTCAGCTTTTCTCAGAGGGTGATAAATATTTAGCCCCCATCTTCCATGGACATGGCAAGAGTTGGACAAGGTGGGCTCCAAAAGCACTCTGATGTATTGGTTTTCACATGATACCACTCCATCTCAACCTGGGGTTTAATCCCTGTGTTGCTGCTTTCTCTTTTACCCCACGGCCAAATAAAAACTCCTATATTTTAGGATGTTGCATGGGTTTATCAGGCAGAGTCATGTGAGATGTGCTGCTCCTTCCCTGCAGGTGGGCAGAAGAGGACTGAATCAATTTTGAATACACCTCAAACTTGCTTTTCCTCATGCCAGTGTCTCACCACTCGGACAGCTTGGCTGGAAATTTCAGTGGAGCAATGATCTCAGCCTCTTGCAGCTCTGCTGGTGGTCTGCAGTCCCCTCATAAAGCCATGCTCTCGAGGAATTGATTCACCCCATCCCAAGGACTGAAGAGTGACTTCTGTGTTGTTGACCCTGGGACCTGGGGACTCTGATGCACATCCCAACAGAGGGGAAAAACTCCTGGGGCTTATGGAAATGGACTGTGAGCTGGACTGCTCTCCCCACCTGGAGGGTGCACAGTGCTGCTGTGGGCTCTTTGGCTGCGTTGCCCCAGGATGGCACACCTGGGACAGTGGTCCCCTTGGAGGGTGTTGGGGGGCTTTATCTTTGGCCTTAGTGATTTAGGAGCACCTGTCCCTGTCTCCATGGCTCTTAATTTCATGAGATTGGATGTTTTAGGGATTTAGGACATGTTTGTACCCTTCAAAGGGTCTGCCAGGAGGAACCCAAGATGGCTGGCCCTTGCTTTTGGGAATGAGTCTGGATGCCACAGTGGCCCCAACTCTGGAGGACAACTTTGGGCTGGAAAACAGGGGCTGAGGAGCACACTGTGCCCATGGCTTTCCAGGAGTGATCTGTCAAACAGATCATGAAAACAGGCATGATATTTTAGGAACACAAGCTTTCTAATCAGTATCTAGGGATGTTGTAAAGTTTCCTTAATTAAAGACTGGGAGTTCTTTGGGGTCTTTGGAAGAGGGACTCTATCTGTAGTGAGCCCTGCACCCCAATGTTTTTCTCAAAAGCTGTTTGCCAGCAAATGAACTGGATTTGAAATTCAGATGAGTCTTTGGACGAAAAAATATTCTTCCCCACGTTGCTCTGGCCTCTGAAGTGGCTGGTTTATTTTTTAAAGACATTACTGTTTCCCTTGGGAATGGTGTCTTCCTCTGTTTTATGCTCGAAGGAGGTAGCTCTTTTCATATTTATCTTTGGTTCAAGCATTGTAAGGAGCAATCCCTTGCACTTATGTGCTTCATTGTATTCTGGCCATGAGAGATTCTCCCCTACTGTTTGTAGCTCCCTTTTCAGTGCAGCTAGTGAAATATTTGAACAGAAAATAAAAAAAGAAAAGGGGAAAAAAAAAAGACACTAAACAGCCTCCAGCATGTAGAGGATAAAACAAGATGTATGCAGAGGGCTGACTGTGGTTAATGCACAGGGCTGGGAGGCCTCAAATGGACCACGGCCTCTCGTAGCTGCTCTTCCCCTGACTTCCTCTGTGACTTTGTCTAATTTATTTGACCTTTTCCTGCTACAGCTCTGGGATCTTTAATACCCTTCATCTTTTCTGTCTGGAAAACCCATGCAAAAGCAGAGCCACAAGGAGAACTTCAAGGTCTGGGATGGGGAGAGATGGTGCTGTTTGTTAGTCCAGCTCATGACAGATGAAGTGTTGGTGGAAGAGCTCAGACAGCATTTTGACAAGGTGGTGGAGCACGTGAGAAGCTGTGCACAAGCATGGAGCCTTCAAGGCCAAACAAATCAGGAATTTGCCCAACTTCAGCTTTCTTTTTCCCCTCCCTTCTGTCCAAGCGAAGACTTGGGAAGTAGTTAGCCTACATGTAGCAAGATATTTTGAAGCATGAGCTGATGTCTATGTCAGTATTCAAACTTGCTGAGATCTCTTCCCCTTCAGACTGTATGGGGCAAAGGCAGTTTTCAAGACATCTCTCTGCCAGATCTAATGCTGCAGGGAAGCTGTTTTGCACAAGGTGATTGCAAGCCAATGGCTCATCTACTGAAAAAATAAGTTAATTTCAATAGGTTATAGCAGGTAAATGTGTGTCAAAGGGTCTTAAGGCTGATTTCATCCTTTAGAAACATTCTGTGAATTCAAAACTGAGCCATTGGCATGAAGGGGCATCATAGGGTTAAGTATCTTGAAAAATAGAAACTCACTGTGATGGTGATCGTGGGGTGGTCTGAGAGGAGACCTCCAGCAGGATTTGATACAGTCCAGATAATTATGGGTAATATTTGAATTCCAGGCAATTAAAAAAAAAAAAAAAGACCCCACATTTCAGAGGGTTTTCTTAAACTTCTGTGGCATAATGGCATGTTTGGGGACGGAGCACAAAGTGAATATTTACATAAATAAGTGAATGCTCCTCTGTGGGAGAGGGGCAGGGTGAACCTGTGAATTAATGATCAGCTTTTAATTTGTCCTTTCATTGGGATCAATGAAAATGTCAGAATGATTGAGGTTTATGTTCTCATGGGAAAGATGTGAGCCCAAGAGAAAGAGATCAGGTCTTTTTTTAATATATTTTTTTCCATGAAGAAGATGCTTCCCTTCAATTCTAATACAGGAAATGTGACAAGAGGAAGCGAAAGGGCAGCCTGAAATTTATCCCTCTGTGGGAACTGGTCTGAAGGTGGTGATCCCTAAGAGTCAAGCTATTTATCCTGCACTGCTGTGTTTGCCATGGGTGAATTTCTCAGGAAGCCTGGACAGTGCTCAGGTCCCTTCAGAGTCTTGAAGCTCACCATCCTCGGGATGGCAGCTGCCCTTGTCACAGGATTCAGCCTCGCTGGTGCTGTCAGATGCCATTTTGCTGGCTGCAGACGTGCTGTTTGCTCTCCCCACTGCTGGGAGATTCAGGGCTGGATGTGCTTCAGGACACCAGGAGGACTTTGAGACACTCATGTTTCTGAAGATTCTGGTTTGAAAAGGCTGGATGCTGATGATGGTTGTGAAAAGCTGACATTAATGTATTGGAGGCAAAACCAGCCTCCATGGCCAGATTTGAATTCTGATTACCAGGAGTACTGATGTTTGATTCTCACAGCCACATCTAGTTCTGCAGGACAACATGAACCTTGCCTCTGCACAGGTTGTCACATTCCCCACTGTGGAACTGCAAGGATTGCAGAGTTTTTCAGTGTAATGAAGCTTCTTGAGGGCTTTCTTTAAGAGCAAGCAGTCTACCCAACTTCATACCTACAGCCATACATTCACAGCTAAAATGGGCACCTGCATCCTTGTTTCAGGTGAAAAAAAGGTATTTCTGAGCCTTGGCAATGCTTAGGCATACGGAAGGTCCCTTTCTGGCTGCTGGCTTGGTGCTTGTAGCATTTCTGATCAGTAAGTCAAGTGTGTGGTCGAGGGTTTAGCTGCCTGCAGGAGAGACCTAGGGGAGAAACAGTGGCCTGAGGTTGTAGACTCCTTTGTGCATCCCCTGTTTTGATGAAGGCTCTCAAGCAGCCCCACAACAGGGAGAACATGTCTGCAAACTGCCAGGCATGCTTTGGCCTATTTAAATATTCATTGCAACAAAATGCCACAAACACAAGGGAGTTTTCAGCTATTGCTTCACCCCAGATAACAAACCTATGTTGGCTTGATCTGTCGGGGCTCCCACGATGCATTTCCTTCCTCTCTCCGCCCTCTCTACTCACCCTGGTCAGCCTCTTTTTCCTTGTCATGAACAGGGCAAGGTCGAGCAGGGCTCTTTTATCTCATGGCTGCCCTGTCTCAGTGTGTCAATACCCCCAAAGGCTTCTTTTTTTGCCTCTTGGGGGCCTGTTTATTAAATTCCACACTCTGCTCTGTGGACTCTGGCATTGAGTTGAGGTCTCCTCCAGGTGGGCCAGCTGCCAGACTGGACCTATAGCCTCCCTCTTCCTTCTATGTGTTGGCTCAGGCTGGGTTTTTGTTGCAGAAAATGTGTCATTCCCAACACTCCCAGACATGAGCAGTGCAACTGTGCTGCTGCCAGCAAGCACAGCCCTCAGAGGGAGTTTTTATGATAATATCACCTCGGCTATTGCTGCTTATCCAGCCCCGTGGTGCCACCTCAGGAACTGACCTCACCACTGCCTGACTTTGAGCTCAACGCGTGGGGCACGGGGCACACACGTGCACAGCACCAGTTATTGTAGGGCCTGATGAGCTCATCTTGTGTGAAACCTCTCATCAGCCTGTCCCTGCATGCCCGAACCAACGTCCTGTGTCAGGGACCATGAGCTTCCCCTGTGGTCTCAGCAGACACAGGTTTTAGCCAAAATAAGGGTCACTCTCACACGTACCGGGAAATAAAATTGGAAGGACTGAGGGTCAGGCTTCTGACTTCAAGCTACATTCCTTTTCTCTTTTGAGACGAATATGCCTTTCCTGTGGAAGGCAGCAAACTCTGTGTCTCATCTATTCTCCAGTCCAGCTTAATGCCCATCCCACATCCTGACCAGTTCTTTCTGATGCAAGGCAGATGCAAGAAAACTCTGCTGTTAAGGAACAACTTAATCAGAGATAATTTTTTCTACAAACTCCTTGTTTTTCTTTCTTCTCATTTCCCCATCCCTCCAAGCAAGGGGTTTTATATCCCTGGTGACCTGCTAGGGCTTTTTTAACTCCTTGCTTTTATTACTCTTGCAGTTCATGGAATCATAGAAGAGTTTGGATTAGAAGGTACTGTTAAAGGTCACCTATTCCAACTCCCCTGCAATGAGCAGGGACATCTTCACCTAGATCATTGTTATTGTTGAAATGTCCAGCCCTGCCTTGAACATGGCTTGTAGAGATGTACTAGTGCAATGAAATGCATGGGAAATTTCTCCATTATGTCAAACTCAGGGCAGAAATCCTTCAGTGAGATGATTTTTAGTGACTTTATTTCTTTAGTTTCCCAGATGATTATTTAGCCATCTTCACCAGAAAGTTGTCTCAGTGAAATGAGAACTCACCCACATTCTGGATAAACTCATGGTTTGCGGTTTTTTTTTTATGTTTGAAAATGTCGGGTTGTCTCTGGTGGAGGATGTGTATGTGTGTTTTATTTTGTGTGTGTGACATCCCTGCATATGTTTTGGATTGGTTCAGGAGCTGAAATAGCAAAACAAGCTTTTCTTTATTCAAAAATGGAAATGAAATGATCAAACAACTGAGACAAGAGCTACGTGTAATGCTTTATGTTTTACTGATTATCTAGTAGATATCAATAGCAGTAATTATTATTACTATGACTCTTTCTGCTGCTACTTTCCCCATCACTCCTGAGTCTTTGTATATTTGTGAAACATTTGGATAACTCATTGCTGTTTGTTTTCCACCCATTGAGGATGTTTTAAATCCTGCTGCAATCTGCCTGGAGGCTGTGGTAAGCCAAAGACAGTGGTTTGTGCAGTGCACTGGCAGAGCAGGAATCTGGATCCGTGCACAGAGGTGTAGCTGGGTGTGCTGCTTGCTCTTATCCTGCCTCTGTGGAAGTGTACGTTTTACTGGTGATTAGCTACCAGGGAACATCCTTATGTCCTGTAGGGAAATATCTGGTCACAGGGATGTTCTGATTTTTGGGCTAGGGATGCTCGGACTCAGGAATACAGCATAGCATGATTTGCAGGCTCTAGCAGGGGGAAACTGAGACCTAAGGGATGGTCGCTGGCAAGAGAGGGCAACTTCAGAGGAATTCCCACAGGAAAGAAGGTGTGGGTAAGCAAAGGAAGGGACCTGCATAAATCCGTGTCCTTTTGCAATTTCAGCCATTAGAAGCTATGGAAATGCAGGGTGGAAATCATTTTAGGCAACTGGTTTTCTTGCAGCTACACAGCTGAGTTATGAAAGGGGAAAAAATGCCAAATCAAAAGTTTTCAGCTCTATATTTTTGGATGGGTCTTTGCTGAGCTTTTTAGTGGATGTTTTTTCCCCCTGAATTTGGCACAGTTAGCATGACAGAAGCTAAGATGATACATATGTTTTATAACAGTAGCACACATTGTGAGTTTAAAATCAGTTTATCAATGTCTCTTCTCCTTTCTCTCTTTTCTTTTTTGATGTATTTGCTGTTGCTCTTCATGAGAAAGTTCTGCAGCCTCAGCTGAGGAACTGGATGTCATTTTGTTGAGGGAAGAGCAATGACATTTTGTTTGGACGGGGCTGACATCCTTGCAGTTTGGATGGCCAGGGGAAAATGGCAGTCAGACAGGGTGTTTTTTCTCTGCACATCATTTCTCAAATCCTGGCTATGATCGGAAGAGTATTCATTTAGAAGAAAATTAACTTTCAGGGAGGAATTACCACAGCTACGTCTAATTAGGCAGAGCAGAATGCCTATCATGGCACGTGTAGATGTAATGGAGACTCTGCAAAACACTAATTTCAGCTTCCCTAGAGGTGCTGACCACTGCAGATGTGTTGACTGGATGTACCACGGGGCAGAAAATCTACGTACATTGAAAACTTCAAACATCCCATAGCTAAAGGTTCAGGTTATCCCCTATTTCTACATTAGACAACAGGATATATCAGGGTAAGGTCTAACACTGCAGATGTGGGAAGGTTGTCTCACATGTGGGCCTTGCTTTAGCTTTTTAAAAGTGAACATTTTCCCAGTGTCCGTCCAGGAGGCATAAACCTGGGAGTGCACCACTCTGTCTTGTGTTGGCAAGCTTGGGGGTGGGATTAAAAAGAATACAGCATTGGTTTAGGTTGTTGGTTGATGCTTGCTTGGTATTGTTCTACTGACTTACATGGAGCTAAGCTGAATTACATCTACTGAAACCAAATCCATCTAATTTTTCCCCTTGCTTCTTATGTTCAGGCTTGATGTATTATGTCTGGAAGCAAACAGTTAGAATAAGATGCATTTGTTAGATTGTGTCTTTTCATTATCCAGACAGAAGGAAGAGGCAGTTGACAAAGTTTCAGCAGACGGTGCATAGTTGTTGTTTATGTTAAACAAAACGAGAATGTGCAGCATTCGGGGGTATAAACAGCATGACAGCAATAAGCATAAAACATAAGATTGGAAGCAGATTTCACTCTCAGGCCTTAGGGAGCAGATGGATCTGAGATCATTGTGCATTTGTGTACAACTCTGAGACCTATGGAAACTCATTTATTTCCCATGTCTATGTGTTTTACAGGCGTCAAATGCAGCACGGCTACAAATGGATGCAGCTCCATTGAACATAAAGCACTGGGCCCAAGCACCTATATCTGTCTCTTAAACTGCTCCAGGAACACTAACAGGATGGAGAGCTGCTTTAGTCTTGCAATCAGAGATTGCCTTGTCATCTTAATGTTCAGGTGGCATAAAGATGAGGCAGCCCCTATTTGCATCTCCTCTGTGCACAGGGTGGAAGGGAACTGAATGAGAGAGGAGTCACAGCTGGCGGGGGTTAGAGTTGCTGAACTTGCACAGAAACTGGTTTCCTCCCCATGCCTTATCTATATGATACACTGATATAGAAGACGGTTCAAGGCTTTTCTCTTGATTGTTGTTTTCTTTACTCTCAACCCCCCAAACTCCCATCCCAGATCTTGCAGCAGGGTGAGCACAGCTGGAAAAGGAAATGTGACTCAAACAGGGGAGTTGCATTTGTTTGTACCTCTGTGGCTCAGGACTGATGCTGTAAGATAGAGGAGAAACCAAACCCACCCCTTGTGCAATGGTGGACATGAAGTCATAATTTCTCAGTTTCAGTGGGCCAACTGGATCAGTTCAAAAGCCTCGCTGATTTGGTACTTACGGAGGCAGGACCACATGTGATGCCTATTATTTATGGCCCTGATTCCCTGGCAGATCCATGTAATTGAAATGAAGGACATAATGAGGGATTTCAGGCCCAAGCAGAGACTATCCAAGCAGGTGGGAAAGTGACAGGCCAGCATCCAGCCTTCAGAGCACAGACCAAAGCGAAGCTGTTTTAAATAGCAACAATGGTTCTAATCCCCTGGCAGGACAGAGAGATGCAGATTGGTAAAGGGAAGAAAGGGAAAAAAATAGTAACCACATCAAGAGTGTGCATGTGAGAGTCCCTTTCAGGATGCATTAATAGGATGCACTGAATAGGAAGAGGAGACCCCGGAGTGTGTTTAAAACTGTTTCCTTTTGTAATATGAACCAGTGTAAATGAAGTGCAGCACAAAAGAAATAATAAAAATATATCACTGTAGTCAGTATCACTGTCTGTGTCAGTGTTTAACCATGTCAGGGCTCAGCCATTAACTAAGAGGCAGAGTAAACGAGATGGCAGCTGGGAGGAAGAACATAAGGACAACGACAGGACCCCAGTGAGGTTTCTCCTGCCACTGCTCCAAGAAGTGGGAAGCCAGGAGGGAGAGAAATCCCACCCGCCATGCACAGCTCTGCAGACACCTCCGACGACGGCGTGGGTACGTGCTCACCTCCTCTGTCACCAGCAATCCTGCAACAGTTCGCCTGGAACAGCCACTCGCCTCCGGTGGGGAGTTTCAATAAATGATCATCACGCGCAGGCCGTGCGTGTGTGTGAGAGAGGATGGGGACGGGTATTTTTAAACGCGAAAACTCCCACCAGCCGCAGTCTGAACACGGACTGTACGATCCTCAAGGGAAGGAGAAAAATCTGCTGGTTTCCTCTAGAGTCGGACCATTTGCTGCAGACTGGGTTGTTGATCTGAGAGGAGTTACCGAAAATGCAGTCCACGGTGGTTAGTAATTTCAGGGTGGTGTTAATTTTAGGATGGCCTGTTGGAGGCCCTGTCCCAGGAGAGGTGATTTGCACTTTCTGCAGATCAGAACAGCTCTAGATGCTTCAGGCTGGATTGCCCTGACTCTAGCAGCTGAAAACATAAATCTATATGAGCGTGTTTCCAATGCTAGTTGTAAATAATACGTGCAATCCCTCGGAGAAGAGTAAAATTCTGCCTCCACCAGGTGTTAATAGTACATGTACCACTGACTTCAGTGCTTTGAGGACTCCTCGGGGCTGCCTGACTCTGTCCCCTTGGCTGTGGTCTTCAGCTAGGATCTGAAGCCATGCCACATCCAGAACAGCATACCCAGTCTCTTTAACTTTGCGTCTCAGGCCAGTCAAATTTATCCACCCTTTGTATCCTGGGTGTTTCACTTTTCAGTGTTTAGTACCTTGCCTGATGTAAGCTTTAGTCATGCTGAAGAAAGCAGCTTTATTGAATTTGGCTGTAAGTTGGCATTGACTGGACAGACTGTATCAATTCAAAATTGGCTATTACCATCCCTTTTGCTGGTTATCTGGAGCTCAAATATCCTAAATAACATGCCCTGATGATGTCAGTGTCTCAGGGTCAATAACTGGTCATCAATATGAGATCTGCTGTCTCTTCCTTCTCTTCTTTTTTAGCATGGGAGGATACAAACATGATTGTGCAATCTTTATGTTGAAGGCCATTGCACAGAAGTCAGTGAGGATGCACTACAGCAAACACGAGCTGGACCAGTGGGCTCTGGTTGCCTGACAGCCTCCACCCTGAGGCTGCTGCCTTTGGCTCTGCAGTGCTACTTCAAGAGCACTTTGGGCTGCATTTGGGATTCTTCATCTCTTTGAGGCAGTTAGTTGGTAGCTGGCAATTTCAGGGTGGGAAAGCAGGAGGTAAGATAAGGAAATACGTACTATAGTCTCTTGAATCTGTCCAGTGAGTCCAGTAGGATGGAGGATGATAAGAGCAGGAGGAACATTATGGGAAGGTAAGCAGAGAACAGACAGAAGTACAGACTTTATGAAAAAATGCCATATAGGTTTAACCTAAACACCTTGGCCTCTCATGGCCTCTGGGGACTTATTATGACAGCTAGAGGGTGATTGTGCATGACAAGGGATTTTAAAAATGAGCTATGGAGAAAGCCTTCCCCATGCCCTCAGCCTGACCTGCCACCCCCAGCCCTTATGGCTGGCGATACCCTACAATTCTGCACGTCCCACGGGAATACCTGCATTCCTTCAGCAGCAGACAGAGCCCTGGGCTGGCAAGGCAGGTTTTAAGTCAGCTTCTCAAAGCAACATGGCTGTGTGTTTGTGTGTTTGTGTGTGTGTGTGTTAGAGCAGCATTTCATCCCAGCACTGGAGGGCTGCTCAGAGATCCCAGGTGGCCAAAGTTTCCAGCTCTAAGCTTTTCCAAACCCAGCCAAATAGAAAGGAGGAGACAAAAAGTGGTTCTGCATAATTTCTGCTGAGGAGGCCCTTCATGACAAGTGCAAATACAGAAGTTGCTTTGACTCCTGGACAGATAAACTCTGGAATCTAAAAGATGTTTGAGGACAGATTTTTCAGAGGTTGGAACGTACATACTGACTGTAAAATTACTTCATTGTGCCTGGCTGTGCATGTTAAGTCCATATTTGCCTGCGCAAACAGGGTGCTTATGCATGCAGTTAGATGTTTTGCAGACACAGGGGCGAAGGCGAGTTCAAACCCTGGATTTCTCCATCTTTACGACTGTCCTTAGCAGTGCTCTCCCTGGCCAGGAACGCTTCCCTGGGACCTACGTTTGTGAGGAAGAGATCGTGCCACATCCCCTGATGGAAAAGCTTTAAGCTCATAGCTTACTTTCAGAGAGACCATTTTAATTGGGATGGTTCCCAAAGCAATGAATAATAAGCCTTGTGTTTTAAATTACCCCAGAGGAAAGGCACACAGTGGGAAGGTGCCTTCCACATGATTTCTCACTCCCCATTTGATGCTGCAACTTCAGGTCCCAATGTCAACAGGTAAAACCTCAAGGTGGCTCTTAGAAAATGCTCGAAGTTACCTGCATTTCTGCCCTTGTGCAAAGCTCAGGGCTGGTGTCTTCATTGTGAGACAGTGTTTATACTCATGGGCTCTCCTGGCTCAGTACTCCCAACTCTTCCAGCTTCAGTCCATGCTACCAGTGGGAGATGTCTTAAACTCAACACCTCCATAGTTCTTAGGGTGAGCTGAGCTTGGTTTTCCTTTGCCCAGCCTGCATGGATGGGGTTTTGGGTTCACGCTTTTCCCCTGCCAGAGCCTCCTAGAGCAGAGCTTAGCTGCACAACTGCATTGACACCAAACCAGTGCAGGAACAACCTGGATGGAGGGTGAGTTCAGAAATGGTAGAGCTAGACCAGCATGGGGAGAACAGAGTTATATCAGTCATGATATAACATTCAGAATGTTGTCTCTGTCTGTTTACATGAAAACTGCCTGGGCTTTCTGTGTATGGGGAATTAACGCCACAAAAGCTTCTGGTCACACCTCGGTGTCTAGAGGCAGAGGGGAACCATGATACTCTTAGGGAGATAATAAAGGCCTAAATATCCACAGGCTTTGAAAATAAGTCTGAGTAAATCGTGCTCCTAATCCTGCTTCTCCCGTGACATTCCTGCCTCCCTCAAGATCTTTGTCTCCTGCTTGGCTGTCCGATGCGGCTCAGCGAGAGAACTCGTGGTAGTTAATAATAGTGGCTTGGGGATAGAGATTACAACCAGGGTAACGTAAATAAGACATTTATTTTCAACAAATGGGATAGGGTGTCTGCTCTGCCACGTTTGCATTTAGCACTCGTGGAAATTTAAGGCCTGATATTTGGTGTCAGGCGCGTCCATAACAATGTGGATTCATCACAGCCCTAATTATAGCTCATGGGCAGCTCACATGGGGTAGCATGGCTTATTTATAGGTAATAATTATAAACAGACCCTCAATCCTCACAGTAAAAGGTCTCTTAAAGCGAGACACATTATGGTGATTACTCTGAGAGCCATCACAGGGAGCACTGCTGTCCAAATCCTGTCCCCCTCGCAGTGAGACCATGCAGCATCACTCGCCTGCAGCAGGAGAGGATCAGTTGGTCTCCCCATCCCACCCCAAACCTGACATACAGCTCCCACAAACTGATTTGCTGCACTTTCTGGTTTCTTGCAGGGGAAAGGGGACGTCTGTGTGAAAATAGTGATTTCCCAACGCCACTGATTGCATGTGACAAGCGTGCAGTTCTATCTCAATAGGCCTCTGCAGCATTCAGCCACAATCATGTGCCTTAATCACCTGACTGTATAAATGGGTTTCCCTTGACAAGATTCGATCCCTTCGGGCCCCTTGACTAATTACCTGCTATTGTGAGAGGGCCTCCTTGTTGGGAAAAACAACTCTTGTCCCCCAGCAATAGCAAAATAGAGAAATAAACACAAAAGTCTGGAGATCAGAGGGTGCTCATTTACTCTCCATATTTAGTGTCACATAAAAGGGACATTAATTATGTTCCTCTTTCATGACAAAAGTAGCTTTTGCAAAGAGTTTTGCCTGTTTGTTCTCCTTTTTAAACAAAGGTACCTGTGCTTTTGTCTTCCTAATCACTCTGTAGCACACAGCAGCCTTGCAAGGAGGAACTGGCAAGAAACCACGTCACCCACCTCTGTCCGCGTGAGTTCCTCAGTGCCCTGCAAAACAGAGGGCAGAGCTCCCTGTCCCTTTGTAGAACCCCTGGATCAGAGCTGCAAGTTGCTATGAACATACAGGAGCTGCCTGGCAGCTTTCCTGCACGTACACAGAGCTAAGAGCTGGCCAGAGAGTGCAGGGCAGGTAGGAGTCAGGCCAAAGAAATGATGCAATACCTGAGCCCAGAAGGGAAAGGCTTTGTATCTGCTCCTAACTCTGAGTGCTCATAGGCATCACTTTCTGTTTATATGGGTGTCAATGATGTACAAAAAGCATTTGAGAAGGTAACTCGAATTGCCCAAGCAGAGAGTTGGCATCTTTCAGAAGAAGCCATCAAGTCTGTGGTGCACATTGAGACCTCCAGTTTATTCTGTGAGGTTTGCCCCACTCTTTTCTGGACATGGACCTAGAAATGTAAGATAACAGAGCACATAGCTCCTTGATCCTGCTGAGTGGTGGAGAAGGTATTGAGATGCCAGAGCTTTCTATGCCCTGCATTTGGGTGCTGGTTGATTAACAGTCCTTGCCAGAACAAAGCTACCTACAAAATTTAACAGGCCAGATTCAACTTCTTATCTTTTATTTTAAATTTTTTTCTTTTTTTTTTTTTTCTTTTTCTGAATATGCAGAAAACAGCCCCAAATCATCCTAAATTAACCTCTCTTCTGGCATGCTGTCTCACACCTCTTTGGTGTCAAATTCTTTTTTAGGCAGTGCTAGAAATCAGAAAGATGAAAAGATGGGAGACGTCTGACCTGTGCCTTTTCTTAGAGCATCACACGGTCGTGGCTCACAAGCTGGTATAAGCCAGTTCATGTGGTGTCAGTCACCCTGTACCAACCTGGAACTGCCCTGGGATGAGCAGAAAGTCTTCTGCCTTTCTTGGGGAGAAGAGGCCTCTTTGGTATCTTCTAGCAGGGATGGTCTATTTATAATGGATAATCCCCTGAGAAAATGATCAGGAACAGCCTACGGTCATTTTCTATTCTTACAATTCTTTGCTGCTTTATGCTCCACCTAGGGTAGTGAAGCTGCTTCAGGCTTCAGAAGCAAAGCTGAAATCCAGATGAAATTGGCCCTTAGGAACATGCACTGATATACTGGCCCAAGGTTTCTGTCCTGGCTCACTTTGTGCAGCAAAAACCCAGGAGAAAGTTGCGTCTTCTGGTGTTCCCTTTGAAGGCACACAGTGGATCTGTGCTTTGAAAATGCAGTTTCTCCTCCACTTCTGTTATTTGGTCATAATGGGAATCTTCCAGAGAAATTACCACTCAGGAAACACCCATCTCTCCAAAGCAAGTTCTTTTCAGAAACAAATATACTTCAGTGAGATGTAAAGGGTGAGTTTCTCAAGGTAAGGATGATAGAAAATAAGAAAGGGATGTGTGGATACTGACTCCTGCCAGCTAACAAATAATACATGTAAAACATTTGGCTTAGAAGTGCAAGGGTTACATTCAAGACTGTGTAGGGAGTTGTGAGGTGTCACAAGCTCAGTATCCTAACCTCTGGCTTTTTCAGGAGTTTGATGAAGCAGAGCAAGTCAGTCAGCATTTCTTTGGTCTGTCTGACTTTTAAACAATCCCCTGCCTCATCATTCAGTGCAGGCAGTTGGTTCCCAAGTTAAATGTTTTTATTTTCACTGGTCTGAGCATGGGGTCATCACTGTGTCTGCTTATCACTGAGTTGCACTTGGAAAGGCCACCGTTCTGCAGCTGTTTCCAAGAAATCTTGTGTAGCCCCACTCTGGAGGAGAGATTTATCCTCAACAGATGCTGCTGGATGTACTGTTTGCAACTGCCCTTGACTTGTGTCGATGAGGCAATGCACACCTGGTCCAAGCTGTGGGTCAGGGTTGCCTTCCCTCGCTGCTGATCTGCAGGTTCATTTCTGAGCACCACAGTGATCTGTGTGTCTGCAGGGTGAGAGGTTCTGCACCAGCAGAGAGGGCGTGAGCCTCGTTATTCCCCACAATGGAGACCTTCCCTGCCCTTGGCTCCTCACACCCCTGCAGCTGGGTAGCAGTACCAGCATCTCTCTCTCTCTTGGAGCCTTTTGGACCCACTTCAAGGTTTCTTTCTGTGCGTGTTTAATTTCTTGCTGCCCAAGTTAATTTCCTCACTTGTAATTTTTTTTTCTACTGACTTTAGTGAAGTTTTCCCAAGACTCCTAATCTTGATGACCTTTCAAAGAAGAAATACAAGTCAGCTTCTTTCCCCAGGCATTTTTTCCTAATTTCTTACAGCTCTGTTGACAACACATTCCCACCTCCCTCTAATTTCCTCTGCATATGATGACGCCTCTCCTAGCTCTAGAGACTAATCGATACCAGGAGGGAAACCAGCCTTTTTGGCTGCTTGCAGGGGAAGCAGTTTGTCTTGTTTAAGGAAACTCCAGAGAGGGTCTGTGAGACAAAAACCAGAGTGAATTACAACCTCTCATGAGCTGACAATTCACATGTCTACTGTTCTTCCCTATGCTGATGCTTTCAAAGTCTGTGTGAGCTACTAACTTCCCCACTGTGGTTACCTCTCACCTGACTGCTGAGACTCCTGTGGAGGACCGTCACAGGACCTTTTTTTTTGCCCTATGATGTAATGATGCTTTTTGAAGTCAGACAAAGTAGAAGGCATTTGGAGATGACCAGCTGAGAGAAGAGCTGAAGTTCATGTCTCCAGGCATATCCTCCTGTAGAAATCAACCTTAAAGAACCAGCCTAAATGACTTGCCAAGGGTCACCGTGGATATCTGTGGCAGTGACAACTGAAGTCTGGTCTCCCCAGTTCCAAGTTAGTGCCCTAAACATCATCATGATCATCAGGTTTATAATCAGTCTTTTATGTAGGAATTAGGGAGAGGAGAGATAGAGATTTCCAAGAAAAAAATCTCTCTCTTCTTCAAATCTCTTTAAAGGCTGTGGAGCTACATCTTTTTTTTGTGCAACAGGACCAATATAAGCAGGAAGAAAATAATATTAACCTTCAGCTCAGGTTGGTCTGCAATCAGAAGAGCCTTTCCCCACTCCCCCTCTTTCTTTTTCCCCTTCCACACTGAGGACGTTTAAAGAACAACAGAGACTCTAAGGCTGGTCACAGGGTCCGGATTTCTGGCACAGCTTGAGCTACTGCAGAGGAGCAACATCTCTGTATTCAGATGACTCGCTGACTCTGTCATAGCCCTGATAAAGCATCATTAAAACTAGTTGTTTCTAATGACATATTCCAGTACAGTGGAGATTCCTGTGTACACTAATTTGCTTTGAGGATTGCATCATCCCGACGGAAGTGTAGCCAGAGAGATTTAGAACAAAAGCGGTCTGTCTCCAGGCTGAGCTGTGGTACTTGGCAGCAACACTGCACTCCACTGAGCCCAACGTGCTGTTTTAGCATACTGCTGCCCTCTCTGTAATGTCACACTGCACGGATGGCATTTCTGCTCTCCCGATCCTTAAAAGATACTGGATGAGCTATTCGAGCCACCACTGTCCTTGAATGAGGTTATTAGTCCACATGGGGCCTTGTACTGTTGTCAGGATTTCAGGGGAGATATTCACAAAGCAAAATGTTGAAATAGAACCTCTTATTATGGAAGCAAAAGCCACTGAAAACTACTGATAAATTTGCTACAGGGCTGATATATTTACCCCTGTTACTGTCTCCGTAGCATATTAAGTAGGGTCTTAAATTAATAGGTGAATTGAGAGGGTTGGATGTCCAAGATGGGGAAAGAATTTCCTTGCCCGCCTCAAGGATTCAAACAGTGGAAACAATCCCAAGGCACTAATTTTGAACCCCAAAAGTTGACATCTTTGTCACTGCCTGGAGGGACAGCTCTGGGTAACGGTTTTACAATGGGAAGAGTTGGTGAAATGCAGAAGATATATTCTGGCTGTCTGTGGAAAAGCAGAGAACTGGACAGTCAGCCCTAGTAACTTTCACAAAAAAATGTGAATAAACAACACTGGTAAATTTCTACCCTTTGTTGAAGGTCCTGAGAGAGTTGTGCTGAAGGTTCGTAGTGCAGGTGTTTCATCTTCTTCTTCTTCCTGTGTAAGGCCCTGAAATGCTAAGGGAGTAGCAGTTAACTTTTTCTCCATCTGTTTATAACAGCATCTCGATGGATGCTTGGCTCATAGGTGAAGGGTGAACACATCAGCTCTACTGCACGAAATGTGAACTGTGGCTGCACGTGTGTAGCACCCAGAGAGTTGATTTTTCTTTTCTCCTGGTGTGAGTGATGAGTAGAAGGAAAAGAGAACTAAATGACAACAAGATCCTTTTCTTTTGAAAAGGATCACAACTTGTGATCTTGTTGTGTGAAATCACAACTAAGGGAACAATTGACTGTCATACTTCAAGGAGCATCTGGACAGCACTCTTAGTTACATGGTTTAGTTTTGGATAATCCTGTGAGGAGCAGGGAGCTGAAGTTGATGATTCTTATGGATTCCTTTTAGCTTGATATAGTCTATGATTCTATGATTGTCTTAAAAAAAAAATCATTGAAGACATCAAATATTGGTCAAAAAAAAAAAAAAAGAGAAAAAAAAGTGTCTCGGCTTTTATCATTTCCCATATTGACAAATCCACCATAAAAATCAGAATAATTTATGGTGAAACTTAGTAGGACCTGGATAAAGAAAGAAGAAACTCTACTCCATAAATTTTACCCCGTTTTAGGACTGATACATGGAAAGTACTCGTTATGTACACTCCTGATACTGGTGGTCATGTGGTGGGGGTATGAAAAGCTACATTTTGGATTTGTTAGCACAACCTTCTTTGTTTGGTACTCTTCTTTGGAAGAAGGGGAACTCCTGGAAATGTGGCCAGAAAACAGATGACAAGCTGTCCTGTAATGGACAACCTCCCTTGGGTTCCCTGGTACATCCATGCTTTCTGCCCTAGCATGGGTAAAATTGTCAAAAAGTGATTCTTAAGCAAACTCCACTGAATTGCAAGACTGTTGCAATTATATTATGTCTTCCCTCCCACCCCACAAAGTGATTAATTAAGTGGAATGAAAATTATGCCTGGTATTTAAATGTTGTGCATGCATTATCTTCATTATCCATTCCTATGGAGATCAAAAAGCACGGCTCTGACTCCAAGGAATATCTCCATTAAAAAAACGTAATCTTTTTGTTGTGCTGATCTGCTAAGTACCTGTCACCAGAGGTTCATCTGCCCAGCTTCCTCAGCTGGGGGCAGCTTCTCCCTCTGCAGCTCAGCATCACATGGGAGCTGCCTGATGGATTTATGCTCGGGTTCAAAGGCGCTACAGTGGGATAACCGGTCAATTAAAAGCAGGATTCATTTAATCTGCTTTAGATATGCTTTCAGTGGCAAAGTTTAGAGGTGCTTAAGTTTAACGTTGGGGATTGTGACTGCCTTCTAAATTCACAGGAAAAATCACTCCAGGATCCTTTTACATTTTCTCTTTGGAGAAAAATGACCCTTTCTAGAGGACGGTTCTTCTGACCTCTCTTAGATGCTTATTTTAGGATGAGATCACTTCCCGTCTTGCCGCTGGCTGTAAATAAGGCCAAGGGTGAATACGTCTCAGTTAGACGTTTGGATACTTAAATTAGGGTAGATGGGCTGCACCCTGCTGTGTTCCTTCATGTTAATTGGGCCCCAGGACTTCCTTGCCCCATCTAGAGGGTGAGTGGGCTCTTGGCCTCCTCAGCAGGTTTGGACTGCTCTGGACACAAATCATAGAATCACAGAATGGTTTGGGTTAGAAGAGACCTCAAAGATCGTCTCATTCCAATCCCCCCGCTATAGGCAGGGACACCTTCCACTAGACCAAATTGCTCAAAGCCCCACCCAACCTGGCCTTGTTCCTCGATACATGAGCCATAGGACATCCAAAACTGAGGATGAGCTTGCAAGGTGGATGGCAGGCAGAGGGGAGACCCTCCCTTTTCTATTTATTTGGAGATGGAGCACATTTCGTATAACCTTATCGGAGAGCAATAAAATGGAGTTCATGGGGGTACCTTTACAGAGTCAGCCTTCAGAGCAGCTCCCACACCCCACAAGAGCCTGGCTGAGCTGGGAATACAGTCTGGGAGACTTCAGTCTCTCTTCTGCTCTGTAGTACACACTTCAAGCAAAAGGGAACGTGCTCTTCACCTGCAAGAGTGAGAGGAGCCAAGGGGAAGGCAGGAGCTCAGCATGTTAACAAGCTGCATGCCTTTGTTACTGAGGGGAAAAAAAACCCTCTTTGCACCTACTATTCCTTTCTGTGCCTATTTATGTGTTTCCACAATACAAGTAGTGTTCAGAGTTCACTGCATCTGACTTTTTTTTTTTAAATCTGTGTTGTACTGTTATCTGGAGCATATTAACCCCTAGGTGCTTGGGTTTTTAAATGTACAAGAGATGCCACAGGGAGGAAGAGGGAAAAAGAAAATATCTAATCCTGCTTAAAAAAGAACCAGAAGATGAAATAGCAGATTAATCACTCTTTAACGCAATTTGCTGTCACCTTCACCACAAGGTCCCTTTGCTCTCATACCCAAAATTAAGAGACAAACTCAACTAAGTTGCTGCAATTCAAAAAACTTGCATGTACACACAACTAAATCGGTGCCAAACCATTCCCTGGGGTACAATTGTTGGAAGCACAAACCATTTTTAAACTGATACCAGAAATGAACTTTTATTTTCCATCATATTTACTGTAAATTAGAAATTACTCAGTAAAATGCAATCTGTTAGGCAAAATGCATCCTGTCACTTTCAATTAACCAGCTAAAAGGTTGTTAATGAATAAATATTGACTTTTAGAGGAAATGCTTCTTAACCAGCTGCAGATCCATGTGCATGATATTTGACAAATGATCGATACAGAGCTGGCACACTCCTGCTAACCTGGAGGTAACTGTTCAAAATGCCTTGGCACAGCATTAAATGACAAGTTGCACGGTGGCATGGGCAAAGACATGCTGAACTATTACAACACTACCTTATGTGGATGCCTCCAGCTCTAGAGGTGATTCTAAAACTAAGCACTCAAGAGTGTAAACTTGGAGACAGAAATCAGCCATTTAAGCACCCCTGCAACTTTCACTTGTTTTTTTTCAAAGTGTTGAACACAAAAAAGAGCAGAGATGGCTCAGTCCCTATTCAAGTTAGTCCTTTTATTAGATACCAAAAATGTGCATGGACTACAAAACATGGCTTGCTTTCACATGACTTTTCTGTAGGGATTAAAGCTATGCCTACCCTGTGACACATTTGGACAGATGGTCCGGGAAGAGATGGGGATGGGGAAAGGCTTCCATGCCATGGGAGGTTATTGGAGCTACTTGTGATGATCAGGGATGTCAAGGGAACACTGTTGCAGTCTTTCGGGGGTTTTTTTCCATGTCATTTACGCATGAAAATAAAGGTTTTTTGATTAAGTGCTTCAGCACTTCCAGGTGTTCCTACACTAAAAAACCCTACTACTTTTCAACACATCTTTTCTAAAAACAGAGAGTGTAAAACATGACAGCTGCCATTAGGCATTGTCTGGGAGTTTAAAGAGTTAAGTGTTTTCCCCACATTGTTGTTTCAAGTGTTTTTCTTGCTTGAATGGAAACAATTGTCTCTGGCTCCCTGGGCTGAGGATGATCAAGATTATGAAGTTCATAGATGCTTTGCTGCTTTGGCATCTAAATGGAAATGAGTCCATCAGCTGGGACTCCTCAGGAGACCATCAGCAAGATTACTGTTTGAACTAAGCCAGTTGCCACAGAGGTTAAAAAAGGCCTCGTGAAGATGTGTGAATCCTGTCTTAGATGGACAGGACTGTCTTTATTCTAAATATCCTGCTAATCCTGCTGATGTGGTGGGTTTGATTCGTTTTGCTGTGTGAGGGCTCAAAATTTATTTCAGTTGCCCTTGTGGTACTTGTGACCCCGCAGGAACAGAGGCCTATACTATCTATATTTGTTGCTTTCTTTCTGCCTGTCCTATTTACCTGGTTTAGTTCTTCCTTTGACCAGAACACCATGGCCTGATATGCGCAGGCTGATTCAATAATTGGACCACCTTTGGGATCTGACTGGCATCCAAGGGCATGTTAGTGAGGTGCTGTGCCCAATCCAACGAACCCCACTTCTCAGCAGGATTATTTCACACACTTGTGATGGCCCAGCTGTGGCTTCTGGCCCTGAGGCTGCTCATTCACTGCCCACGAGAGGATTTTTTGATATATGTCCTTGTTCATATTGAAGGCAGGACATTAGAGACCTTTTTCCTGAAAAGGACATTGGGATATAACTCTATGATTTTGATAGTCTGGGAACTCAGAGTATAGGTGAGTGTTTTGAGGCTCTTTGTAAAAATTTTAACAGAGTTTTGTCGTTCGCTGAAGGAGTGAACTCGCACGGATCAGATTTTTGTGCAAACGCAAGTGAAAGGGACCCTGCCTTCAATCTGTGTCACTGTGTTTTTCTCCAGATCTGTACACAGCAAGAACTTGTGTGCAGTGACACTCTCTCTCCAATAACTTTAATTTCTGTGTCTCAGGTGCACCTAGATTCCTCTCGCACTCTCATTTGGGAGCTAAGTAATGCAGCACAAATTATGAGAATTTGGACATTTGGTGTATCAACAACAGTAAAAGCTAACAGCATTGCACAGGGACCAGTAAAGTTGAGATAAGAACTGCTGGGCTTTTCTCTTCTTCATTGGCAGTTAAATGTGATTTCTACTATCTCACTGTTTGCTTTGATGTTATATGGAACCTGTCAAAGCCCCATAGTCTTGCTGTGCACTGTTCCACTAGAAAGAGAAGACTCCGTAAATTACAGACCCTTTTGCTACCGAAAGGTGTGTAAAACTGTTCCATCTAATTCATGGTCCCCTTTATCATAAGTGATAGTGGAAATGCAGAAGATTAGCAAGGTCAGTTGAGTTTGGGATATCAGGCCAAATCTGTAAATCTTCTGAGCTTTCTGTATTCTCACCATTATCCCAAGACCTGCCGCAACCTGCATCCTCCTCTGGAGTGCTCCACCTCAAGTTCATCTTCCCCTCTAAAGTCCCCCATTTTGGGAGCTTGCTAGCCAAAGCTACCCAAACTGCAATAATCCAAAATATGCCATCGAGGATGTCATTTATGGGATGGTAAGTCTTGTGGATCTTTGCAGGACACGCTGCTCATCCTGTGCCAATATTCTTGTACTCCTGTTGCTGTTATTAACTAAAGGTCATAACATTACTACTTAATATTTATGTTGCAGAATAAGTCAGGAACAATTGGGCCATGTTGTGTTATATACTGTACAAACAAGTGAAATCACATCTCCCGTCCCAGGGAATTTATAAGATGTGTAGGGTGTGTAAAGCATGACGAAGGTTGATGGCTTGGAGAACCTCCATGTCAAACTGTGACATTTTCCCATCTCTAGGCTCTCTCCCCAGCTCCCTACACTAGCAGAACAAGTTTAAGAAATTTTTGAATAACTTTTAAGGGAATAAAACTTACTGTATGAGAATTTGTGTGGGAAATGGGAAGGAGACAGCTCTGGTTCTAGATCAAAACAGAAGGATCCTATAAGATAAGGTATATTAAAGACCATTTAAAGAAAATACCAAAGGGATGAAGGATAAAGTATCCAGTGATTACTCCTAAATGCTGTCTGCTTTTATCTAGCCTACTCCTGTCTTGAGTATTACTCTCCTACCATTGCAATATCACCTGAGCCAAGATCCCTTAAGTCATTGCATGAAGATCACGAGTGTTCCACAAACTCTGGTGATGCCCAAATCTATGTGCAGCTGGGCTTGTCAGCATCTAGTGGCTTCTCCCAGCTAGTAAGGAGGCAGCAATTTGCACCCTGGACCTCTCTCTGGGAGTTGAAAGGAAAAGTGGGAGATATGTGTTGAGTTGGATCTTACTGGAACCAGGCTGAGGTCTTTGGAACCAGGCTGAGGTCTGTGCAGTCCTGCTTAGTCTTGCTTAGTTAACACCATTTGGGGAAAGGGGTGAAGGACATGTCTGATTTCAGACTGGAATAAAAGGTAATTTTTGAGCTGGTAAACATGTGGAAGGAGAAAGAGGCTGAGATTAACATTCACAGTCTCCAGTGGAGAACACATTGCAGTATTGAGGATTAGAGGCAATCCATTCCTTGTGCTCCCAGCAGGAAAGGATAGTAGCCTTGTCATCCTCTCAGGAGTTTCTTTTCCGACATGCTCTTAAATAAGATAGTGATTAAATTTCTTCCCTGGGAGCTTGCCTTTCTGGGACAAATGAAACAAGGAAAGGAAACATGTAAACAAATACTAAACAGACAGAGCAGACTCCCAGATTTCCTCAGGCCCCGGGCTGTTGCTTGGCTTGAAGGAGGCGCGTGTGCCTGTGTTTCTGTGCTTGCTCCTGTTCATGTTAACCTCTCTGCAGCCTCCCTCCATCCTTACCTCTGCACCCATCACTGCTTCTCCTTGTGCCTGAGCCCTACATTGAATTAAAAATTTTGAAGTTGGAGTGGGACTTTTGCTGTTAAGAGTTCCTCCCCAAATGGATTTGGAGATGATGTTTGATTATGCAGAACAGATTTGGAGTCCATGCAGGGGTTGGGCAGTGAGTGTCCTGCAAAGGACACAGTCGAGGGAGCTGCTGAGACGTGTTTTGTTACCCAAAGCCAGCCTAGAGGTGCTGGCAAAGCTGTGCCTATTAAGCATTACAGATGCATCTGAACCACACTGAGCTGCACCTCCCAACTATGTTCTCTTGCATTATATCAGGAACTGACATAACATGAGGTAATTGGATTTGATATGACATAATCCACCCATAACACAACATGTGATAGATGAAAGGACTTTCCCTGAGGCAAGAAGAAACCAGTGAGTACTGTACAACACCTGAAAAAAGAGGACGTTTTAAATCATCTCCTCCTGCCTTGCTGGCGTGGCAAGTTGTTCAGTCTATGCACATCCTTAATTGAAAACTCAAAATGATTAATTGTTTTTTAAAATACCACAGCATGTTTTAGTGCTTTTGAAACAAATTAAAGTTTCCATAAATTCATATCAGCCACCCACACAAAAACAATAAAGAAAAACCAAACCCAAGCTCAGATGAACATCTACAGTCTATGAGATATAACCAGTTTGCTTCAAGCTCTTCTCATCTAAAGTAGCTTCTGGTCATTCTTGATACATGGCCATGTTTAACCTCTGTTTTGCTGCTGAGGGAAGCACTGATGGGCTGACACCCAGTTAGATCTGAGCAGAGCTTCTTGTGGTGCTTCCTGCTGGTCTGAGTTAGCTGTAGAGGAGATGTTACTTGCAAATGTCACAACTGAACTCCATCTTTGATCATCTTTTCCTTGGAGACACCCTAAGGTGTGCTGTCCCCTGAGTGGAAAGGAAAAGCCATGAACAAATGATTGTTCATGTCTTACGAAAGTGTCTTGGTACCTTCATTTCCAAATTAAGACATCCTGTGAAAAAAGCTTGAGGGAATGGAGGAAGGCTTGCTTTAGATAAATTAAAAGGGATCTGATCCTAAAGGGACCTGTCCCCCATCTGATTTGATTCAGGTTACTGTCATTCAGCTGTTTTACAGCTCTCCCTTTCAACATTACTTTCTGGAATGCTGTCACCTCTTCATTCACTACGAATGTTTCAGAAAGGTTTAAAAAAAGTATTAGTATGAAAACCTGACAAATATAGGGATGGGAAGAAGAGGGTGTCACTTTCAAAGTACATGTCCTAATTCCTCGTGGCTTTGATGTATAGCTCATGTCTTAAAGAATTTAGCATAGACTGTCTTGTTCATGTGGCACTCACACATTCATGACCACAATCCTTATTTTTTGAGGTGCAGCATATGAAGGTTCATGTTATATCACTTGGCTGTCAAAGAGACGAAATGCTCCTTTTTGCCTTGTTTCAACCCCGACCCTACCCTCAGAATTTTTGTCCAATACAAAATCAAACAAAAACTGTAGATGATAAGAGAACAGTGGTTACCACTGTCCAAGAATCTGGTTCACTTAGGGGAGAGCAGGACTCTTGTGCCATCACTAGTACCTGCACCCTTACGGTCAAACAGACTGCCCTGTCCTCTTTGCTGGCCCTGCAGTGACCAGGATGGGTTCTTCTGAACTTCTTGAGTTCTTCCTTTGTGAGAGAAAGCAGCTCGACTACAAAAATGAGGCATGTGACTCATTATGAAGATTTGCAAAAGAGCGGTGATTTCACGTTCCCGTCCAAGACTCTGCTGCCATTTCCCCTGGTTGGTGTTTCCAAGTGCTCCTGCCATGTGTTGCCATCCCAGTGGATGCCCTAGTGAGCAGAGGCAAATTGTGTTTCAGAGCTGGCCTTGAATGTCCTTCGATGGGTTGATAGAGATGCTGAATGTTGCTCTAAGCTGTTTCTTTTGTGATGCCTTTGGTATAAATCTCTGCTCCCTTTCTTAAAAGCCAGCTCAGCCACATGAACGAGGCTTTATTTTATGAGGCTCATTATTTTTATATTGATGTTTATTTTCTGAAAATAGTGTGAAAGCTAAATGCATACAGCCCCCTAGATGTTTTAACAAAATCATATTTCAGCTGCAGTATTGATTGTCTATCTATAAAGCAATATATGGCCAGGAGTTAATGTTAACAGTGCACTATGTTAACTGAAGTAATGTAGTGAAAAACAAAAATGAGAGTTGGGCTGGCTTTACTTTTTGCTGCAGTGTGACACCTCCAGCTGAGCTTTATTGCTTTTCCTGAGTGTTAGGTAATCACAGAGATGACCTATAGCTGTTTCCCTTAATGGATGATAAGCAAAATCAGCCAGAGTTCATGGTTGCTAGTATGAGGGTGGCACATAAACAATCTTCCTTTCATTGTGTTTACAATCATTTTTTTTCTGTCCTTTGAGCACGAAGGATTCGGGTGCAGGTTCAATGTTAAAGTGGTGCCTACCCTTGGTGACTGCTGTAGACTCCTCTGGTCTTGAAACCATTCTTGCTTTGCTGCAAATGGGTGGAATTTTTATAGGAACCGTATTTGTTCAATACTTTTCTCTGAGTAAACAAGGCTTTAAGGCAAAACTCAGACAATTGTTTAGGCTGCAAAGCCATTCTTTTATTGTTACTGCAAATATGCAAAATGAGTTGGAGGACCCTGATCAGTATTATCACTATACATAGTAGGGTGAATCAGCTCCTGTTTTTGGAATTCAGCACCATCCCAGCAGATCCATGATCAGATGGATTTTCTAGAGGTGTTACTTTTTTATTTTCCTGGAAACAGATTAGAATTTTGTTTCCCTATATTTACAGAATATATGGGAACATCAGTAAGTAGAGGAATGTAGTGATCTGACCGAAGTCACATTGTCCCACCAAAATGGGAGCAAACCTAAAAACTTGCTGGTGTAAAAAGACCAACCAATGATTTAGTCTGTTCCTCAATCCTTATGTCCCTTCAATTCAAACAAAAACTTTTGTATCTTATTTTTTAAAACCTTCAGTGATGATCATTTTAAGAACTACCATGGTGTCACTTTTTCATGTTGTCTTTTCTGGTCTTCCCTGTTATTGTTCTACACAAATAATGTTTTCTGGCTTTCTGGTAATGGACTATATTTTGTTTTGTTTTGGTTTTTTTATTTTTTTTTTAATATTGTATCTCCTCTTCTCTCTCTCCCAATAATCCAACATCTCCCCACATACAGTGGCCAAAACATGAAAAAGTTCTCCAGTAAAGCCTTTGCCAGCAGCAAACAGAGCAGAAGGCTTTCTTCACACATCTCAAACATGATGGTGCTCTTTGCATGTCTCAGCATCGTGTTTGCTGTTTTCAGCATAACCCTGTTGATTCACATCTATCTGCCAATCCACCCTAACCCTCCAGTCCTTCTCTGCAGAGCTCCCTCCCAGTCTGTTGTTCCTGCCTTGTAGTCATGCAGTTGTTGCTCCTCTCTGACCTTGATATTTGTTAAGGACAGAAGCTCATTTGCATCCTATTTTTTCAGACCCCCTTCTATCGTTAGCCAGGCTGATTTTGAACTCTAGCCCTGTGTTTTCTGCTGTGCTGGTAACCCCTCCCTCTGTGGTGTGTGTGAACATGTAAACATAAAGGTTATGCTGTTAAGGAAAATATTGCATAGTGTGACATCCCAGTCAGAACCTTGAAGAATTTTTCTTGATATACACCTCCTTCTTGCAAGTGAGCTGCTGATTACTACTCTACTAATTCATAATTTTTCCCAGATAGTTTTACATACTCCAATAGCAGTTTCTCCGAGAGCATATTTCTGTAGCTTGTTATGAAAATATATAAGCTGCTGAAGTTGAGATATGATCTCTGCTGCTCTTCTTCTGTTCACTCTGCCAAAGTGCATCAGATTGGTTTAGACATTATTTGATCTAAAAACCAAAATAATCCAAATATGAGCGTTGCTCACTGTTCCTGGATGTCTCTTAGATACTTAGAAACTGCTTCATCTCTTGTGCTTGTGTATTTATAGAAATTGAAGTTAAATTGTTTTTCTACCCTCTCCCTCCCTTCTTTCTAAGTTGGTTGGTTTCCGGTTCCCTGTAATCAGCGCCATCCTTCAGGAGACCGAGATGAGCACTGCCAAAGGCTCTGAGATCTTCTAGCCCACTTCTGAAATGTTGTAGTTTCTTGGCCATTTTGTCTCAGCCCCTCGGCACTGAGCTGCTGGATGCTCTTCTGCTGTGCAAATCCTCGGGAGATGCACAGAGCAGATACTCAGAGTCTGTACCCTAAGCAGAGGTGAGTGCTCTCCACTAATGGCTGGAGCTCTTCTCAGAAGCCAGGAGACTTTGATCCATCATGTCTCTGGAGAGTTACCTCACAGTCATGACAAGGGGCAGGAAAAAGTAGTTGACCTTCTCTGTTGCAGCTACTGAAAGGTTTCCACTCTTCCCATTTAATTAGGAGATACCTCAAGCCAAGGAGAAGGTGTTTGACTGTCATCCAGTGGCCTTTTCTGGGAGGAGAAGCTTCAGCTTCCGTTCCCTTCTGCTCCAGGAACTGTTTTTGCCATTTAATGTGATATTTTATGCATTTTTTGATATGTAAAGTGGATAATTAAACCACATTAAATCTCTTCATAGACCCTCATTCAAGTTTAACTTAGCATTAATTTGGCTGAGCTTAATTTACTTTGTAAACTGAATTAGCAGCACTTTAATTCTGAATGAGGCTGTATATAAAGGAGCCTAATGTGGATTAAATAATCCAAATTAACTTAAAGTGTGAACATAAAATGAATTAATTTTCCCAAGTGTCCCAGTGTAGGTTCAATACATCAATCATCCTCTGCTGTGACGGCTCATCCTATGCAGGTGAGGATTCATCTCCAGTGGTTCTCTCTCTCTTTGCTACATGGGCCTCTTGTTTCTCCATGCAGGCGATGACCAGATGCTGTTGGAGCACTGACAGTGAGCTGGATTGGTGGCAAGGGATCAGGGGGGGTTTGTCAACAGAAAAGGATGCAGGTGGGCAGAGCACGCAGGCAGAGCCCAACCAATGGCTAAATTAAGGTGGGAGAAAGGAGCAGCCTCTCCTGGCCATAAAGAGGAAAAAGAAAAAAGCTCTTTCTCTGCTTTTAGCTTTGTTCTCCTTTGCTTTAACCACCACTCCTCATTTACACTGAAAAGCGGGGCTGGGCTCATGGCTCCTGGATGTATTCCTATAGGACACCATCCATTACAGTGCTGTGTAAGCACCAATAATCCCATTGAGCACTCTTTCACTTGTGCCTTGATGCTAATGCCTTGTACACCAGCTTTCTCATGCATCCCCCTTCATTGGGAGCTCTGGGGAGAAAACTAAAATCAACCACAGATTACTCAGACTTGCCGAGTGTGCTCTGCAGACCAGAGAGTACATTGTGAGCTCAGCGCACGTGCGTAGCTCCTGCTCGCCTTAATGGGAGTTATGTGCTTACATCCACAGGAGGCTATTCCCCAATGCCTGACATCTTGTTTCATCATTTATGATACTGGAATGACCTGCAAATTGTAGGGGATGTCGTGATTGCAGCGAATGCCAATACACGGGAGTGGTGCCATGGTTACATGTAGACTGGAGATCCCCTCTCCTTTACACAGCAACATCGCCTGGCCCAGGGCCTCTCTGTTCTCTAGGACATCTTCTAGACAGTTTTACAATGTTTTCCCCCTGGAATTGAAATAAGACAAAATTTAACCTCCCAAACGCTTTGGCAGCCTTATAGAATAGATTTATGCCAACCCTACCTGAAAGGGAAGTTGCCCTATGGCAACAACCAGCAGTCATATATACCAGGGAAGAAGAGCAATTACTGCAAAGGGGGTTAATTTGGAGTAATGGGATAAAACTGAGGGGGTGGGAGAGTTTACTTTGAATATTATGCCAGGCTTTATACTGTCACATTTTTCAGCCCATGGAACAGTCTCTAATCTTGTCACTTTGGGAATTCAAATGCGTACAAAGCTGGAAGCCTCTGAAGGGTCTTTGCCTTCCTCAGTAGTAGTGGGGTAGGATATGAAAAGGATGGAACCCTCCTCGTGGTGCATCATTGTGAACCTTCTGGCATTTCTGTGTTCCCTCCGCCTTGATGAAGGAACATGGACTGGATAATAGAGCTGCTCCACAGAGCAGGTATGAATATATCTGTGCTATAAACAAACAAGCAAAAATACAAATAAGTGACCAGTATCTTTCTTTCCTTCAGAACTGCTGAGGTCTTGTAGCTTCATTGACTCTGGAAGGGCAGTCGGTAGAAACAAAACAATGCTCATGACCTCAGTGTGAAAAATGAGGTGCAACTGGGGAGAAGACTGCTGTCTGCAACCCCTGAGAGACAGTGCAAGAGGTGGACTTGGTGGATCTGCTCTCAAGTTACTCCCACAGTCATAACTGCACAGTTGGGATTTAATTTTGGCCCCAGGGTGCCTACACATGGTTTTCATTTTGTCTTGAGTCTGAAGAATCCTACCTGTCCCCTTGACCAGGGAGACACACATAGAGGAGACTTGCATGTTGTCCTACAGAGAGTGTGTCCCACAGAGCACGTGGCAGAGCAATCCTTGGCCCAGCCTCAGTCAGGATGAAGGTGTAGATAAACCTGATACTCCTCCTAAAAGGCACATGCTTGTGTTCAGTGATAACTGTGCAGCGGTTCATTTTTCAAGGCAGAACCCACTTTGGGTCTTTTCAACATCCTCACTCAGAAGAGCTCGAGATGGAGGTTTAGGCAATCTGCTGTCCCAACAGTGGACAAAATTGGTGAAAATAGGGTGGTTCCTTGTAGTTCTCTTGTGTTAATCCCTAAACATTTTTGAATCCAATTTTTTTTGTGTTGTCTTGAGTTCATTTTTCTCCCCGGCATGCTCAGTTGGGTCACTAGGCTCATGGGTGTGACTCTTTAAGTCTGAAAAGTCACATAAATGTTGGGGCTGCATTATCAGGGTGCTTTACACCAGTATGTATTTTCCTGACATAGACCATCCTCGTTGCCTTTGGCTGGGATTTTTTAGTCCCCCAGTGATATTTGGTGGCAAGAATGTGCATCTTCTCTATTCAAAGCCTTAATGACTGTGGGGGTAATAATCAAGCCTGATCTGCTACTCAGAGATCCTCTCTTTACTTGCAGAAAGTCGCTAGAGCAGAAAAACATCATCCTACACCATTTGCACCCTATAGATCTCGCCTCTTCTCCAAGCCACAGTAACATGTCTGCAAGGAGTGACAGCTGCTCAACATGACACCTTCAGCCAGGTGAAAGTTTGCCCCAGCCACGATGGTGTTGTGCCTTCAAAGCGACAGAGCACTTATTTATAGTTAATGGCATTTTTGACCTTCCTCATCTCCTTACTGCTCTCTTAAGTCCGCTTTAATCTCATTACATAAGAAAGTAAGAGCCTTGGAGGGAGAATCTGTATCCAGGCAGGCCAGCTCAGATGAGGCTCTAAGCACTGCAGGGTGAACCTCCCACCCCAGTATCTGGTTACTGGCTGCATGGGAATCAACAGGAGGGAAGATGTGACCTGGCAGCCAAGTGACAAAAAGAATGGGGCTGATTCCTCCCTCTGTTTCCCTTCTGGTTTAACCAGACTTTTCCCAATTTATCTGGGTAAGGAAAACTAATAAAATGATCAGATGCCTTCTCTGGGGCTTTCTCCTGGATGAGGTTTGAGAAGCAGATCCCCCCTTGTCCTGGTGAAACACCAGAGGGGAGGTGCCCTCCTGGTTTCTTTGCTATAGGGGACTGCTGAAGGCTGGTTTGGTCCTGGCAAAATTTGCAGCAAGTCTAACGTTTGTTTTCTGTTCACAGGAGGAATGGCAGCTTTGCTTGGCCAGGCTCCTTCCCATTCCCGACCTGTCCTGGAACAGGAGACCATCCATCCCCATGTAACCAGCAGGGAAGCACTGGGAATGCAGGAAAGAGAAGTTTGTGCTGTGCACAAACTGTTTATAGACCTGAGTGCTCTGAAAAGAGTTTGGGGTCACGATCTTGCACCTCTCACTGGGTTGGTGGGAGTTTCTCCGTGGTTGTAAGCAGCTGGAGGCAGAAGCCCCAGTACCTCCATTTGAGCTCTTCTTTCAGAGGAGAAAAGAATCCATAGTCTCAGAGCATTGGGCATATTCCAGATGGGTGCAGTAAATATTCCTCTCCTGCACAATTCCCCAGCCATGGTTTTTTCCCTGCAGGCTTTCCTGGGGTACTGCTGCCTCTGGTCTTAAATTTGGCCTCTCAGCAACACTCAGTAAAAGCAGAAGCATTTAATCTCCCCTCCTGCGTCCAGGCTGATGCTTCACTTTTTATTGTCTACATATATCTGTAATTATTAACTTACAGCAACATTTCATTGGCCAATAAATGTTAGTTATGGTATATTTGGTCGCTTTATGAAACGTAATTAGTGCTAGGAATAATATGAGATACTCAGGAGCTTCTGCACTGGTAGATGAACCTTTTATCAGCTGTGGGCATTTAATTCACTTTAACAGAAAAGCTGTAAACAAATAACAATATTGCATCCTTGGACTGGCCTAGTTTCATCTTGTTTGCCTGCCTGGCTGCTGTGTTTCTACGGTTTCCTTATATGATTTTTAGCTCCCGCAGGCTTGTAGTAAATTGATCATTGTTAGTTCTGAGATTCAAATTTCCCTTTATACCATCCACAGGCCATTTATTACCTCTTATCATGTTTCACTGGAACTTAGGAACCTCTGCCAGTTTTAGAGGGCCTTGCTCAAGACTTCAAGAAGTGCGGAACAGATAAAATTGGAAAAATACTATTACCAAAGCTTTGAAGGGGTGCTGTTTGGCAATCAAAATGAAATATATACCATTTGGATTGAACAAAATTGTGTTTTCATTCAGGTTTTATGGCCAAAATAAACAACCCCAAATCAGAGAATCATAGAATTTTTTAGAGTGGAAAAAACCTCTGAGGTCATTAAGTCCAACCACTAACCCAGCAGTGCCATGTTCACTGCTAAACCACGTCCCCAAATGCCTCGTCTAGATGTTTTCTGACCTCTTCTAGAGCTTGATTCCACCACCTCCCTGGGCATCCTGTTCCAGCGCTTGACAACCCTTTTGATGAAGAAAGTTTTCCTAATATATTCAATCTAAATCTCCCCTGATGCAACTTGAGGCCATTTCCTCTTGTCCTATTGCTTTTAACTAGGAAAAAGAGAACAATCCCCACCTGGCTACAGCCTCCTTTTGGGTAGTTGTAGAGGATGAAAAGGTCCTTCCTGAGCCTTCTTTTCTCCAGACTAAGCACCCCAGCCCCCTAAGACTTGTGCTCCAGACCCTTCAGCAGATTCACTGGTATTCTCTGGACATGCTCCAGCACCTCAATGTCTTCTTCATAAAGCTTTGCTTATCACACACAGAGATCTCCTCAGCAAGACCTTCTATGCAGCAGTGAAGAGTCTTTCCCCTGTCCCTCGCTCTCAGGGACTTACAGCATTGTCAGCTGAAATCCACAGGCACATGCTAATCTAGTGAAAAAGGGAAAATAAAATGCCTTTAATCTGACTTTATTTATCTGGGAACTAACACAGAAGAGTGCTTGGACATGGTGCCCTTAGGAAGCCCTTTGGAGCTGCCGGCACCTGGTACAGGGCTATGGGCATATCACGGGACCGGTCTCGGTGCAGGCTGACAGAGCTGGCAGGAGTGGGAATTCACTTGTCATCCACTGGATTATACCTGATTTATGGTTTCTCTCACTGACTTCAGAAATCTCGCAGTGGCGAGCTGCATTGTCTTAACTTTGCATTTGTAGATTATCCACACTGCAGAGTTATAAATCCTTCTGAGCACAGAGTGCTTCCAAGGTCTAATTATATTGTCAGGGATAGGTTCTGGAGCGGGAGTGTATGTGCAACAATGCTCTGCTGGCCCCAAGTTCAGGAGGCATTCATAGAGGCATTTTATCAGTCAATTTCATGAGACATTAATTAATGAGATACTTCAATTAGATCATTTCTGTCACTTGGAAGGAATTATTCTTCATGGTCAAGATTACATCATCTTAATTAGTCCCTCTCCAAGTAATTTGCTTCTTTTCAAGCCCTGAAGAAGGGTACATTCATTATAGATAATTAATATTCAAGTTAATTGACTGTACCCTACAATTCATGGAGCCCCTTTGAAACAGATTTTCTAGTTAGGCATCGGGAAGGGCTGTTAAAGTTGCACTGCACAGTCCTCTGTGAGGCTTCTCAATCATCTGGGGGACCAAATTCTAATTATCAGCCCCAGGCCTGCCTTAGCCACTCCAGTTAATATACACAATAGAGTGCCCATTCTGAGCAACTCCTGTACAGATACAAAAGTTGAGACCAGAAGGTTAGGCTAAAATCTCTTGTATTTATGTATACACTATGCAGAGAATCTCCTTTTTTTTTTTTTTTTCGTTAACACACACATTCTTCACAGCAAAATTGCTTTGATTTGACTGTTTCAGTTTTAAAAGGGAATTTTTATAACAAACCAATCAGAAATAACACATACTTGAACCTCAGATGCTCTGTTTGTTTACTCTCTCCAAAGAAAGGTTATGCAATATTAATGTTGTGTCTTTTAATATTGCAAATAATCCACAGAAACCAATGTATCCCACTCAGAGTAGTAAATTTAATGAAAATATTCTGTATCATATACAGAATATACAAGTGTTGTGGAATAAATTTTCTTTCTTAGTATTTCTGCTAAAGTTTTTACATTTGACTTAAGTCAAGACTTGGTTTTAGTTTGTTCTGTTTAAGACTAAAGCAGTGACTTTATATTTGAAAATGGTCCCTGCCTAAAATCTCCAAATCTGGAAACCTTGAACTTCCATGCAGATCAGTGTTTCCAAAAACAAACAAACAAAAAAAAAAAGAAGTTGATAACACTTACAGGTTAGCAAAGTTACAAGCCTCTACAAGTCTGGAATAAGCAGCTACAACTCCCATTGAAGCCAGGGAATTGTGCTGTCTGTGCTTGCATCAGGGCTAAATCTGCCTAATTGCAAGTGCAATATTGCTGCTCTTCATTTTTATGCAGATTGCTGAGCCCAAGCAGAGATTCCAGGGAAAAGAGATGCCGTCCATAAGTGTGCAAGATCTTTGTTTGCAAAAACAAAACTTCCCCTTTGACTTGAACTTCAAATAACAGAGCCAGGCAAATAATGTGGGTAACCTCACAGATTGCATGCTCAGATTTCGGTGTTTTATAGCTCTTTCTGTCTTTGTGCCACTTATTAGTTTCCTCTGAATAGTCTTTCAAACAAATTAAATGGCAGGAATGTTAGTGGAAGCAGTGAGATATAAACAAACACTGAATATTCAGAGCGACTATTTTTATTCCCAGCAGAAACCTAATTTTGAGATCACACTTTCTCCAACTGCAGGGAAGAAATATTATTATGAGTACCCCGGTGTTTGTGTGCTGTAGTATTACAGGAGCGCTGCAAGGAGCTGTTGAGTGAGTACACAGAGTGAGGCTTGGGGAAAATCCCTCTGTCAGAGGGTTTTTGGCCAGTATGGTCAATCCACTGCCTGCACTGCATGGACTGCACGGAAAAAAAGGAGTCTGCTCTCACAACATATACACCAGGGTCTATTGGAATAGGTTTGAAGCTGGGATGAACACACTCTAGGAGCTGGATGTTTTAATCTAGCAATAGTTATGAGGAGCTGCTCTGCTTGCATCGCCCTTTCTGCAGACCTCCCAGTCTCCTCCAGCCACACTGTGAACCTCACCTCAGGGGTGGCTTTGCTGGCTCTTTGGGGCTCTGGACTAAACAAATTGGGCAGGTGCTGATTTATCTCTGGTGTCCAGTGGTAGGACATGAGGGAATGGCATGAAGCTGTGCCAGGGGAGGTTTAGGTTGGATAACAGGAAAAGGTTCTTCACTCAGAGAGTGGTTGGGCACTGAACAGACTCCCCGGGGCAGTGGTCAGAGCACCAAGCCTGACAGAGCTCAAGTGGTCACAGCACCAAGCCTGACAGAGCTCTCAGGCACATGGTGGGATTCTTGGGACTTTCCTCCTGTGCAAGGTCAGGATTTTGACTTCAGTGATCCTTGTGGGTCCCTTCCAACTCAGGATATTTTATTCCTTGATTCTGTTCTATGAAATCTCCTTGCTGAGACATTTCCTATCCTGAATATGCAACAAAAGAAATCCAGAACAGAAGTCCCAAGTATTCTCCATTTGGCCAGGTGCCAAGGAGAGGTACGAGAAAAAAAAAGAGAAGTGCATAAACTTCAGCAGGGAAATAGTTTGTTGAGCGTTATTCACCCAGGGCTGTTAAAAATGTAGCTTGAATTAACATCCTGTCACTTGCTTAGTGCCTCTGCCTAATTCTGTTATCGCTGAAGGATTGTCCAAGAGCAATTCTCAGGAGCTTGCCCAATTTGTTTTTATTGCTAGTTAGGCCAATGAAAAGTAATTGTTTAAAGCTTCTTGTTGCCTGTCCCCCCTCCCACTCCATCCACATCTCTTTTCTCCAAACACTTTCTAGTCCTTCCCATGCATCATCGCTGCATTTGACTTGATGATAGTTTTTTACACTCTTTGTGTCCCAGAGAAAACACCAGAACCCTTTTGCTGTTGATTTTAGAATCCATTAGAGTTGGATTTTTTTTGCCCAGATCAAATCTGTGTTCTTCCATCACCTGCTTGTGAGAATACAGGCTCTGCCTCTGCTGGCCCAGAGACAGAGCAGAGGACTGAGCTTCTCCAACCATCATTTTAAAAGAGTTCCTTTACTAACTTTGGGATAAAGAGTGCTAAAAATGCATTTCTGATTGTGTTATGAACTCACCTCCCAGGCTGCCTGATACCATGGCTGTGGACACCTTTGGTTTTTCAGCTCTGCTCTCTGCATAGTAACGATCACAGGGTTGGATTAGGAGGATCACTGCCATATTTTTTCACCTCTGGAGCAGTCAATTTTAGGCCCTCAAATTGCTCTGCAAACAAAGGTGCAAAATCTACCAGAGAAGGTCAGGAGTATTAACCATATCTTGACACCAGCTAATTTAATGTGCAGAGAGACAGAAAGTCCACACTGTGGAGGTGCTGAACAAGTGCACTTTGAATTGAAGTCTGGAGGAACTGTGGCTGTTTGATGTCTGTGGAAACCAGAAAACCCACCAGGGATTTGTTTAAAGGTAAACAGAAGAACAAATGGGGAGTCTTGACTCCCAGTGCTCTCCTCTGAACACTGAATCACACCAAGGGGTAACTTGTTTAATCATCCTGTGCCTGTACAATACCAGCCTGAAGCCTGTAAAAAGTATTTTGTGTTTCTTTGTTTCTTATCCAGTGAAAAATACTTGCTCTAAAAATATTCTGTGTCTGTGCAGTTCTGATGCTAAAACTGGGCCCTTCTGAGCAGCATCTGACCCAGGCACATTTAGGTCATTCACTGTTCCTGCATGAAGAGCTGAAAGTGCTGATGGAGATTTTTGCAACATTACACCATCATACTTGGTGGCCCAGAAGTTTTCCTTGCACTAAATTTTCAAATATGTTGGTTTCTGTCCCCAGACTTTTATTGACAACTTCGGGCCCTGGCTGACTCCAAATTAGGAAGGAAATGCCCTGAGACAGAAAGCACTCATCAGCACACCCTGCATACTGAATAATTACAGTGAAAAACCATGTCCATTGGCAGAGGTGAGCAAAATCATGGAAAAAAGATAATGAAGTCCACTGGAGCAAAAAATCCATTTCAGCAGCGATCTCTGAGATCTGGGGGAGCTGTCTTCAGTGAGAAAATAACAAATTGCACATTTAAAACTACATTTTTCCTTGCAGAAAAGTCCATAGACTGTGGAGAATCAGGCAGATGCTGTCTTTGGACAGCCTGGATCCAGAGTCCCACAGTCCTGATTAGATGACCTGGAAATTTGAGAGCTGTTTGGGATGGGAACAGCTTCCTGACATGATGCTTTGCCAGGCACAGGGCAAGAGGCAGAAATCAGATTTTTTCTGAAGTGACTGATAGCCTCTGACAACACAAGGTAGGGTAATCACAGATTATGCTGTAACTTTGCCATCAGTCAACTTAAAAGTACTTCTGCATGTCTTAATGGTATAGTACGGTACACTCATCATAGCAGCATGGAGGGTTTTTCCCCGCTAAACATTTCTTTTTTTTTTTAATAATCTACAGTTTTTCATGAGAAAAAGTCTTTTAATTAGGTTTGTCTTATGTACTTGGACATTTGCCCATGGTTGTAGCATCTGCTGTTTGCTTTGTAGGTAGGGACCTGCTGGCGCTCACAGAAAGAAGTTTTTTTCCTGGTCTCCAATGAGGCTTGGGGAAGTGTGGTCGTGGCCCAAATCTGCAGTCAGAGCAATGTGAGTCATTTCCATATGGTGCTTTGAGTCTGACAGGCTGCAAACAAGGGGAAAAGGGAAGAGCTCCCTGAGCACAGCCATGGGGACCTTTCCAATGAGCACTGAAAATACCCCATCATCTACATTCTGGAGAAATTCTTTTCAAGCTTTTTTCCTCCTCTTCTTTTCTCTTTTTCTTCTTCTTCCTTTCATCCTCTCCTTTTCATTTTCAATTTCAGCTACTTGATCTTCAGATATATTTGAAATGGCTGGGAAAAAGGGAGACAAAAATTAAGCCGACATAAGGGAAATTGAAGTGCGGGGAGAAACCACAGCAGTTTATTCCAGACCTTGTTTAATGAAAAATAATTAGAAAATTTCAAAACACTCTACGAACTGCAATCTCATTTTGTTTATTCATGATGGACGAACACCTTGAAGCTTTGCTTTCCTGTGATAAAAGCAATCAATATTTACTTTTTTAAATCACTTCTCCCCCCTCATTTAATAACTTGAAGGGCTTTTGCATCTGAAGTAGACCCAATATTCAGAGCTCTGTGTTCTTTCTAATTCTTCTTGTCCTGCTCCACCATCCTGGTTGACATTTACCTTCAAGACCCTCCATCCTCCTTGGGTAGGCTCAGAACTAAATCCATTGGCTGAAGCTCCTGGTGAAGTGTTTCTGGATCATGGAAGGAGATGACGACTTGTGCTTGTGCCCTGTTCTCCATCACAAGGAATAGCATGTGGGACAGGCCAGGCTGGATATTTTCAGTTTGGGAAGCAGATGACAGTGATGGAAAACATTAAAAAGGCACCAAAATCATGAATGGAAAGGAGGAAGCAAAGAGAGAACAATTATTTACATTTGCTCAAAATGCAAGACCCACCTTGATCTGATGAAATAATCAGGTGACATCTCTGAAACAAACAAAAGCCAGCATTTCTCACCTAAAGAAACCTGTGGAACTTGTTGCCCCTGGGTGCTGCACAGACAATATGTTTCAGTGTACTTAAAACAGAGTAAACAGTAATGAAAGATATCATTGCTGATGGCTATTAGATATGATGGTTCACATCCAGCTTCCAGCTCAGGAAGCCCCAAACTACCAACTGACAGAAAGTGGAGGGATAAAACAGGTTGCAGTCTGTTTTGTGTAACCTCCTTCCTCCTTTGACCTCTACTTTCAGTGATAGGATGTTTCATGTGTTGAAGTTTGATGGAGTTTTTGCACCAACAGGCCGTTCCCCAGCCCAGTTGCACTTACTTAGAATCTTGTAATTAAAATTTGAGGCTGAATTAGCTGAATCAGTAAGTAAATTTAAACTGTTGAGCAAAGACAAAGACTTCCTCCACAGTTATCCACCACATGAGTGCACCAAGTGCTGTAGCAGGAAAAGTCATTTTATTCTTGACTTCTCTAAGCTCTTGGATAAAACTGTTTCTTCTCTGAATAATTTCTCTTCTCCCCTATGTTGTGTCCGGACTGTTTGGAGTAAAACCTCTTCAAAACCCCAGATGTCTTCAGCTGTTAATACCAAGGCTAGTATGACAGCTTTAACCTTCTTAAGGTCTCTAGGCTCTTTTTTAACACAAGTAAATAATTATAATTTCTATAAACTAGAGCAGCTTCAGTTAGGTCTTCATAAATGTCTTCTGGTAAAACAGGGCTTGTAATAAAACTAATCTTTGATCTTACTGAGTCACAAGAAGTCATCAATAGTCACAATAGCATCATCTCTCTTTGATGCTATTTCCCTACTTTCTCCTTTGAATAAAGTGAAAAATATCTGAAAGATGTAAAAGGGCTGCTTCCTGTGGGGTTTTGTTGTTTTGCAAGTGGTGGAGTACTTTTAAAGACATCTGACCTGGGATCCAAGCTGTGGTGTGGTCAACACGCTGAAGGAAAGGGATGCCATCCAGTGGAACCTGCACAGGCTGGAAAGGTGGGCCCACGTCAACCTCCTGAATTTCAACAAGATCAGGTGCAAGGTCCTGTGCCTGGGTTACAGCAATCCCAACTACAGGTTCAGGTTGGGTGTAGAATGGGGTTGAGAGTAGCCCTGGGGAGAAGGGCTTAGGGGTGTTGGCTGATGAGAAGCTCAAGAAAGATGAAGAGGGACTTTTTAGCATGGCCTGTTGTGATAGGACAAGGAGTAATGGTTTTAAACTGAAAGAGAGTGGATGTTACAAAGAAATTATTCACTCTGAGGATGGTGAGACCCTGGTACGATTTGCCCAGAGAAACTGTGGCTGCCCTATCACAAGAAGTGTTCAAGATCAGGTTGGATGGGACTTGGAGAAACCTCTTCTTGTAGAAGGTGTCCCTGCCCATGGCACTTGGGGTTGGAACCAAATGATCTTTAAGGTCCCTTCCAACCCCAACCACTCTATGATTTTATGAACCCCAGGACTGCATTGATTGAACAGAACTAACTGTACCAATATCCATGTCAGAGTACAGGTGTATTTTTTGCTACTGGAGATCACAGACAGAAGAGGGAGTGTAAACTTTCCATAGGCAGAAGATCAGTAATGGCATGTGATCATACAAGTTAAAAATTTTCTATTAAGAACTTTTTTTCCTAAGTATAAATAATCTCCAAGTGCTATTGTGATTGTTTGCCTTTGCATATGGTTATTATTCAGCAGCAACAATTTGTGTTTGGTTGTACACTGCCATGTGGAAGACATTTGAATGATCAGGATGTGATATTTTTGGGGTTTGTGGGGCAGGAATGGGGGGATGACCTTCTGTAAACGTGAACAATGAGGGACTAACCCAGATATTTCATCTGACAAGAATGTAACTCACACAATATGAAGTTTTTTTAAAAAATGCCTGGAAGACAATTTGGATTCAAATAATGTTTTCTAGAAGGAGCTGCCTGCTGGCAGTGTGTCTTAGTCCACTGTGTGTTGACAAGCCCCAAAGCAGACTTAAGAGGCCCTCTGAAGCTGACTGAAGTCAGTGTCAACAAAACTGGGATTTCTTCCAGCCAAAAGCTGTGCAACCAGTGTGAAATGTTTGTCAGGCTGCAGAGAGGAACAACTACAGGAGCTACCAAAATGTTTAACTGAGACTTTCAGAGAGACACTGGGTTTCTACTGAAAGATACTGCAGTGGCATTCAGTACTGAGTAATGTTTTATCCAGAAACTTCCTTGAGCTGCCACTTTAGAAAAGCATCATCGGGAGTTATCCTGACAGTTGCTCCCTCTGTCTCTCACAGACAGTTGCTACCACACTCCCATACTGCAGACACCACATTTTGCCTAACTCCCCCAGAACTCATGCTAGAGCTCTTGGTGTCAGCTAATTGCCAATAAATGGATTCTTCTCTAACTCCCCCACTATCCTAATGCTTAGGATGATTCCTAAAATGAGACTACTGTGCAAAAGTGAGTAACTATGAGTCTACTGCGCAGTGTGGAGCACTGCAACTCTGGCAAACACAGCGACTGCGGCACTGGTGTGGCTCATCTGTGAGGTAGAGATTTGGCTAATGGCTTTGGAACACTAGGAATGACATTTCACCTGAAGAGCCAAGAGGAACTCAACACAGTCAGATTGGTGAGGACACTAGAGGTAGCTCTCCTGCCCTCAAGAAACTGTCTGCGCTCACAGTTGCTCACAGTCTCAGCTTTATTTCTCATCCAAAGGACAGAGCTCCATATGGCACTGCTTGGGAACCAGTTTCTTGCTCTGTAAAGTTGTATCAAATACCTGCTGAGGCCATCACAAGGAATCTTTGCAATGGCCTCAGTGGGTGTTTAATTGACAATAGGAGAAGATATCAATTTTAAAGAGGTAACATTCCCTAGAACAAGGGGCTTATATGAAGACATTCCTGCTTGCTTTGTCATTCATGGATGATTAAAGTGCATGCTTCCTCAGCATCTGGGATAGTGATCCTCTGTGGCTTCCATGATGATTATCTACAGGGCTTAACCATGAAACCAGGATAGTTGATGAACTCATGGTACCAAAGATCAGTAGGATACAAGGCTAGAAGTGAAAATTAGATCATTATGTTCTGTTCTCACAAACGTACAAAGCAGAAAAAGTCATCCAGTGATGCCTGCACTGAGCCCAAGGTCTTATGCTTGATTAGACCATCTGCATCAATTCAAAATCCCTATCAACCCTGTTTGCAGACTGATTTAACCAGAAGTCCCATCTTGCTTGAAAATTACAGGAAGGAAATAGAAACTGATGAGTCTATAAATAGATAAATGTACCATCAAATATTGTTTGGTGATCATATTGATTGAAACCTTTGCCCCTTGGCACAGGAGAAGAGGAAAGGCAGTATTTACACTGACTGGGGGAAACATAAATGCTGGATTCCCACGGGCTAATTTATAGGATCCTGTGGAGTGCTGAGGAGTGGAATGACCATGTTGACCTGGCAGGGTTTAAGCCAGTTCTTTTCAATGCACTACAGTGAAAATATTTTTGCAGGATTGTCCTTGTTATTGTTTGGTGGTAAATGAAAGAAAAAGGAAAAAGGACAGAGTAAAATCAAGAATAGAAAAAAAGATCAGAGAAAAACTTTGGCATGGAGCTCACCATTTTCATGGGGAGGAGGGTAGGGGGGAAATAATCCCTTTCCTCAGAGATTTTGGGGAGGAAAAAAACCCTGCTGTGCTTGCTAAAATTCCCTTCCAGCTCCCATTGTCAGTGTTAATTGGTGATAGCCCCCATCACACAGAAGCACTGTGGAGGTAAAATGAAAGGAAATGTGTAAGGGGGTGTGTGTGAGTAAGAGGCTGCTGCATCATGTGAATGAGGAGGACAACAATGGCCCAGAATAAGCTAATATATATAAATGAAAATATCAGCTTGATCCCTCGCGGGACTTTTTGATGCTTTGAAAGTTCATGTTAATTCCAGCTGTGTGGGTCCCTTTATTAATTAAATGGTCAAGGCAAGCTCCATGTGCAGTAACAGCTCCACTAGCAAACGATGAAAGCACCATGTTGACATCCTTATTCTAAGCTCCACAGTCACCTTCAGGGCCCACATTCAGGGTAAATTACTTTGGCTTCAGTGAACTTAAAGAATCCTAGGCTTCTCTCAATGGATTTTAAATCCCTCAGTGTTGTTCACCTTAGAAATGAAGAGGTCTCTTGCTGACACCCTCCTTGATGTTCCTGATAGTAAAAGAACTTTGGAGCCAAGTGGTAGATCTAATTATTTCAAAGGGTTCCCAGCTGCACCATTTCTTAGCTTTCCCTTTCATCCTCTATTTAATTAGAAAAGGGCTTTTTTTTTTTTAATTATTTTTTTTTACGTGGTATGTGGTAGAACTTTATTTTAGATTCCTCATAGATCATGGTTTGTCTGTGTGCTGGGGACTACAGCACATGTTCCTCTCGTGCTTGAGTAGAGTTTAGGACCAGGTGTTGACACATCTTCTGTGGACACCTGCACAGGCCTGGATGGCTTTGGTGACATAAGAGGATTTTCTTTGTGGTTGACTTGAGCATCTGCATGGAACAGCTCCCTGTGTGCTCTCTGTGCATGGGTAGGACCTAAACACAAAAGCTGATGGTCCTACACTTATGCTCTCAGTCCAAAGACCATCTCTGATGGAGATGCAGCCTTTGATCTTTACTACTTTAGTGTGTGGTATCTCTGGGTGGCTCTACAGAAACACACTGAATGAGGTTTGCTGAGGAGGAGGAGGGATAGCTGTATGGCGAAGGAAAAGAGATGTTCCAGGGCCCTGTGCTGCTCTCTCATATAGACAACTGTGTAAAAATTGTCCTTCTGCACACTTCCTGTCTTTGCCTGGACAGGTCTGGTGACTTTTCCTCATCATCTTTTCTTCAGTTCTGAAGTTCTGGTGGAGCCAATTCTCTCTGCAGGTGAAGTGGTGTAATGTTGAGGTGTTGGTGTCTTTTGGGAACAAAGGATTTAGCTGCCCTCACCAGATAAACAGGAAAAGTCAATGTCTAAGCTAATCTAAATTTGTAATCTTCTTTGTCCAAGGAAGGACTTCCTAACAGCCCCTTCTTCCTCTTCTTGACCCTCATCTAGATTTTGCACTCTCCTGGAAGCCTTTTGTAACAGCACCGAGTTAAACCCTAAATTAAGACTGTGAAAATAAGGGCAATGGCAATGACATAAACCTTCATATGTGAGGGGGAAACAGTTCCAGCTCTGGTGGGAGGGCTGGCAGACCCAGTGCTGACCTGCGGCAGCGGCTCCACATCAGCAGTGTCCAAGTTTGGGTGCTGAGTGTTGGGCTTTTCATACAATCACAGAATCCTTAAGGTTGGAAAAGACCTCTAAGATCATCTACCGCAATCACTGACCCATCTGCCAGGTTCAGCCCTAAACCACACTGTTAAGCACCAAATCTGCATGTTTTTTTTAAATACCTTCAGGGAAGGTGATTCCACCACTTTCCTGGGCAGCTTATTCCAATGCTTGACCACCCTTTCAGTGAAAAACTTTCCCTAATACCCAATACAAACCTCGCCTGGCTCAACTTGAAGCTGTTTTCCTCGTGCCCTGTCACTTGTTACCTGGGAGAAACAACACATTTTCCTACACATTATGTCAGTTGTTGATCCTTAAGTGTCAAAAAACAAAATCTGAGCTGATTTAGAGTTGGATATCTTTATTCTTGAATCACCAGACATTGTATAGGCTTTCCCTGGTTTAATTCACTGTTATTTTACTCTGTCTTACCATGGCTCATCATCTGAGGCTCGAGTCAGTAATATAACAGCTTCAGCAGTCAATTCCTCCTCCTGGATTTTTTTCCTTTATCTCCTTGTATTAATAGCAATAGGGGAGGTGAAGGCACTGGACTAACAGTTGGGCCCAGTGGCTGTCCAAAGCGGTAATGGCTTTTTCCCAAGCCAGCACATGCCGCTTGCTACGGGCTTTAGTGTGCCAGGTGTCCGGAGGGTAGAGCCAGCTCTTAAGCTCCTTGTCAACCCTGGGTGGCGTCATTAGTGCATCATATGTTTCAGAAAGAGAGACCCTGGTGAGAGCCGCTCAACGCGGAGCAGAAGCTGAAATGCTGGTGCCTTGTCCTTCTGTCAACGGGAAAATGCTGCAGCGAATGGTTGAGTAGGTTCCGATGCATGGGAACATCTCACCCACGCTGTGCACACTGGTTGTCTGGAGCACCAGTCCCAATTCTCCCCCCACAGCAGAGCACAGGACAGGACTACCCCCAGGAAAAGGACTTTGCTTGAATTTTTGGGGTGAGGTTTGTGTTGCTTGTCTGTTCTTTCTCCCTCTTTCTTCATGTGCTTGTGCGCACACACACACACACACACACACACACACACGCACCCTGCTCTTCCTTGGGTGCATTTCTACATCACAGACTGGTCATTTACCTTCTCCTACAACACCTGGAAAAGCTTTACAGCACCTCAGTCTGTTTTAGGGCAAGGGAAAAAGCTGCAACACTCATGTCTTGACTGTTTGATACCTTCCTTTGACCCTCCTGTGCGGCTGGAGGACATGGAGAGCCCAGCAAATGCAAAATGTTGTCCTGGGGTGCCACAACCTCCAGTGATACAGCATAGTCCCAGACTTGGAGACATGGGGTTGGTCCATGCCAGTGTGGTTGCCCCCCACGGCGTCTCCTGCCTCATTCTGCAGTGATGACAGAGTCAAGGCAGCTCAGTGGGAAAAGTAACTGGCAGTAATTAGGGTTCCTGTGAGCTGTTGTGCTCCTCACTGGTAGCCACGTGACTCCACAAATGCATAAAACTCTTCCCGGGTTTTGTAAATGTCAAAAAGATGTTTAATACAAACCTGCAGTGAACCCTTACTGTGGAAGAGGTCTTTGGGATATTAATAGGGGATCTGTGTTGGCCAAACATTATGAGGAGTCAGGAAAAGAAAAAATACACGGGAGAGTACTTTTTGGTTATAGATTTTTGGGAAGATCTGTGATTATTTTCTCTGTGAAGGTATCTGTTTCTCCAGTAACAGGGATCACCTCCATGTGGGCTTGTGACAACACTGACATGTTTACAATGGACAAATCTTTAATACAGTCACCTGCATCTATATTGGAGGTTTGCCAGGATAGACACATAAAAGGGTTTGGGTTGGAAGTGACCTTAAAGATTGTCTAGTTCCAACAGTGCAGCTGTGTGAGAGGAAGAACTCAGTGTAGTCCCGTCTAAATGGCTGTTGCTCCACCCTTTCCCTCCACTATGACTCAGTTTCCCCGTATCTAAAATGATGGGACTCCTCAAGAACTACAGGACAAAACAAAAAGCCGAATGGGAATTGAGTGTTAATGCAGACAAGGCCACTGCCCTGGCTCTGGAGCCTCTGGAAGCTCCTTCTTTCACACTCCTTTTCCCTTTTTTTTTGTGGAAAAAAGAGGGCTTTGTGTACTCTTGAAAACAACCAGCTGAGGAACACAAGGGCTTGGAAGAGACCATGAGTGCGTGTGTTTCTGTGGGTGTGACACAGTCCTGCCTGGGCCTGGAAAGGGCACATGCAGAGGGTATTTGTGCAGAGGAAAGATGAGCAGCTCAGAGATTGCAGAGCTGCATCCTCCTCCTGCACCCAGTGTGCTTGGAGGGGGGGAGGCATCACAACGTGCCGAGTAACCGCACGTTTTGTTGTTCTCAGGGTAAACAGCTGAAATGAGATTTGGTTACAAATGCGCTCTGGTGTTCCTTAGGAGGAAGAACCATGTGGAAGGAAATACTTTTAATGAAGAACATACAAAATTAGATGACTATAAAATGTGTGTATGTTATCTAATAGCTTTATAATGAAATGTGGTATCATCAGGGCTCTTTCCAGTGTTTGCAGAATTAAAGTAAGTATTGCAATGTTTTGTGGTTTTAGTATTATTTGTGCTGCTCTTGGAGCACAAGGCCTCATCCTGGCTCAGGTCCCTTTGGGGCACTGCACAAACACCAGTCTGAGTGGCTGAGGATGGGTGAAATCAGGTGGGTGAATGCTGACAGAACCCCTGGTTAATTCACATTTTGGCTCTCTTACTCTTTAGGGTTCCAGCTAAGGTTCTGTTGCCATGGGGTGAGGAGGGGAGGCAGTGTGTGTGCCCTGCATTGACACAGAGTGTTCCTGTGCATGCAGCACGTGTTCACTTTCCCCATTACAGCTTATTCCGCCTCCCTGAAGGGACAGAGTACACTTTTCCACTTTGTCACAAATAATAATTATCTTTGCAATAGCCTGTGATGGGAGCTCGCCCTGAGGAGGCTGCTCTGGCTGCAGGAGGCCCAGCAAGATGCCCCAAATGATGCTCTGTGCTATTTTAGCTGTGTTCTTCTTGCACCAAGGGAACCAGCATATAGGAAGGGGGAAGAACCTTATATATTTAACCATCAGGAAATCTTTGGGTATGTCTGCTTGGAGAGGTACAGGTGCTTGTAGGCTTCCCTTTACCTTCTGTCTGCAATCTGCACTTGCCCAAGTGGAACAGCCTTCCAGTTTAAGCATTTTTCTGCCCTCAGGGAACACAGCAGCTTCTCAATATGTATTAACCTCACACTCTGGCACTGCTGGTTTGCTTTCTTCCCAATGAGTCCCTTACCATTAAAACAACCATTCATCATTCACCATGTACAATAAACCAGGAGACTGTATTTTATTTGGTTCCAGCCCCAGGCATCTCAAGCAGGTATGAATCTTTTAAGCGTAAGTTCATCTTTAACTTGTCCCAAACGTGCCATGAATTACTTAGGTGGTTTGCTGTCTGTCTGTAAAACAATCCTGAGATTGTAAATGATGTTGTGGCCCCAGCAGCTTTCTAATGCAGAAGGAAGTTTTGACTGTAGGTTGGACAGAATTACCTTTCAGACAAGGTTTCCAGAAGACTTAGAAAAATGCTAATAATTATGGTTCGTGTCATCCCAACAAGATATGACTCTTGCGAATCCAACACACCCAACTTTCAGAGTGTGACCATTTATGGTAGAAAATGCTCAGACAGAAGACTGAGGAAATAGGAAAATTGCAATTTACTGGTTCTGTAGTGTTTAATGACCACAAGAGGTCAGGGCTTCTGTTTTCACATCTCATGTGAGAGAAAAGCCCTTTCAGAGTGCAGCATCTTTAAAGGTCCAGTTTTCCGAGTACCTTGAGTTGATAACTCAATAAGCAATACAAGCCCTTAATGGGCTCATGCTGACCATGAGGACTTGTGAAGCAGACCAAGGGATCCCATTAGTGCTCTTTTTTCAAGTTTTGGCACACCAGCCCATCATTCATCACTGGCAGACCTGGCTTTGTCCCTTTCCCCCTTCCAAGCTGGTTTGAAGCTCTATCAACAAGCCCTGCTGGCTCCTGTGCTAGAACTCTTTTCACCCTCTGAAATAAGGGCATCCCATCAGGTGTCAGTAGACCCTGGGGATGGTCCTGTGCAGGGCTAAGGGTTGGGCTTGACCATCCTTATGAGTCCTTTCCAACTCAGCATATTCTGTGACTCTGATTTCGCTGTATATCAGGAATAATATGCATGGCCATGGCTGTACTAGGAACTTTGCCATGAGTGTGTATTCATGTTATGCCAGGATAACCATTTGCTACCAACCTCCTGCTTCCAGAGCACTGTAACACCTATTGGGCTTCTGGTTTTGCTTTATTTTTGCTTTAAAGTGTGTGTCAAGCCCCAGGGATGTGATTGTTTTATAAAGATGAAACTCCCTCCTTGCTCTTCTGAGACAGAGTTAGAAGTGTGAATTTTAAAGGACCTGGTGAAGTCCTAAGTGGATAAAATGGATAAAATAGCAGCACTGGGTAGTTTAGCATGCTATGCTAACAGCAAACAGGCCTCCTAAATACTTATGATAATGTCTAACAAGAATAGAAGATGTCAGACAAAACAGCAACAACGCATCTTGAGGAAAAGCCTTGATGTTTCCTTAGCTCATTGGACATTTATCAAAGCATAACCTGTAGGTTAGCCTACAAAGCACCAGAAAACAAAGGCTCTGTGTTCAGATCTTTCATGGGAGGAGGTTAAACAAAGGACATTGAAATATGCTATGTCAGAAGATCTTTGTTTCTAGACATCAGTGGAATAGAGGATTTGGAATAGCCTTCTCACTTCCTTCATTGTCCTTGCCCACGGGTGTTGGGGTTTTTTTTACATAATAAAACAGATGAAGAAGTGAAAACAATTGATATCTGTTGATACAGTTGTTTGAGTAGCCATATGTGCATCACCTGGAACATGAAGTACTCATATTCCAGAAAGTAAACTTGACCCACTTCACTCAGATTTCCAGAGTATTCTGCTGCCACAGATGTAGGATTTTCAAGATAACCTCAGGAGTAATAGACAAAAAAAAACTGAGTAAAATTAATCTGTGACCAAGTTCTCAAATGAGACATATGTTATATGTATTAGAGGGATTCATGCTGTTTTTATTTAGGATGAGTAAAGCAGTTGTACCTCGAGTGGCACATCATTGCATCGCTGAAATTAGGAGCTCTTTCTTTGGATGCCATAAAACAGAACCACTGCCAAGGACTAGCCTGTTGTAAAAGGATTATCATATTTTTAAAAATCTTTGTTTCACAGGAAAACCATCATCTGGGATTGACTCTTACTTATTCATCTTCTCTGAGTCCTTCCCTATGAAAATCAATGGCTAACCTCCTCTTAACTCGGTAGTCTGAGCAAACATACCTTCCCAAATTCCTTCCAAAGCTCCCTTCTCTGCACTGTCAAGGGGAAGTGTCTTTCCTGTCTTGGTACTCCTGACTCTGGAGCACACGCATCACATTTCACAGCAGCCTGACACACAAATTTATCCTGTGAGTAGGGGTTGATTCATGTAAAGGTTAAGGGACTCATGTAGGTGCCAGGTAATAGGTCTGGTCTGGCATCAGCCCATTCCTCTAGTTGATGCCAATGCCAGATGCTCTACAGGATAATTTGCTGGCATGCAGTCACATCTAAACAGTCTCCGAATATTTCACCAGAATGAGCAAGTCAAATAAGACTAAATGCTTTGAAAGCAGGAGAACCACAGCGAAACCACAGTGAACCAAGAGGGTCACCTTTATATTCAAGTGAGATACCTGGCCTTAGAGAAACTTGCTCAGGTTGTTTCTGTATGGGTGGAGGTGTTCCTGCAGAGGGATTTATGTTGCAGGATGCTGGTGATGCCCAGCTCATGCGTACTGAACAGGTCTCACACACATCGGTCAGGTATCGTGGACCGATTGCTTTTCTCCAAAGCAGCTGCTGTGGGAGACCATACGTTAGACTAGAGATTTCTCTGGGATGCTTCAATGCCTGCTTTGTGTCTATTCAAAGCCATACAGTTCATCTCCCATTGCTTTTCAGGCCGAGAATGTACTATTCCCTGATGTCAGTAAAATCTGCCTATTGATGCTACAGGTTTAAAAACCAGGGAAGTTAAAAATTGGCCTTTTTCAAATAGGTAAGGTTGCTTTCTGTGTTGCCTGCAGGCTTCACATTTTAAGAAGCAAGTTTCCCTCTCTAATGGCTAATTCTTATGAGGTGATCACACAACCTGGTGATGATAGCTATTGTAATGCCTGTAATGTAAAATTGAATGGGTCATTCTGAGTATTTCAGTGATAGACATAAAATATCATAGAAGTTGGGCAACTGCAGCAGGAAATTATGTTTTTTAACATTTGCCACTGAAGTGAATATAATCAATGTACAACAGAGAATAAAAGGGTTTAGCATGTACATTCAGATCATGGGGACAGCTCTGCTGTATGAAGTTAAGATGCTTAACTTTTAATGTGATTGCTTGAAAAAGCCTCTCCAGGGGACTTTTCCATTCCTTGGAAACATGGCCAGGATAAATGTTCCATAAATAAAGGAGGGGACACTTAGTGGAACTTGAAGTGATCAGAAGAGACGTGAGAGATGGCCCTGGGTTTCAGGTACTGTATTTCAACTCCAAATAGCTGGCTTCACTTGCAAGCTCCCACAGGCTTCCTGTGACTGAGAGCAGTTACCTGGGGCTGCGCTTCCCATTTATAAACCAAAGGAACAAAGCAGCTTTAATGCACTTTTACAAGCCCTTGTTTACTACAATCTCAGCAGCAAAAGAGCTTTTTTTTTTTCTTTTTTTTTTTCTCTTGATATCAGAGGAAATCTGCTTGAAAAACGACCTGGATACAGCAGCCATATTTTATCTATTTTTTATCAATGCATTCTGTATTTAACATGCAGGGGTTTTAGCATTTTACTAATTTATTTTAAAATTATAATTTGAATATTGACTAAAGGAGGCCATTTCTATCTCCACTGGTCCTTTATAGACACCAAGGGAAACCAATAGGAAAACCACACCACAGCTCAAAACCAGTGAACTTCTGTAACACCTGGTCACAGTGATGAGTCAGGGATGAACCTCATCTACATACTAATATAAAGCACATTAATGCAAAATTCAGCATGTGGAAAGGCTTTTCCTTAAAGTCTGCAATTCCCAGACAGGAAGGAGAGCTTTACCTTTAAAAAAGCAACCTTTGGGTTTTGATGAGTAGGTTCAGCTCCTGTGGGCTTTGTTTGGTGGCTTGGGGGAGGGCAATGCAGCCCTGGTGGGGTGTTGACAGGAAACAAGAAACACAATGTTCTGGGGACATCTGACCTTGAATAAACCCTAAGTAAATTGGGATAGTGGCATCCTCATGGGGAATACAACCCAGGCTAGGGGATATGTACTGGGGACATATTTATGTCCTGTCAGCAGACTGGGGAGCAGGGCAGCTTTTTGACCCTGGACTAGGGGTGTACTCACTTAGCAACAGCTCAAATCAGCGCTGTTTTCTTTCCATTACCTGTGACTTCAGCAGCCATTACAGGCAACATAAACTCTGCTGATGTAGTGCAGTTCCAGAGGAGCAGAGCTATGAAAGAAGGCATTTGATGAAGAGGGCAAATAATATTCACTGTAGCTTTGGATTTTACTCCAGGATTGCTTCTAAATATCCATTAATGGTAGGACTTTACCAGATGTGCTCCCGAAGAGGATCTTCCAGGGCTCTTCAGCTGAGAAGGAATCCCCTTCCAGCTCTTTGTGCCTGCCCCAGGGTGCCAATGAAAGCAAGGTAAGCAAGGACCGTAAGAGGGTTCACTTCCAAAGTGCACATCTGCTCCAGAGAAAACGCTGATGTCGATGTGCCCCCAGATACCTTGATGGAGGATGCAGGGATCCTTAAACCTAGACTTCTGGGTCCTTCCCTTAGAGTGGAATTCAAATGCCTGAATACAGCTACAATGCAGGACTTTGGGGAGATGTGGGGTAGGACCAGGAGGCCAGGCTGCAGCACCTACGATGACATTAGGTGCCTGCATTGAAGCAGCTGAACCCTCTCCTCTGTGTCCAGTGTCCCAGTGCAGCTCCAGGTCATCCAGAGGGGACCAGATTGCATTTCTGCTTGTGCTATCACATCCCATGTGAGCTGGATCAGACTGCTGCAGCCAGGTGGCTTGGGACACAGCTGTGGGGAGAGACTGAGAGATTTGGAGGGGGCTTCTAACAGTGTGCCTTGATGGTATTTAATTCAAATGGGAGGATTTTTCATACATCTGAGGCAGTGACTTGCAAAAACTTTATTGCAATGAAAATCCCGTTACAGCGAACATTTATCCCAGTCCCTTGGGGGTTTGCTATAAAGAGAAGTTAGATTGCAGTTTTCTTTTTCCTGTCATCTATTTAGACTACGCACAATTTGTGGAGCATTTGTGGAGTATCAGCTTTTCCTGTGTGTTCAGCGCTGTGAGGCTCAGGTCTCTGCTGAGCCCTTGCTATGATTGTGATTAAAGAAGTCTGGGGCAACGGGTGGTTTGTGGTGTTAAGTCAGAGGCCACAAATAACACAAACAAGATGCGAAGTGAGGTCTGGTTTGAATTCTTGGATAATGCTTCCTTGTGGCTAATTTAGATGGACTTTGAGTTTCTGTGGTCAGTTCTGCCACTGTGATCTCATAACAAATCTGTCTTTTCAGAGGCAGAAAAAAATAAAATCACAGCATCACGTCCTCTTTCACAACCCAGATCCTGGGGTGCTTGTTTAGAAAAGCCTCCCGTTGGCTCTCATAGTATGAAAGCACAGCATCCACAGGAATGTAACCCAGAAATGCGACCCAATAAATGCGACATCTTCAGCCATCAATCTGTTTCACATCATGTTGTTCCCTCAACTGTTAATCCAGATGTTATTTACATTGGTACAGTAACATTAAACGCTTGTACAAGCAGTATTAATAGCATCAATAACAATACTAAACATAAATAGCGGCACCACTGATAGCAATACTTCCAAAGCAGCTTGTAATTGTAACAACCTGTCATTCCTTTGCTAACTCGTGCTGACTCAAGATTAAATTGCTCTATGTGTGGAAAGCAACATGCAAAAGAGCCCATCTGTGCCAAGGTTGTTTTCCTCCCTTTTGTATTTTTGTTTGTTTGCTTACACCGACTAGCTGAGAAAGTGTCACCATGCTTTTACCCTCTTTATTGTGACCATGTTTGCGACTGGCACCATTCACAGGCTGTTAGTCCTCAGAAATGGTGCATAGAAATGGAGTAACCATGAGTCCTCCTTACTGAGCAGTCTGGCTGCTGGTGAAACTGCACTGACTTTGAGGGGTTGACTCCTGATAGTGCTGCAATCTGATCTTCCTGCTCAATTATTTAATATTTTAAAAAAAGTGCAAATTTTGTCAAAATTTCTTCTGGTTATGTTTCCTGCTGTTTTGGTTTTGAGCTGTTTCTAGCAACTTCAGAACATTCAAAGCAGCCAAATTTCCCTAAAATGGCTCTTGTCTATAACAAACATGACCCATTTCTTGTTCTGGGTGTGAATGGAGTCTCTCAGGAAAAGAACTGACTTCCAACGTGCAACACACCAAAAGTGTCTGTGGGTTTTATGAATTCCTCAGCTTTGTAAAAGGATTGTCTCCTAAGACAAGAAAGGCAGGCTTTCAGCTCCAAAAATTATAATTTGTTTTTTTCCTTCAGTACAGTATGACATTGTTTCTCATTCTTAATTAAATGCGTATGTTTACATGTGTTTAAACATAGAGAAAGCAGGGTTGTTTTGCATTCCTTCTAGAATTTTTTCACGGACCCCTTTGATATGGAGCAAGCAAATAATAATTCCTGTAAGATGGGAATTTGAGATGTCTTTTTCTGGTATATGGCTTATCACAGAGCAGGGAATATGTCTGCATGCCTTCATTGTACTATGGATGAAGCCTTAGGTCATTAAGTTGTTGAATATTTTCTGCTCTGAGATGTAACAAGGCTAATAGAAGGATTGAAGTGTAACTTATATTGAGGAAGATCTGAGAAAACCTCCTCAGTTTAATGCAGATGCAACTAAAGTGTTTTATGGGATTCTTTTAAAACTGCTGTTATTTAAATTTATTGGCTTGCACTCTACCCTAAGTGAGTAGCTCTGCTAGACTGTATTCCTTGCCCCATGTAGCTCGTAATCTGTTTTCCCATGGATTTCGAAGGAACCTGAGCTCCTTGGGACCCATATCCACACCAGCAGTTTTGGAGTATTTTTATTTTACACTTGCAATCATGAGATGATGAATGAAGCAAGAGGATGCTCATTCTATAAGTTGTGCAGTGTGGTCATCTGTCCTACTCCCCATAAAATGGAGGCAACACTGTTTAGCTGCAGGAAAGGGACATTGTGGAAACAGGGATCACCGACAGCTGGTCCCTGACAAACCCCGTAACTGCAATTTTGTATGTCAGCATGCTTGAGTATCTCTCTTGTCTGGGAAAAATGGATTTGTGCTAAGATGTAAACCAAAGCAGCATAGGGAAGGAGAAGAAGCATGTGGAGGGGTCATCATCACACATGGACTGGCAGGGTAGATACTTGGGGCAGCAGTTTTTTGAGCCACCACAGTAAAATTCAGCAGGGAATATCACCCTATTGTCCTTCACTAAAAAACATAAAGTGCCTAAACCTACCTACAGAAAATAGCTAAAAAGGGAAAACGTTGTATTTCCATGCCCCCTCTTCTGACACCATCACCTTGAAAAACACCATGGAAATCACTGCTAGCTGTCTCTCGAGTTTTCCGTTTGATTGTGCCATATAAGTTATAAACAGAATTGTAAAATGAACAATAAAAAGCCCAGCCCAGGATACTGTCTTTAAAGAATTTAACTATTGCAGTTTCATAGGCCCTGGTGATGCTGAGTTTAAATCAGTGGCTGGATCACTGATTGTTTGCCCAGGGATTGGCTGCCCAATCCTGTCGTTGTTCCCTACCCCCTGTCTTAGCATGTTTTCAGGCAGCTGGTGGAGAAACATCTCCATATGTACCAGAACAAATGAACAATTTTGCAAGTGGATGTTGCTTTGAGGTGTTGGAGTCTAAAGTGTTCATCTGGCCTGGGTTATGAAAGAGGTCAAGCGAAAGGATCATTGTAATGATCTGGCCATTAAAAAGGAAGTGTTAGTAATGTGGATTTTGGGCATCTAGGGAGATTTTACACAATGCTTGCTCATAATAAGAACTGTATTAAAACTTCAGTTTGAGCTTTAAGAACCTTAAAAACCCACAAAATAGAAAGTCAAAAACTTAAACGTAGCCTTGGCATGAGTGGTTGCACCTTTGTACCTCACAATTCTATCTTGCTGTAAATGAAGCTCTGGAAGTCTTTTTCTAAAAAAATGAATTAGCTAGGATTGGGAGGGCTCTTCAGAATATGGATCAGGAGTTTCAAAAGGCAGGAGAGAGCCTCCTTTGTGTCATGAACTGCATTTTAACTGTGCTTGAAAAGTGCAGCTCAGGTACATAGCCAAAGATTAATATGTTTACTGAAATCTTATCTGACCTACAGAAGTCTCTGAGAATGCCAGATTAGGCAACAACTTTTTGATAACAAGATTTTTCAGAAAAATTACGGTATTTCTGCTGGGTCCTAAAATAACAGTAGCATAATCTGCTGCAATGTATTCAGCCCACTCTCTCCTGATCACGAAGGGACTGAAGGAGAAAAGTATGGAAATAGAAAATGTTGATAATGTTGATTTTTTTTTTCTCTCAAAAAGTATCTCCAGCTGTGAAAAATATTGTATTTCACTTGTCAGTTCCAGAGGGTTCCGTTTTCCTCCTGACAGTTGTGGCCAATTTCCCCTCAGATAGGGGTGGTGCCAGACTCTCTTTTCCAAAGAATTCAGCCCATCCAAACTGCTTTGTGTTTGCTGCGGGATGAAAGCACGAGCACAAGCTCACACATCACCTGTGATGTGGCTGCCTTACCCTTTGTCTGATCTCTGCATCCCAGTGGGGTGGAGTTTTAGGGGCATTTAGCTACCCCAACATGCAGTTTGGCACCTAAAATATTTCTGAAAATATTTCTGAACTATTTGGTCTATAATTGTTATTGAAACCTGAGCCCAGCTACCTCAACCTTTCTTCTAAAATAGCATGTAGGCGTCTGTAACCTCTGAGATACCCAAAATGTCATCCATGGGACTGCACTTGACATGTTTTAATCCTTCCCCACTGAACACCACTTAAACATTAATGACACAGTCCCCATCCAGCCTGTTTAATGTCAAATGCTTTTCCTCATCCATTGCAGGATGGGAGGTAAGAAAGATTTTGGTTTCAGAAAATCTCAAGTACGAGCAGGCTTGTTTTTTGGCCTTGTTTTAGAGCTGGGCACAGAGGTGCAGCAAGCTGACTTGCTGTCTGATGCTCCTGGTGGGAGTTTTGCTTCCTTGTGATGTGGGATGTGTGGACAATATCCTGGGACCGACGCTCCCAAGTCACTCGGGCATTTTCTAATGAGCATGATAACCCTGTGACAATGTGTAATGCCCTGGTAAGGGTACAGAGCCAGTTCTTAACACTTTTTTTATTGCTGACGTTGCTTCTTGATGTTAAGCAGCTCTGTGACTCTTGCTGGATAGAAGGTCTGTCCTGGGTTAACAATGAGACATCCTCTGCTCATGCTGACCTTTGCCATCTCTCTGGACATCCTCTCTGCCCACCAGTCCCTCCTGTGCTCCTTCCTCCTGCTGCCTCTTGTTGGTCATGCTGGGGGATGCTCTGGGGACAGAGATCACCTTGCCTTTGCTGGTTCTGTACTGCCTGCAGCAGCAACACAGTCCTTTGGTCTCCAGTCCATTCAAAACACTGCTTTTTGTGTTAATTCATCCACCTGCATGGCTGTGGGGCTGAGTTAACTCATTTTTGCAGCCTATTTTCTTGAGTCTCAAATGAGAAACTCCTCCAGCACAACAAGCCCTGTGAGTTCATGAATAGCCAGGGCCAGAGCACCACTGGAATTTCAAATGCTCTGATTAGACTGGAGAACCAGACTTCCATGAGTCAGCTGGTAGGAGTTGAGCGTTGCTCTGCCATTGGTATCTTCTGCAAAATGCCCTTCTCTGGGAGCAGCACCTCCATTTCACTACACAACTATTCCAATGGCTGGAGCTCATTTCATCCCTAATGTAAACAGCGCAAACCCTGAGCTGGAATTTGAATGCTCTCACTGCACAGAAGTAACAAATTTTCTTTGTTACTGCTCGGTAACAAAATGTCGCTTTCCCTGGCCCCACAAGAAGAGGGTTTCGCTGTGCATCCTCCTGGGAAATTCCTCCTGGATGGCCATCGGGAGAATGGTGGTATCTTGAGCAGTGCTGCAAGATGCTGCAATTACTGTGCTTGTGTTTCTTTCCATTTCAAGCCTCTTAGTGTCAGCCAGTGCACATTAAGCATGACAGTGCTCTGTGGACTCCTCTACGACACCATATATCCCTGAAAAAAACAGATTCCAGGAACACAGCTAGTGGTGAGTTTTTAGCTTCTTCTGCCCCTCTCGATTTTGCTGGTGGGACTAGCGGAGATTCAGGAATGTGTCTGGAGCCACTTAAAAATGTACCAAAAACCTGAGCGTAGATATGCAAAACATTAAACAAAACCCAGGAACTTTTCACAGGGAGTAATTGTGTGTGCTGCAGTTTTTTTGATTAGATTAAAGAACCAGAAAGAAGCAGCGCTATTCAAAGTGGTCACACAATAATAATAGTAAATAATAAATAAAAGCTGCTCTGAAATCTTTTAATTGGAAATAAAAATCAGATTTTGCTAAGCAACCTGGAGAGAGGGTACAAAAGGAGGGGAGGGAGCATGGATTTGGAGCCCCTTTGAATGATCTATTATGCTGAAAGTGCTTTTATCTTTTGTTTGGTGGAGTTGTTGAATGCAAAGTTGGCTTCATCTGTGTGACATGTGTGGCAGACGCCTCTTTGGTCTGTGCATCCTACAGGGTGCAAAAGACCAGCTGGCTCAGCAAATTCCTCCCAGCATTATTTGCTGCTTATCTTAATACTGTGTCGACATCCTTGGGAAAGATGAACTTGCACAAGAAGAGGGAGGCTGGGAAGGAGGGCACAGGGGGAAGGGAGATAAGGTGCAGGAAGGCATCTGTTTCCCAGCATCCCAAGGAGCTCCTTTCAGGTCTCAAGTCCTAGCATGGGCTGTGGAGATGTTTTCCCTGCCTGTCCCCTGCCCTCAGTCCAGCAGCAGTTTGTCCCATTCACGGACAAATCTGAAGCCACGTGTACACTAAGTGCTTTGGTTAGGTAAACTTTCCAAAAACCACGTCCCACGGCCTCTCCCCAGACTTCTTAGAAGAACCAGAGTCTTTTCTCCTCTTACAGGTTCCCAAAAAGCTCTCAGTTGGTTAGAGCTTGGTGCTCATAGCACCCAAGTCATGGGTGCAGTCCCCATATGGGCCATTCACTGAAGAATTGGACTTAATTATCCTTGTGGGTCCCTTCCAACTCAGAATATTCTGAGTGAAATCTGTGAAAAACCTCCTTCTTATTTGTAATCATCATTGCTTGATCACTTCAGACCTCCTGTGTCACAGGGGGCTGCACAAGCAGCAGGCAACAGGAGAGTTCTTTACCCATCATATGATGGCAACCAACCTCCTGAGAAATGTCTGACCACGTGGTTAATGCCAGCTTGGACTGTGGGGGATGGACATCTTTTTCCCTCCCTTTTTTGGCTCCAACAGAAATAGGGGAAGCTTCTGGAAGCTTCTTACAGGAGCCATCTTCGTAGCCTTCCCCACTACCAAAACCTTGCCAAGCAAACCCGATACAAGAGGTGGTAAATGGGAAGGTTGTTGTAATCCAGCCGATTAAAAAAAAAAAAACACCAAACAAAAAAACTTATTTGGGTTAAACTGCCCTGGAAAACCCTGAAAGTGATTCTGCTCCAGGAGGGGTCTGCCGTGGGACATTCACAGACAGCACATGGTGCAGTTTTCATTTCCGATCTGTGCCTGCAGTAACCTTTATGGCTGAAAGAAAAGCTGACAACTTGCAATAAAGGTGCCATAGCCAGAAAAAAAGAAATTCTAATTTATGGTGATTTAAACACACTGTACCTGCACTGCCATTTGAAAACCATGATTGTAAAAGAACTGCAACATGAAAAACGTGGGGAGGAATTTATTAAAGGCCAGACCACTTTAGCAAAGCCAAGATCTGAGCTGCCTGAAATGTAATGCGGTGCTTATAAACTAAAGGCATAAGTTATTAACTAAACCTAAATGATTTCAGATTTGTGTTCAATGGACTTGGTAATTATACCAAGGAATTTAAGCTGACCTCATCAAGCCTGCTTTCTCTTTTAAAATGTATTTCTGTGTCAATTAAAATGCCTGAGTATAAAAAGCAAAGTTTTTATAGGCCCAGGCATACAAATTCATTATCGTGCTATTATATACTTGGCAGTCTACAAATATGCCAGTGATTAACTTAGTGTGCATTAGCTGCCAGTGTTGCAGCGGTTCAGATAAGTGTGGCTATTGTCTACACTCAGCTGACTGAAATTGCCATGGATATAGACCTTGGATCTCCTGGAGAAAGTAAGCCCTTTCCAGCTGATAGTGGTTGTCTGCTGGATGAAGCTTGTATTGGACATAGAAGCATCATAGTGAAGAGATAACTGCTCCTGGAAAATGTCTGCTGGAGAGGCAGGTTTTCTGCAGGGTATCAGACAGGGATGGCAAATTCCCAGACTGGGATCAGTTCTTGCCTCTGACCATGCATGGCTGGGTAGCTTTAGTCAACAGCTTCCCTACTCCATGTGTTTCCACCATTATATTATTCCCATTTTGTTCCATTTATTTGTCTGCTTTACATTGTAAATTTTATGGGGCAGGGACTGTTTTATGAGTGGCTGCTATTGCATTATTGTAAAATATTATCGGCTAAACTGAATTTTCTCTAACACTTGTTTCTGCTTCTCTGTCTTACCACTGTGACGGTGGTGGTGGTGGGGAGATGAAGCAGATCACCACTGGACACCAAGACCCAGGGAAAAATTCCCCCTCCTTTTCCATTCCATTATTAAAGTGATGAATCAGTCCAGGAAAGCCTAAAGCTTGTGCTCTGGGGACACCCAGGAGGGCAGAAGCAGAGCAGGGAACATCCCCCAGCACTGCACTGGGTGCCATAGCTGTAGATGGGTCCTTTCCCTCTGTGTCTTCAATATTGTTTAGTTAAAAAATACAATAATATCTAACACTGTTGGTAAATATTTCAAAATGCCTAATATAAAATTCAGTAAAGTGATAATGTCAGTAGGGGAGGAAACTATTTTGTCGGGGTAACAGGCTCTTTGTGTCAGCTAAATGCTGGAGCAAAACTTTGAGCTCCAATGGTAAAAGACATCAGGGCAGGCCCAGGGGAGAACTGTTTGATGCTGTGACTGGGTTTTTTTTTACTTGTGTGTTATGTGTTGTCATCTGGGAGCTTATTTTTTGGAGATGCTGAGTAGCCACATTCCCTATAGGAGATGGTGGTGCTCAGCACTTCCAAAAATCAGGCTTCTAAAGATGAATCCTGCTGACCTTGACTGTATCTGAAGGTGAGTGACAGCTGCTTGGTGAAGCCATGCTTTGGAGTAAGTCTCTGAAGGAGGCAATATAGGGCTTTTTCTCTGCTGTTTTTCACCATTGTGAAGAGCTCCGTGCTTCCAGGTTCCAGCTGGAGCAAGTCCCAGGAGTGCAGTGGGAGAGGAAAGCCTTGACCCCTCAGTGGCTCAGGAGGCCCCTTCCATCATTTTTGATTGTAATAAAGGACTTCCAAAATGTGGATGCAGTAATCTGGTGAAACATGAGATTGGGGTTCCCAAGCTTGGTGTTCTCTTTTCCTCCACTGGTGGTAGCTCTTGGCTCCACACACCCCCCTGAGATGAGTGGATGTCTCATGTATGTGTGTGTGGGATGCTCAGGCCTAAAAACAGACAGAAACGTTGGAAGTCAGCTTTAATTTTTTGACAGAAGGGAAGGGGAATAATCCCTCTTTGTGCTGCTCCTTGCCTTTGCCTCTTATCCTGCAGATACTGCAGTTGGGAAGCCAGTCCCAGAGAAGCTTCACATTTAAGCTTCACATCCATGTCCAGGCTTCACATCCATGTCCAGGCTTCACACCCATGTCTGGGCTTCAAGACATCATGCAGATGGAATGATCAGGTCCCTTTTCATTCAAAACTGAGGGCAGCTACGATGACAAGACCTCCAGCTTAGACACTGGCTTTAGGCTACCTGTCCACAGGAGGTGCATAGGCATACATGAGAGAAACCTACAACTGCTTTCTGACATTAGAAATTCAATTTCTCCTAAGATGAATTTCATCCTGGACCGGGTCATCTGATCACCAGTATGCATCAACTCTCAAAGACCACCAAAACATGAGCTACTACCATGGTGGTCTCCAGGTGTCTGACCTGAAACTGAGACCTGTAATTGATAACCCCTCCAGGCACAGAAGAATAGTTCAGGACTAAGAAGCATCAGTGAAATCATGTTTATGTATATGAAATGATCAGCTCTGTCTTAGACTATAAACAAAATCAGGTAATGTAAAATGAGCCATGTTCTTTTGTTGTTCCTGTTGTTTGATGAATTTATCTGCATATGAAGTCTGGCTATGATTAGACTAGACTAGCTTGAAAGGAGCCTAGAGATTTCCATACCAAGTTGTCCACCATTTTACTAGATCTTTCTTTATATTTCAGGTAATGATGGAGCCAAAAGATACTGTTTTTACTACTTAGGGATGATGCAGCATACAGCCATATGAGGCTTACACCTGTAGGCTATGGTGAATTTTATAGTCTCCTGATTTTAGCCAGGCTGCAAACAGACCCTTTCTGGAAAGGGTTACTGCTTAATGGTAAACTGAAGACAAGAGAGAGCTGTGAGGGAAATAGAAACATTATTATTGCTTTACAGGTAAAGAAATAACAAATAGAGGGGTTGTTTGTGGCAAAGAATAAATGCAAAATTCCAATTTTGCTTCAAAGCACAAGATGACTATGAACATCTCTGGGAAGGAGACCAGTCCCACTTGGGAGGTAAAACTCTTTGGGATCACAAACATCTTTCTGGATTCTTGCAGATGACATCTTGTAGTTTAGGTGTGGCAAATTCAGGTGCATGAATGGAGAGCAATGTATTACAGGTTCTGATGCATATTTTACTCCTGAGCAAATAAAACTCAATTACTGAAATTTTTAGAATGAAGGAGGACAATTACACATGCAGGAGAGTACTTAACGCAGATAGACATGTCACAAAATGAGACTCACACTGAAGCATTATTATTTAATGAGTATTGCTCCTTTTAAGCAAGCCCATTTGTACTTGTACATAGCACAAGCCCTCGGTATAATCCATTCAGGCACATCAATGGCACGGAAACAAATAATTTTTAAAAAGTAACTTTTTGCAGATAGAATAACAGAAAGTCTTCTCTGGGTCCAGTGAGAACCTTGTCTCTAAGCAGGGGAATTTGGCAGTGTCCACCAAAAAAACTGTGCAGGAATTGTCTTGTGGGTTTGGATTATTTAGATACTAAGGGGACAGTGAACATGGTACTTCAGCTGTGACTGCCTGTGCCAGAGGCCTGGTTCCCAGAGGTGGGTGCAATGGCATGTTCATAAACCATGTGTTGTCCTGTATCCACTGGGGCAAAACCAGACCCTCTCTTGAAACACACACACTTACAGATGTCCATGTAAGGTAGGTCTGACAGTGTCCCTACCACAGTGCCCTCAGAATGAAGTCACAACCCTTCAAGGAACTCGTAGCACCATCTTCGCTCCCCTCTGTGCCCAAGTAACTCTTTGCTGGATGTAGCAGAGGGAAAAGATGGGGGACATGACCTCCAGGTCACCGTCTTGAAACATCTGCAGGTCTACTGGAAGGGGTGAAGGGATTACAGCTGGGTTACAATCCAAAAGGTGCAAACCTGTTCATGTGCTTTAAGCATGTGTTTATATGAACTTGGGCCTTCCTTTGTCTGTATTTTGAATTGCTAGAATTCGATTTTACAGCTAAAATAAACAAAAATAGTCTCGTTCTTATCACTGTTGCTCTTAGCAAACGTGAATGTGCAGCGATGCTTACATGAGTCTGAAGCCTACAGACAGCTCCAGGGAAATAAAGTCAGTCCTCAGTGGTAGTGCTGCAATGCTGTGACACTCATTTTGATCTTGATATTAGGGACTATGTAAATTATCAAATTGTCTACAAAAAGAGAGTGCAGTTGACCCCATATTTGGAAGAGGAGTGATCAAGATCCCTTCCAGTCTTACTTTCTATGATTTTTCTGTGAAGATGTGCACACCATGATAGCATAATCGACAGCAAAATGGAAAACCTGGGAGAGTATCATCATGTGTTCTTTCCTCTGGGAAATCATGGACTTTTTTTTTGTTGTCACAAGAGCCATTCATTGTCCTTGCTTAATCTCTCCCCTCTCTATTTGAGGAGCTCAGCAAGATGGCAGAAGCTCTCATGCCATTTGTATTTGATGTAATAGCTTGGGACATGTGGATGGGTTTTTCCCCCAAACTAGAAACATGCTGTGAAAGTAGATGCCTGCTAGCTCCCTTCCTGCTGGGCCAATGGAGTGAGAGCAAGGGAATGTTTGCTAATCTAATGGGCTTCTGGCAGAGACTCAGCCCCAGATCCAGCCGTGCGAGACTGGATCTGTCCCCGCTGCTACTTTGGTTTCGAAAAGGGCTGGGTAAGAGGGGCACACTCCCTTTCATGCATTTCATCCTCTTGGCAGGGAAGAGACATGGAGGGAGTAAGTTATAGAAAGAGGGATGATTGTGCAGCATGCTGGAAGGAGAGGGAGAAACACAGTTGCCTGTTGATGATAAAACCGCTCAGAATATCTCCCTGTGCCTAAATCAGCGGCACTTATAAGGACTAGAATGAAAGTACTGCAGTGCCATGACAGGTGAGCATTTGTTTTACTAGCCCAAGCCCAGGCTATGCTGTGAATGATCTGGGCCAGAGACCCACTCTGACAGCCTTGTTTGTCATTAGAGAAGGCTGTGACAACACCCATTAATCTTTTTTAAATTCTTCTCTTACCCATGTATTTTTTTTTAAGCAGGGGTTTGTAGAATGAGCAATTTTGTCTCAATTTCCAATGATCAGGCTCTGTGAAGTCAAGACCTTATTTATTTATATAGGGTTAATATTTGTGAGGCTCATGGGTGAAGTGGCTGATAGCTCTCTGTCCAGTGCTGCCATCCATCTCATCTGGGTCTTGCAGAGGAGGCCAGTGGCTGAAGTGAGCAGTGCTTTTATTATCCTTGGTGATAATTTCAGTGGCTCATCAAAAAGATCAAAATTTCTCCCTCATTAAAATAAAATCACCCATCTGTTTGTGTGAAAGTTGCCTGTACCACTCGCTGCCACCAAGAAATGCTTTTTCTTTCTCCTTTCCACTGAAGAGAGATGCACATGAAATAGTTAATCCATCCAGATTGCCTCTCCTCACTGGGCATCAAGTTTCATAGAGATACATGACTGCCATGCTGTAACAGTGGCATGTTTGTTAATTATCAGTAAGCAATAATTATTAGTTAATTATCAGCATTAGTTAATTATCAGTAAGGAATAATGTAAGCTGTGATTGCTACTAGAATGACATTGTAGTTACTGAGCCCCATGGCAGCTTTTGGCACCTGATATTCATGTAACATTATTCATGGAGGTCCCACAGCTGGCTAAAGCAAGCTCAGAGTGCTCCCAGTTCAGCAAAGTTTGCTTCGTAGAGAGAACATCTCCACAAGTGTGTGGCTGAATGGGTGCAACACGACTCTGAGATGCATTTGTTTAAAATAAAAAAAAAAAAATAGCCAAGAATATTTCAAATTAAAGTTCTAAATATGACTAGCATGGAGTTTGGTTTTGCAATGTATTGGCTTAAATATTCCTTATCAACACCAGCCTTCTTCTTAATGAAAACTATTAAATATTCAGCTCACCATACCCAGTCAGAGCCAACCTGGAATGCAATGCATCTACAGTGAGTGGAAGAACTTTTGGAGAGCTACCAGAGAGAAGGAGCCATTGAGAGATCTTTTCCTGCTAAATATTAGATCCATTGTTGTTGAAGGCAGTTGACTTTGAATGGGTTTTGTATAAAAACATTTTGAGGAGGATCTAGAAGCCTGCAGGTGCTTTGGGGTTTGTGATAATATGACTTGAACTTTTGACAAGAAAAGGGAGAGACTGGGGGGGACTCAGCTTCTCTGAGGCAAGGGCAGCAATTCACCATTCCTCCTTTCAAAGACAGTGAGGCACTGGAACAGTTTGCCCATAGAACTTGGGGGAGACGCATCTGGATGAAGGGATTGAGCGTACCATTAGTGTATTTGCAGATGACACCAAGCTGGGGGGGTGTCGATCAGCTGGAAGGCAGGAGGGCTCTTCAGAGGGACCTGGACAGGCTGGATAGATGGGTTTATTTCAACAGGATGAGGTTCAGC
>JAYRBT010000082.1:5011242-5099850 GCA_036023395.1 Myiotriccus ornatus | reverse complement strand
CTGCATCAAGAACAGTGTGGCAGCAGGAGCAGGGCAGTGATCCTTCCCCTGTACTCTGCATTGGTGAGGCCACACCTTGAGTGCTGTGTCCAGTTTTGAACCCCTCAATTTAGGAAAGATATCGAGGTGCTGCAGCATGCCCAGAGGAGAGCAACGAGGCTGGTAGAGGGTCTGGAGCACAAGTCCTTTGAGGAGAGGCTGAGGGAGCTGGGCTTGTTCAGCCTGGAGAAAAGGAGGCTCAGGGAGACCTTATCAGTCTCTACAACTACCTGACAAGAGGTTGTAGCCAGGTGGGCGTTGGTCTCTTCTCCCAGGCAAACAGCAGTAGGACAAGAGGACACTCTTAATCTGTGCTAGGGGAGGTTTAGGTTAGACACTAGGAAGAAGTTCTTTACAGAGGGAGCAATCAGTGATTCGGCATTGGAATGGGTTGTCCAGGGAGGTGGTGGAGTCACCGTCCCTGGAGGTATTTAAGAAGAGACTGGATGTGGAATTTGATGCCATGGTCTAGTTGACAAGGTGGCGTTAAGTCAAAGGTTGGACTCAGCGACCTCAGAGGTCTTTTCCAACCTAGCTGATTCTGTGATTCAGTGATTCTAGGTGTATGTGAGTGACCTGGTAAAAAATGCCTCAAACTATTCAATAAAAAATACAGCAGAACTGCTTTTGTATACTGCCTTCGACATACCAAAGCCATCAGCTTATTAAATTAAATGAAAATTAAAGGGAGAGGAGAACTTAATTCCAAGCAGTGTGCAATGGGGTTAGCAGTGCTGAGCTTTCATGATGCTTGGACTCCAGCAGTTCTCTTTCCTGTAGTCTGAATGCTTTTCGGGGAGCCCCACACCCCTCAGGGTTGCCTTTCCATCAGTGGCCAAGATGGCAGGCACTGTTTGATTATTACTCATTCCTTTTTTTATTACCTTTGACATGTTAAAATATTGTTTAATGATTTACTCCACTTTGTATTTAAATGTAGTGATTTGAATGTCTCATTATATTAGACTGCAGTTTTACTTTGAAGATGAAAAGTGCCACATATAAAGTACAGTGCAATAACTCATGGATCCTGTAATTCACAGCCTGCATAACCTGTACTTGAGAAGAACCAGGTTGAACACTCTTCATATGTGTACCTGCTCCCATAACTGCATTTCTACAGGGAATGAACTGGAAGTATAAAGACTCTGTAATCCATCCATATCCTCTCACCTGATACCAGCAGACCCTCCTGAAGAAAGAAACCCAGCATCATCCCAGGAAAACCATATCTACCCATTTTCAGGAGAAGGTCACAGACTAGGCAGGCTGAAAAGGCCATTCAGCAAAAATAAACAGAGGGAAATATGACCATCTGTGCTCATCTCGGATGAGCAAATGGTATTTGGCATAGTCATAGTCACAGCTGAGTACCATTACCTTCTGTCCCCTCCAGAGAGGGAGTGTGAACTTCACCATTTAAGCACCAGGAGGTTTTGCAGTTGAACTGGCACCATGAGCTGTGAAACCCTATCGTGTGAACGACAGCCTTCACTGCCCAGCTCTCTCTGTCAGTTCGTGACTTTTCAAATCCTCGTGTTTATGTAAAGCACACAACATGAACCACCTCTGGTGTAACTCCGTCACCTGCTGTGGCTCACAGTTACCCTGAGTTGTCCCCGGAGGGCTGACAGTGAGGCTCACAGTCACCCCAGAGAGCCACGAAGCTTGGCATTGTGAAGTACCTAACTCAGATACTCATGATAAAGTTTGTGGCCAGACTTCAGACACTCATCTCACAGCCCTCATCTTCAATGCTTGTTACCTCCATTCTTTGTGGTTGGCTGGGGACATGTCATCTTGAGGAAATACTCCAGAAACAGGGGGAAAACTCCATGAAAGAAAGCAGAGTGGCGAACCGAGGGAGCTCTGGTGAAAGACAGCAATTTTTCCTGCGGAGTAATGCTGTGAGGTTTCCTTCTGCCTAACTTCAGTTAAGCATGAATTGTCCTGCAGTCTTGGCTTGCAAGACCAGATATACTGTGCATTTAACAGGTGGACTCTGAGCACCTTCAGGCATGAGGCAAGGGTGGTTTTGGTGACCCGTGGGCCTGATCTCTCCTGGTGGTAGTGTTTGGTTCAGCTCTCATGTGACACCTGAGTACAAAGTTTGTGATGTGAAGAGCTGGTACGGGACTGAAACACCAAGTTCAGCACAGCCACCTTGTCAGCTTATTTACACTTCATTTTAAATTCCCGGCTCCTGCAATAGTATGGTTAAATCTGCCCATCTGTTGACAACAAGAGGAAGAAGATATTAACCTGGGTAGAAGAATAGGGACAAACAACCCATATCTGGCATAAAGTCTTCCTGGACTAGGTGATTTCCTTGAATACATTTAGAAACATTTGAATATGTGCTTGGTTATGTTTTTTTTGGTTTTTTTTTTTTTTTTGGTTTGGTTTTTGTTTTTTTTTTTTTTTTTTTTTTTTTTTTTTTTTTTTTTTTGTTTGGTTTTTTTTTGTTTTTGTTTTTTTTCTTCTTTTTTTTTTTTCTTGAGGTGGTGGTGTTTTATTTAGTTACGTATGTGTTTTCCTGCCATGGTGCTTTTGGTGGAGGACTAGACACCCTAGACACCCTAGAACTCAGTTTATTGAGTGGTAAAGTCATGACCCATCTAGGCTGGCATCAAGGACAGGACATTGTTATAATTGTGCAGCTCCCTCTGCACTGAAGCATATGCCAGTGAAATGTAACTACTTGTAAATGAAAGGATCACATGGATTTGCATAATATATATCAGGATACAGCACACAGGAACATGAAAAGTAGTAGTGGGCTTGTCTAGTTCCTACCTGTCAACCGAGACACTTCAGCCATCCTTGGGTATTTTTATTGCCTATTTCTACTATCAGACCTGGAGTTGATCTTAACCCTTTGTCACTGAGACACCCACTCTTGTGCTTAACTCACAACAAGGAGCAATTAGTTACCTTGCCAGTTTAAGATGCTGTAACTCAATTGACTGATTGTGTCCTGGTGTTTTAGACCAAGTCCATCATGGTGGCAAACATTAACTTAATTTAGGTACTCACCAAACGCTTGTTTCTGGCTGGGGCCCAGCTCTCAAAAAGTGTCTCAGTCCTGTAAGATGTATTAATGGAGGACTGCTAGTCTGCAGCCCTATTTGTTAGGACTCTTTCTACAGCAGGTGCTTCTGTTGAGGGAAAGGTTTTCTGCTCTTTGGAGTGGTCTGTGGAAGCACCAGCCGCCAAAATATCCCATCCTCTCTGTGTCCTACAAAATTTGTGGCTCTGACCAGCACTGCAAGCTGCCAAAGATCACCCAGGCTTCAGATAACTCTTAACAGCAAGACCTTTGCATGGATTTGGACTTTGCATGGATTTGCAGAGATTTGGAGTAAAGCTGCATATATGCCTCAGTCAGCTGCCATGTGTAGCTATGACTCAACATTGCACCATGCCCTGGCTGTTAAGTTGTCCTCTGGTGAACCAAGAAAACAAGAGAATTCTGTGATTTAGGCCCCCTCAGCTGAAGCTGCCTGCTTACTGCTCACTCTTTTCCTGGAAGTCACTGAGAACTTATGCCTTGTACGGGGGCTTGAAGTGACAAGTGACTAGGTGAACCCCCTCGTCAAAGAATTACATTTTAGTTGGAATATGTTAAATTACACCTTGAACAAGAATCCAGAACAGACTCAAGAGCCTCTGCAAGGAATGTTGTTCTATGGACACTGTCATCCCTGCAGAGAGCGGGGGGTTTCTACATAGACTTCCAAGGTGGGTTTGTTTAGGATCACGTTCTACCAGTCCCAAATGGACCTTTGCTGGGGACCCAAATGGACCTAGGCACAGGGGAGCTGTGCATAGCCCGAGGTTCTGGCCATATGAAGGGCCTTGTAACATGGTTGGGCAGGACACAACCTTTACAGGGAATACCAGAGCTTGGATGCAGAGTCCGGAGTGGCATGGACATGTGGAAAGAGACGTCACTGGAAGGAAAGGCTTTCCAAATACACAAAAAAAAATGGGATTTTGGGCATAATTTGGGATTAAAAGTCAGGGCCCGGACCCAAATTGAATCAGGGCAGGTGTATAAAGGAGGTAGGACCAAATATCCCCACGCTGGACAACAGTGCCAGACCCTCTCAAGGAGGTAGTTTTCCACAAGAAAACCACATTTCTTAAATCTCGAGTTTCTACTCATGCCCCAGACATGAGTGTCGTGTTTCATGTGAAGGAGAGAAAGATTTGCCTGTCTTGAGCAGAGACTTCCACTGCTGCCTTTGGGAGAATCTGTGCCAGAAAATATTTAAGGGGAGTATTCAAAGCAGCAGCAGTTCTCCTAGTGTTTAATTTCTCTAGTGAGAAAAGCACAGGGTGGGCTGCAGATGATCTAAGCATGTCAGTTGTCAGATGAAAGCATTTCCAAATGGCTTTCTGGTTATATTTATGTCTTCTGGCTGAAAATGCATTTGATATTTTTTTCAGATGAGGACTTTTTTTTTTTTCTTGCCTGTCTTAGAAAGGGAATTTACTGATTAAAAGTCACTGCATTGACAGCACTAGAAATTGAGGTTCCTTTTTTATCTACAGAACAGGTACAGCATGTACAGAGTCACCACAAACCCAGGCTGCTGATATGTCTTGGCTCTGTCCTGGGCTTAACAACCTGGAAGGAAGAGGGAATAAGCTGTTCTTCATGGCCCTGTTAGGTTGTGCTGTTGTTCAGATGGAGAACCCGAGCTCTAAGTCTGGGGTGGGAGGTTTTGTTAATAGGATTGTCTGTTCAGCAGGAGCGTGGCTGGAAACCTCTCTCAGTGGATTTGCTAGGAAGGTAACTGGATAGCTGTCAGGTACTGACAAGAGTTGATCTTCTGAGTTGGTTCTGAACAGTTCAATTATCAGCAAAAGACTTTTCCCACTTTTGAGAAAGTCCCTTTAAGAGGAAAGTGGTCTCTGACTGCAAAGGAGATCCCATTACCTACTCACAATGAGGATATCGCTTTACATACGGGTCTCATTCTTTAACAAGCCTCTGAAAGAGGTCTTTGTCTTGTGATTTAGTAAGGTCCACTTTTTTTTTGAAAGATCTGTGCCAGGAGCTGAACATGTATAAACTGATTTGGGCAAAATGATTCCTCAAAAAGGTAATTGGCTGTGCTGTGAAAACCGGTGGTTTCTTTACAATTTGGTGTATAGACGTTGCCTCTGTTTGCAAACTTAGATGGACAATATTGCAAAAAGACACCTTTAGTAAGCAGCCTCAATTTTTCTTCTTGTAGTGAGGCCAAAATACCCTGATAACAGTTTTCTTCTGGTAGACTACTGGGACGCTGGATGTTAGTGTAAGAATGGAACACTTGTTTTTGCATAAGGAAACAGAAACATTAACATGAAATTAATGGTCACTAGACTTTCAACAGGTATCTGTGTGCATGTGAGGAAAGATAGGAGGTGTATTTTTAGCCTATTTTCCTTGGGAAATGAAACTTATTTGACAGGAACTAAGACTTACATGATTTCTGCATCTGTGTAAATATCCCCTTGCTACCTTCTAAGCCTCCTGGCCTATTCCCAATCAAATTTGACCCAGGTCTCAAGATATTTAATTCCTACAAGTTTCACTAAAATAGACGGTACAGAAGACAAACTCTCTTAATGACTTCTATAGAGAAATGTTGCAGTGTTAGCATGGCTCTCCGTAGACACCAAAGAATGCCTCCAGAGATGTCAAATTTGTGGGAAAACTGGTTTTACTTGTGGAGTTATTTGATGAATTATATGGAGAGGTGTCACTGTAGGGCCTGCTCTGTATGTCCATCTGTCCCTGGGAAGGGAGCCTTTAATTTTCATGGAAACTGAGTGGCCACAATATCTCCTACGATTACTAGGACCTGATGAGGATATATGTCATCATCACTTTAGGTTCTTTGATGTTCCTTGATGTTTTGTACCAAGGAAACTTCGTACTTCAAGAGAAAATACAAAGTAAGAGAAAAAGAAATGTTCCAAACTTGAAAATGCTAAAAAACCACAAAATACCAAGAGGAAAAAAAAATGTATAGTTTGACTTGCTGGAGAACAAGATGCAAATTTTTGAAGCTTTTTCTCTCAAACATCGAAGGTTTTATTTTCAAAATGTTTCTTTCAGAGCTTTCCTTTCTTCTTCACCTTCTCTTTTTAACGAGCTCCACTGTAAAGAACATAAAGCCAGTCCTTCAAATGAGTAAAGTTATCATTAAACTTGGACAGTATACTTTATAGAAACCTTTTTTCTCTTGAGCTGGCAAATTAGGTCCATATGATAGGTAGAGGTTTCTTTGGGTAATCTTTACCTGGTATGCTATTTTCAATCTGCATGTGAAAAAATAAGTCGTAGTCGGACAACTAAGGTGGTACTTGCATATATTGGTATTGGCATATTTTGGCATATACAAAGGCAATGAATATATTGCCATTCAAAAGGAGGGTGAATCCTCTCTTGACTATGAGACACTCTCTAGAGGAAGTTCAACAGAGGCCACAGTATGACTTTTTGGTGGCTTTTTCTCACTTGGTGCAATGTAATAATTCTCTGAGATGGCAGCAATTATAAGCAACTACCTTCGGTAGGTCCAGAAAGTTTATTTGACTGCATTGCAACTTCTCTTCAAAATGTCTTCCATGGAAGACACAAGCCCCATGACATAGGGTCCCTGTATCATAGTTCAGTACAGAAGGAAACTTTTGGCAAGTCAGAGAGTTTTTTATGTTCTGTGTGACTAAAGGCAATGCAGCACAGTCTGGGACCTGTTTCCATGAAAAACAAAAAAAAATTCCCTAGTGATTGTTTGCCCACAACACTTTTTTGAGTGGGAGTGTTCATCTGCTAAAGGGTAGGAAGACTCTGCAGAGGGATCTGACAGGCTGGATCTGTGGGACCAAGGCCAATTGTTTGAGTTTCAGCAAGGCCAAGTGCTGAGTCCTGCCCTTGGGTCACAACAATCCCACGCAATGCTACAGGCTGGGGGAAGAGTGGCTGTAAAACTGCCTGCTGGGAAAGGACCTGGGGATGTTGGTTGAGAGCAGCTGAACATGAGCCCAGGTGTGCCCAGGTGGGCAGGAAGGCCAATGGCATCCTGACCTGTATCAGGAATAGTGTGGCCAGCAGGACCAGGGCAGTGATTGTGCCCCTGTACCTCAAACACTGTGCTCAGTTTTGGGCCCATCACTACAAGAAGGACATTGCGGTGCTGGAGCATGTCCTGAGAAAGGCAATGGAGCTGGGGAAAAGTGTGGAGCACAGGTCTGATGGGGAGCAGCTGAGGGAGCTGGGGCTGTTTAGCCTGGACAAAAGGAGGCTCAGGGGGGGGACCTTCTTGCTCTTTACAAGTACTTGAAAGGAGGTTGTAGCCAGATGGGGATCAGTCTCTTCTCCAAAGTAACAAGTGATAGGAGAAGTGGAAACGATCTCAAACTGCACCAGGGGAAGTTCAGATTGGATAGAAGGAAAAAATTTCTCCACCAAAAGGGTTGTCAATCATTGGAACAGGTTGCCCAGGAAGTCACTGTCCCTGGAGGTATTTAAAAGATGTGTCGATGTGGCTTTTTAGGGACATGATTTAGAGGTGGGCTTGTCAGTGTGGAACTCAATGAGCTTAGAGATCCTTTCCAACCTAAATGATTCTCTGATTCTGTGATTGCATGATTCTATGATTAGTAATGGGGAGGGGTGGAGAAAGTGAAAAGAAAGAGACCAGCTAAATAGTTCTGGCTACACAAAATGCATGTGGTCAGTAAATCAGTCAATAAACCTGTCTGTTGGAAATGCCCAGGCTTACACTGATCAAAACGTTCCAGCAGGCAGTGCCTCTGAGACCTTACAGCTCAGCAGAGAATTGCAAACTGTTAATCTGAAAAATATGAAGAAGAAAAGCACAAAATAAAACAACCCTCTCCCCCCCTCCCATCCCCACATCCGTGAAGACAAGTGTCTGTGGTTCTAAATGCACTTTGTCTCTGTCACCCCAGCTGCTAAATGCTTTCTATTGATTTCTCTCTTACAATCTTTTCCCTCCGTTTTTTTTTTAATTTTCTTTTTTTTTTTTTTCTCATCTCTCTTTACAGTCACTTCCCTTGTTCTATAGGTAGAATGCACAGCTTTAAACAAAGGCCACAGAGTGACGATTTGGAAGATCACAGCCCTTGCTGTTGTGTCAGCCGGCAATTCCTTGGGAAGCAGATGCATTTATTTTGTTCCATATATGCTTCCATCCATTCCCTTGTGTATGGGAAGGAGCAAAGAAAGGGGCATTTCCACTTCACCAGTCCCACCATCACTCTGCACATCTTAGAGACCCCCAGAAGGCTGAACAAGCCACTGCATACCCTTTCACTGGCTTCACTGAGACTGAAATTTAGTAAGTATGCCATAAAACTGGGCTCTTCTGAGACCAACTCGAATGGTTAAATAACAGGGAGCTTTAGAAGCTTTCATGCAACAACAACCTCGTTTGAAAGACTCTGTAGCATCGTATAACTGTTTTGTCTTTTCCCTTGCCTGCTTCCCCAGGGAAGGAACCAGCAGAGATTTTCCAGTTGTGTGGGAATGCCCTGGGAGCACTGGTTGAGCGGCGTGTGAAGCAACACTCTGCAGTACGAGTTGGAGACTTCACAGGGGACATCTTGAAGGAGGAATTCCATCTCCGGAGGCTTTAGTGTTTGTGTGGGGTTTTGTGGCTGCTGTTGTTTTCTCCTTTGTTTTCTGCAGCCCAGTATATTGTGTTGATACAGCAGGGCAGCATGGGAGTTGTTAAAAAATAAGGTGTTCCCCCCCCCTTCCTGCTCTTTAGGAGTAAGAGGGAATAGAATTCCTCTAAGGTGGATGTAAAACATGGTGTGGAGAGGTATGAACCACCTGGCTTGAGGTATATGGGCAAGCTGCTCTCTCCCCTCTCCCTGATTTCTCACCATCCATCAGAGCTGATATCCATTCAAGTGTCTTGGCTGCAAATTTGGTTAGTAAGCAGGGAAACTATGCCTTTGTTCTGACGCTGGCAAAGCTCAGCGAGCTTGATTACCTAAAATAAAACCATCTGCAACTGCTCTAATCAATGGCACATGCACAGAGCAAAAGTTCTAAGCTTGTGGCTCATGTAAAATGTTCATTACATCAGACTGTGGTACTGCAGGAAAGAATTTATGGGTGAGACAAGTGGTTCAGTATTACCCAAAGTTGTCGGTGGGACATGTGTACCCTGAGACATTTGTTCCCTCCTGTGGCTGGTCCATGGCTGGAGGAAGGTCTGTGAGTGCCAGGGTCATTCTTGTGGCACTGCAGGTCCTGAATTCAGGACTCTTTACATGGTGGTGTTCTCAAGCAGGCTTGGAAAACACAAAGGACTCACGAAGTTTGCTTGTATTACTTGTGGTGTGAATGAGATTATGCCAAATATGTTGCTGGATTTGTAGGAAATGGGTTAATCTATTTCTTCATGCATTAAATCACCCTGCAAACTGAGAGCCTGTGTTCAGCTTGTTGTCTCAGGGGTAAGATTCAGCCTGTTGATACAACAAACCATGTGGGTCTAGTTGGTGACCATGTTCTGGATCATTGTGTAACTTTTTGGGCAAGTTTTCACGAGCTGAAGCAGACATCCAAGGTGGTTTACCAATATAGGAATCAGCAATGCAGTACCTACACTTGTCTCTTAAATATGTACATGCCACCCTGAACCAGAGCACATAAGATGTTCTTTTGAGAAGCTCAGTGCAGGTACTGTGTTTAACTCCAAGACAGTTTTCTTGAAATTTGATGGCAGATCAAGGCCAGGAGTAAGTTCCCATGCTACTCCCCTAAAACCCTTTTCCTACAGCCTTGTGCAATGCAGCTAATGATCCACCTGCCAAGACCAAATCTCTCCTCAGGCACTGAGAAAATACATTGCTTCACCACTGGAGCTCACTTACCCTGAAGTTGTTCATTACCATCTTTTTCCATTTGCACTTTTCATGTCAAACAATTGTGCCAAAATTGACAGGCATGGCAAAGCTGGGGCTCTGTCCATTGTCTTGGCTGATGATAACCACAGCATCTCTTCCTCTTAAAAGTATAAAATTCTGGTCCCCCGTGGTCTCTTTTGAGCAGCATGCAGACTGATACTCGTTAAAATTTTTTTTTTTGGACTTCCTTTTTTCCTCATGTTTGAACAAATGTTGAGCCTGGGAGATCCTCTCAGAGTTTGTGATCTTCCTCCTGCAAACCCCACATCTTTGTTCAGCAGTATGTGGAGTGGTGGTAGACGTAGTTGCTTTGTATTCTGAGAGAGTGCTTAAAACTCGACTTTTCCCTTCAAAATCTTATACACAGGTCAGAGGGGTGACTGATCACATGGTCTCATCTACACGCGCCTGACAGCTCCCGTCCTCTTCTGCATATTCATAGCTGCCCCTTTTCACTGCAAAATGATGTATTTGAAAGTCTGGTCCACATCTAACCACTTTGGGGACTGATTTATGATAGCAGAGAAATAGTTTTTTTTTTCGAATTGTATTAATCTTTACATATCGAACGAGGCCCTGGGCTACAGCACGTTGGTTTTGGGCTTGCATGCTTCTGGGCTTTGCAGGGCTATTATGGTAGTTTTTAGTAAAGATTGATTTAATCAGACAAAATCTCCCAACCTAGAATCAAATCCTAATTTAGCAAACCAAATCCACTCAGCAAAGCGTGTAAGCTTGTGGTTTATGGCAAGACAGTGTTTAAGTTGCCATAGGGTCAAGAAGGTTTGAAGGATTTTCTTGGGGAACTCTACTGAACTGGGTAGGGAAAGTGAGAAATGAAATCTCTGCTATCTCTCATACCACAGTCAGGTCACTTAGTGAAAGCAGTGGTGGGACCTGTGGTGATCAAAACCAACCTGGCTTCCTGTCTCTGCTTGTAGAGGCCAGTGCAGGAATGGTGATGAAAGTTTGACAAAACTGTCCCACCAGCTTTGATGCACACAGCGAATCTGAGCACTTTGCAACTAATTGCATTACCCCTGCAGAAGATACTTTGCCAGGGTTGAGATCTTCTCTAGAGCAAATAGGGTAGGTAGGTGGAAAAACCCCTTCCAGCCTCAGACACAGGAACAAGTCACCTAATTTGCATCCATAGGAGAGCTCCTAACCCACGGTACAAGGTAATCTGGTAGTTTAACCTCCACTGAGGAAAGGTTCAGTTTACCACATTTCTTCAGCCTGCGGTCGTTCACAGGGGCAGCTATCATGGATCATGTTAGGCTGAAATTTGTCGCCCTTTACTCATGTTTCCAAGCCCTCAGATTAGTTACAGGTGCATAGGCAGCTCTGGTATTTACTTTTTCGCGGCACTGTTCGCCGAGGGGGGATTCTGAATTTGACAACAGCACTCAGCAAGGGTGTGAATTTCCAAGTTTTACGCTCATATGTGCAGTTTGAAATTCATCCTGCTGTTGGTTAGTTACATAAGGCTTTCCAGGGAGGGAACAGGAGCGTTACCTTGACATTCCCACAGCGAACCCACACAGCATGAGCTGCAAACTGTGACTGCTCGCCGTGTTCCACTCACAAACTATCTGCAGACTGATTATGATTCACTGAAAAAACCTGCAAATAATTTCAGATGAAGAGTCCAATCAAGAATCTATTTGCAGACAATTCAAAAACACAAAAACGAAGTGAGATTCATTGGATAAATTATCCATTATGAATTATTCATCCAGCTCCAGTTAATGAGGTAAATGGTACTATCAGTGTTTAAAGTTAAGCTCATTTGTACGTATTGGGCAAATCAAGGCTGAAGTAAGAGATGAGGTTTTTGGGGAATAACCCAGGCTTCAGAGAGCTCAGCAGGTGAACTGTCAACTACATGAGCAGCCAGGATTTCATCCTTCAGTTTGAACATGATGGCTTGTCTGTGCTCTGGAATCAGAGGAGCAAGAGAAGGTGTTCCTAATTCCAAGTTTGGATCTCTACATGAGATGCCATTCTATGGGCTTGCAATCAAGACAGAAAACATAAGGAAGGAAGGGAAGCTAGGGTGGATTTTTTAAAGGTTTTGGGATGTATTTAATATGGGGATTGACATGAGCTGGAAATCTTGGGTCTTATTGATTTATTTTTTTTTTTGCAAAAGTTGAGTGATATCCAGGCACCCATCTGTGTTACAGCATGAAAAAATCCCACTGAAGGAGGAATTGTGAAAATTTGAGAATGTTCTAAAGCTTTCCTGTTTAAATGAGCTTACTTTGGCCAACATCTTAAGACTTTCATATTTAGATTTTAGACCAGCAAAACACCAGCAAAGCACATGCTTGACTTTAATCACATGAGTAACTCTACTGAAATAGAAGGTAATACTTCCATGACCAAATGTATATGTAAGTATAAATCCACCCAGAAAATCCAAGGTTTGGTTTTAGTCACTCAGAGATTTAATCAGAATTAAATGAGAGGTCGAGTAGATGTTAACTTCTTCCAAAACATTTCTCTTTAAGACTCTCAAGGTGGATTTAATTCTTTCATTTAATCACCTAAGATTGAAAGTTTTCCCTTTTAATCTTCTCCAATCTCAAGTAGAAGAATTTGGAGAATTCTTCATGGAATTGATCATTACTTCATGAAAAAAACCTTAATTTCAAATCTAGCTTTTCCTCTGTATTTCCAAATTTTGAAATTTTTAAAGCTGTTTCCTATTGGTTTTAGGACTTGACATTTTTTGTATGAAATGGTATTGTCAAGAAACATTTTTTTGACATTGCTACAACAAATCTTTAGCAGGTAATGCTTGAAATTACAGGCCACAAATCTCAGTAAGTGCTATTTACTAACATGATAATTGTGGAACATTTGATGATGTGCTAAGTACCATGGAGTGGCAGTATAATTACAGTACATGGCACGTTACAATATAAATATAAAGTAAATACATGATTATTTCTGGCTTAGGTCACATGGTAAATACTAAGTGCAATTACGGCACCAAGTAATCTGCAGGAACGTGTAATTACTCTTGGGCTCAATTCATTTACAAATGCTTGTCCAGCTTTTCACACCACATGGGTTGTGGAAACTGGGGAAAACAGATTATTCATGGCTGCAGTGGCCTCCTTATTACCACAGCCAAACTTTGTATATGGGTGATGCCTCCTCTGCCCTCTCCCATGTCCCAGAGGATGGAGGTGAGGATTGGCATTATCAAGGCAGCACTAGGTAACCAGATGTCCATGGAAAGCTGGGCCAAGAGTCCTCTCCAGCTCATTTGATGAAGTCAGCTGATGTTATCTAATAGTTTTCATCTTAACAGCTTTGCTTTCGTGAGATCATTTCACCCCATTTTTGAGTTATCCATCAGCCGTGCAGACTCTGTCTTACTCTGCATCCTGGAAGCCCAAGGCAATAGGTGAGTTCTTCCACTGATCCCAGGCTGATCCAGGAGTCCACCATTTTGTAATCTCTGTTTGGATCTCTCTGCTCTATTAGCTAGTAGGTATGACGGGCTGAGTGGGATGGTTTGGATAATGCAGCCGACATCTCCACAGGTTCAAGAGAAGAGATGGCATTAGAAGCAACCAGGGCATATGGAAATTCTATACACCTAACAGAGAGCAGACATTTAATTCAGATGGTGTGAAACAGTGAGTCTAAGGACAGCCACAGTGCGTGATAATTGCTGAAAAGTCTATTAGATGAAGGAAAAAACAAGTAGGAGAAAAAAAATTTAAAGAAACCACAGCATCTTTCTGTTTATCCAGCCAAGAGGACAACACGGTGCCTCTGACATCGCCTGCTGCTTGTTCTCCCAGGCACCTGGGGCCTCAGAGAAGGTGATCCCCTCTGTATTTTGCTAGGCAAGATTATTAGTATTAATCTTACAGTTTGTCAACAGGATCTGAACCTGGGGCCTTCACTGTAAAAACCCAGATCCCCCGAGATAACATTAACAGCTGCAGCTGTTTGCCATTAGCCAGCCCTGCTCTCCAGGGACTGCTTCTGGGGTAGCTGGGATTTTGGCTTGTTTCTTTTGGGTCAGCTGCAAAGCATTTGAAGTAGAGACAGGAGGTAGGGAACCAATTGGGATGCAGCAGGAGGCTGCCATGGACTGTGCCGCTTTGGAACACGCAGGAGGTGCCAGCTCCCAAGTCAAGGCAAACCATGCTTTATGGGATCTGATGAAAACAAAACTTCCTGAGCTCAGGATGGGCATCTCCCAGAGATTTGAAACGCTTGAGACACTTCGGAGTGGGAATATCCCACAGGTTGGCTAAAGGGCAGCATGAATCTGGAGAGACAAGGGAGGATTCAGAGCAGACAGTGCTGCATTTTGGCTCTCCTCAAGAGCTAAAATGATTTTCCTTGTCTGGAAGCTGCTTTCCTGACCTCAGCAGGCCAAACACAACTTCCAAGCCCGGGGAGGTGGATCACCCGTAGGCACAGCAAGCAGCCCACGCTGTGTTGCTCTGCCGTGGTCTCCTCACGCTTCCCTCTCCCAGCAAGGGGAAAAGCTGCACTGCTGAGCCAAAACACTGGAGCAGAGATGAAAGGATGTGATCTCTCAGCATTTTCTTTTTATCCCTCTATACTCCCTTCTGTTGTGCTTTTATAAGGCTTGTTCAGTCTTACTTGCTTCAGTTTTTCTCTCAGTCTACCTTGGTCAGAAGAGAGGGAGAAATAACAAACAGCCTGGGGAAATATTTCCAGTTTATGTCACACACTGCAGTGCACAGGGATAGTTAAATGGGGTCTTGGGGATAAAACAGGAGAGAAATAAAAGAAACACCAACGATTTTGGTTTAGCATCAAAATGTATCTGTATCTTCTCAGTTAAACCATTGAAAATTCCTCTAAGGTTCCCAAAACTTTGGGTAATGTCTGCAAAGGGGTGTCAGATTAAAATCCCTGCCTTGCATTAGGCTGTAATATATAATTGTATATTATATAATTATGGTGTCAAGAGAAACTCCAAAGCAAGAACCTTCTTATTTGTTGCACACCATTTGCTTATCATGAAATACGAAATACACTTATAATGTCTACAGCCTTGAGAAATTATTGTAAACATCTGTCATTGCAAACAAAGACTTTTGCTTACTCTAGCCACACAAAGGCAGTAACAAAGACATGAACTATGTGCTGCCTAACTGAAAAGTTCCTTGCTCTAGTTAAGCAGACTAGCATAATTTTTAAGATGCTGTGTCTAATGCTGAGTGTCTGAACATTCTCAGGTTGCTTGGAATCAATTCGCTTAAACCTTGTGTAATGAAAGTGTATTTGCCAAATAAGCTCGAGCTTATTGCCATGCAAATTAACATTTGCAGGGCACAAATTTCGACGTCCTTCCTCTCTTTGTTGCTCCCAAGATGTTATGGATACAATTTTGCACTGGTAGTTATGTGTGGGTGCAGTTCGTGTCATTTAAACTTCTAATTACGGCATCTGATTGCGCCCACTTATCTTATCAGCTAGTTAGACACGTCAGTGACATGCACCATAACTGCAAATAACGGGGGGGTACAAAATTGCACTGGCAATTATTTGCACCCACTGAAGGAGAGGATGGTTATATAGGAGGCCATTAAAGGGTTTTAAATACTTTTCTTACAGTAGTATAAACCAGTGCTGTGGGAATATTACCTACGGGAACGTAGAACAAACATTAGGCTGGATTTTGAGCAGCAGCTGGGCAGCATGAATCTGGGCAGCATGGCTCTGTAGCATGAATCTAACCAAGGTTCCCTTTGTGGGTGCAAAGTGTGCCAGCCAGGTCTGAGTTTACTCACCTGGTTTCCTCCCTTAGCTCTGCTCAGGATCCCGATGGTACCGGCACAAAACGCTTCCTTCAGTCCATCTGAAGCCAACGGCGACGTCTTTACTGCACCCCTTAGAAAATGTGCTCTGGCAGCATCTGAGCCGACGCCACAAATTCTCTGTGAGCACAGCCTGGTTTTCTAAACAGCCTCAGGGCTTCTCTTAGCAGCCAGAAGAGATATGTTGATTGGGCTCAAACTCATATTTAAATTTAAGCTTGGAAGTGTTCTGCTGAATAGGGGTATAAAGGGAGTAAGGATAGATGAGGTAGAAAGAAAATAAAGCTCTACTCAAAATAACAGAAAGCAGCTTCATGACCTTCCTACTATTAATCCTCATAACGTATTGTAGTCATCTTTGGGACACACTCCTCTGCCTTGATGTCTGTGATCTTGCCATTATTTCCTGGAACTCTCCAGAGATGTAACCACCACCACAGCAAAACATAGCAGATGTTGTGTGATTGTCCCACAATTCTGTGCTAGTCCAACCCTTTGGACCTTGGCTTAGAAACTGATCCTCCTCTGGTGCAGTATGGAAGGAAGGTCCCTGACCCAGAAACCTTCCAGGCTGGTTTGATTCCTAGTTTCAGGCATGGGACATGCAAAAAATATTTGCTGTCCTAGATTTATGAGTAGCTGAAGATAGTAGAGTTACTAACAGGAGCTGAAATACTGGTGGTTACATTTTGAGTACAGCATTGTGAAACTAGATCTGTTTTAATGTCTTTTTTTTCTTTTCAAATAGTTGCCTTTTAAGTGATAGATATCCTCACTCAGAAATGGACCATTTTTCTGTCTGAACTGTAGTCTCCCACAATAACCTAGGTGTAAATGTCTTCAGATATTATTTTTCTCCCTATGACAAATACTTGTGATTATTCAGGATTAGATCTGAGTTTTTTCAAGCAGCTGGTAACATTTCAGGAGCTGAGGTGAAGGGCAGTTGTTCTTAGGAAGGAGACCTCTCAAAAGTGGAAGACAGTAGGGAGCACAACTATTTAGATCCACAGATACCAGTGGTGAAGAAGAGGTCATACCTTGGAGCTGTACGGATATAAGTTTCTTGGAGCCTGGCCCTGATAGAAAACCTGGGAGGATTGTCTTCTGTTCTCGTTTACCCTGGGGTAAATCCAGAGAAAACTCGGTGATCCAAATGGAACTAGTCCAGATTTCCGCTGGTCTAAATGAAAACATTGTTTTCATATGCTAGTGGGGAATTCTGCCTTCTTTAATACCGTACTTTTAAATTTTGCTGTCACCATGGGACACTGAAGTTTTATTTTCTGGCTTATATTTTACCCATGAAAGAATTAATTGTTTCAGCTTCCTAGAAATCATTGCATGATTCAAGTTACTCTTTCTTCATGGCTTATTCAAAAATTGGGCTTAGTTTCCACCACAACCATTCCTACTCTACAACCCTATTTATATCCATAAACTACCACACATTGGGAACAGCCAGTGAAGAAGTAAAATAAACACAGTATTGCCTTTTAGCTGGAGTTGCACTCTGCTCCCCAGAAGGGATAACATTTATAAATCAAACACATGTTTAATTAACCTTCCTTCTTTGCACAGGATTATGAGGGTGGGCACAGTCACATTGATATGAAGATGCAAGGTGCTCACACCACTACTTCACAAAATTTCAGGGGTTCAAAACAATAAAATAAATTATGGTTTGATAAACTAAGGTCTGGGTTTGGGGCTCTGCCGCTGCTGGCCCAAAGCTGTAAGAGCCACACTGAAGTAATTTCGAAGCAGCGAGGTCGGAACACGGTGCCCAAAGTAAATATTTCTGGTTTTTACACAGAAAAAAAGGATTTTAATTTCCCTGAGATGAAAAGACAGTAACATACATACTGGCATTTGGAGGGGTTTGCATATACTTTACCACCTTGCAGTCTGCAATCATACACACTTATCTTTCACCTGTCATCTCATTGAGTGACACTGCTGTAGTCAGAACCTCGTTTCTCCCTGTTGAGAGAGAAAGGGAGAGGAAATTTTCCTTTGCTTTGATAACACACTGTATCCTAGTTGAAAGGCATCCTTCCTGGGAAGCCCCTCTTTGTGCAAGGAGGAAGTTCAGTAACCATTCGTAGCCTAAAATTAACAGTTAGCATAAAATCAGTCAAAGAGGGTAGCAGTCCCTTTTGCAATGAAGTTAATTAACGACATTAATTGAGGTTTGGATGCCTTTAGAGAAGAAGAGCTCTAGCTCAATCACAAGGTGTGAGTGTTTGATGCAAGAAGCATGGGGCACATTTCTGGGTCTATCACAGTGGGGTTGCTTGTGATGTTCAGACTGATTCCTATGGCCTTTAAACTCCAAGTCTACCAGCTCTGCCTGTGTTGGGAATACTTTCCAGAACATTTGTGCCATGCATAGTGTTGTTTGAATGACAATATTTCTAGTGGCAAAAGAAAAGACCTGCTATCTACAGGTCACCATTTTTGTTGCTGTGCCTGTTACAGCTTTAGGAGTTCAGGCTACACGAATCCTCCAGCCTTTGCCAGCCCCACACAGGGAAGTGGAGCCAGCAGGGGAGGACACACAAGAGCTTTGTCTGATGTGGATGAGGCGTGAATATTTGCTGAACCTCACTGAGGAAGTCCACAGATGAAGATTAATGCTTACCAAAGTGTCAGCCTCAGTTTTCTGATTGACTGGGGCTGATGTTCCCCTGGAAAAGCCTGTTATGAAGGTGGGCTGACACCTTTGTCCAGAAGCCCTGGTCGATCAGATGGCTTCATTCCTCCACACCCTCTGGTGACTGGGTGTGTCAGGTTCCTTTCTCTTACCCATTTCAGTGCTGCTGTGTTACTAAGAGTTTGAGGAGCACCTAACTGCTCCCATCGGGGGACCCCACTGAATCCCCCAAACTCCTTGGTGAATCAGATACATGGAATATAAAAGGGAGCACTACAGGGCACAGGGGTGGGGGCACTGGTAACCCAGCCAGGAGGGCAGGTGAGGAAACCACAAAACAAATTGCTCTGCAATGCACAGTGCACGTGTGAGTAGAAAGGACATGTTAATTCTAACTCCATTTTGTGTTTCTTCTCCCCAGTGAGCATTGCTGACGTCCGATTTGTGTTCTTTGCTCGCTATTTCCAAGGAGTTATCAAGTTTAAATGCTGTCTTTTTCTGTCTTACAAGAAGGGGATGCTTGAGCCTGCTGATTAAACACATCCCTTGCTTTTCCCTGTTCAGGCACAAATTTCCAGACTCAAACTCTGAATGCAATTTCTATTCCTCCCACACCATGTGCGTGTTGCAGAATTTTACTGTCACGTTCCAATCTTGCGGTAAAAACTTTTTAAAGTTATTAACAGACAGGATGGGTACTTCAGCTTTGACTGCTCTAGTCTTTTGGATCAGGATGAGCTCTCCATTTTGTTTGTTTTGAGGTAGTTTTTTTTCCTTTTTTAAATGAGGGATTTCAACCCTTGGAGTTCTGGAGAAAAATAGCTCGAGACACGATTGCATGGATCAGTCACACTTCCTTGCTCCGTGCTATCAATCAAGGTAAAACACAACATCCTAGATGACCTTGTAGAAGTTTATATACCAAAACGGATAAGCATGTCACTCAGGTGAAAAATGGCCACCAAAAAGGTACTGAGACTATCTGATCTCATTACAGTGTGTCGAGCAAACTGTGCATTACGGTGCCTGCATTGCTTTCCTGTTGCACACGTGTACATGGACATGATACAGTGCACGGCACACATTATTTTTGATTCAGGAAACATTAGCTGGGAAGCCATCAGGCGCAGGGCAGAACTTGCAGTGTGCTTGCCTGTGAGCAGAGGAATGATTGATTTGCAGAGGACCTTTCAGAGGCTTAAAATAATTCTCAGGGCCCAGGCTGTGAACCTCATTCTCCAGGAGATCCAACGCTATTCACACATGGCTCCACTGGAGTTACTCGTGGGAATGCTCGCTAGTGGGAGTAGGTGGTGCACAGTCTCGCTGTAGATGCTTGTTTCCCTGGATTTCTTGCCGCCAAGCAACACTGATAATTATAGTCACCCTCAGGTTTGAGACATGTAAAACGAAACACTTGGGAGCCCTCCCTGGAGTAACTATACTCCAGGAGTTCCAATTCCTGCTATTCTGAATATGGGCTTCAGGATGCTTTCCTGCCTCCCACACTCAGTCTGGACACTGGGTTTTCTTTTTCGAGGCATGGCTTTGGAACTTTCTGATTTACAAGTGACTGGTAAAGAAAGACAGGAAACAGAGGTTTAGCCCTCAGTACTAACCACATGCCCTGCTGTGTGACCCAAAACATGGAGTATGTTGCCCTGTCATCAGCACCCTCCTTGCATCCTGTTTGTGTCCCACCAAAGTAAAGCTGCTCTGGGGCTTCTTCATGAAGAATGACAGGTGATTTATATCTGCACTAATTTATATCTTCAGTGGGCTGAATGCTCTCAGGGGATGCCTCTCCCTTGAGTGCACAGAGCAACTGATGTGACTGTCTTCAGGCCACACTCAGATGCTTCATGGCTCTCATAGACTCTAAATGGGTCATCCTGATATTCACAAGATTGGCAAGAAAGAGGAAAAGCATGAGTTGTTCATCCCTTAGCTGCAATTCAATTGTGTGAAAGAACTGGGCATTCTGGATGTGGTAAAATGAACTCCCGAGTTCAAGATGGTGGGAAAACAGGATGCTGGGAAGCCACTGTGCCCCTTAGGCAGTGAACAGAGAGGAGAACTGCGCCAGCAGTGCCTGCATAGCCACAGCCCAGAGTGACTGAATTGGGAAACCTGAACTCCATCAGTTGAGGGCTTCTGAAAAGGGCCTCCTCGATGGCAACTCCCTGATCCTTCTTTGGGCTCAGCCCAGTGGGGAGTACTTTGTAGACAGTGCTGGGACACCTCTGAGGAAGTGGCAGAGCTGAAAATGCTCCAGAGAAGGTCTCAGAGAGCAGCAGCTCAAAAGCTGATCTCTGAGAAGGAGCCTTTATTCATTCCTTACACTGCAGGTGGAGCTCCAGAGTCTGGAGTGCCCTGTAGAGAAGTTTTCTATTTGAAGTCAGGGTGACACTATTTGGGGGATCACGTTGCCCTGTTGGGCTCTCAAGACTGAAAGAACATTAATGGAAAGAATGTTGCCAGGACATTCTGGAGTTAGGGTCTTCAGATGAGATCACATTGCTGATCTGCTCAGTCCTGGGCTCCCAACTTGACTCTGCTTTTCCCCCTCCTACCACCATTTTGAGGCAAAACCCATTCAATTTCTGTTAACTCTTCGCACATAGTATTTAGTAATAAGAAAAAAATTGCACACCAAAGAATCTCCTGGAGTGAAATGTCTTCTCTGGAACTGCACTGGGGTTGCTGATGTTTTTCTATCCTTCTAGTGATTATATTCAGCCACTCAGAGCCTTTGGGCTGAAGTCACTGGCCATCCCAACCCTGTCCTCCCAGGACAGCAACCATTCAGCTGCATGAGGTATTGGAGAGGACTAGTTAGGGAGCAGATGGGAACCATGTGCAAATCCTCAGCTACGCTCCTGCCTGAGCTTTGGGCCAGAATCAAATCCTGTATTTGAGCAGCCTTCTGGCTGTGGAGGTGGCATAGACAAGAAGCCGTGTAACTCAGCTCACAAAGCCAGAAGGCAAAAGCGGGATAGATTTCCTCACTTCCCTTTGGAAACCTCCACATCTCTCTTCTCTTTATTCCTCTTCTCCTTTGTGAATACTTTCCTCTCGCCTGCCTTCACAGGAGTCCTGAGCGGCAAAGGGGGGGAATATCTTTGATGTCTTTATTTCCATCAAGCTGCAGATATGATGAGAGGGAGACTCACCACAGTCTAGATTCACCCATGAAACTTCAGGCTTTTCACCAAGGCTCCAAAATTAGAAGCCTCATTGTACTGACTTACTGCTGTTTGTGCCAGCAGCATCTTGAGAAATGGAGAAATACTGGCATCTTGAGAGAATGATTCACCCTCCTCAGATGTGAATCCCTCTCCTGAGGTGTCTCTCTCTCTTCTCTGTGACTGTAGCTGGTGCCCAGATAATGACAGTCTTAACTCCAGGGTCTCTGCCTGCTGTCAGGTGGAGTTCATCTGAGCCAAAATGCCAGATAAGCAAAACAGCCTGTCAGATGTACAATGGGCAATACGAACAACGAGACTGATTCAACCTTTCCTGCTAGAGGAAAAGAAGTTATCAGAACTCTTTAAATCTGCTTCTGGGATGCCGTTTGTCTTGTCTTTTTTTTTTTTTTTTTTTTTTTTTTTTATTTCCTGTATCCTCGTGCAACGACCTTCTGGTAAGCCAGTTTGAGCAAGAGCAATGGAAGTGTTTTAGTGGTCACCTTTCAGGACAGTCAAGGAAAAGCACTTCCACTCTTCCCCACTGCTGACAAATGAGGTGTCTGCTGAAGAAATCAGAACAAGCGCCCCCCCGCCCCCCCAAAAAAAGAAAGAAAATATAATGAAAACCCCAACCCCTACCAGTAGATAAAGTTTAAAATAAATGGTTGCTGCTTTTCAGGAAAGGGACCTAATAGGAAACATAAAACCTCTTGAATGACAAACCTGTATCTACCCTGCTAGCAGGTACTACTTTCCCAAAATATTGATGCTTTTAAGCCTTAATCCATCTGTCAGAGCTGATAGGATATTTTTAAAAGGAAAACACTGCTCCAGGCTATTGGGGGGAAAATGGAACAGAATATGTTAGCAAGATGTGTTACCTGTCTTCTGACAGCTCATGTATCTTTCTTCACGTCACTGTGCCTCTGTCCTCTTCTGTTGCCAGATAAAAACAGAATCATTATGGATGTCCCCAGAAGACAGCTCGGTAAACATGTAAGATAAATTAAGTTCTACATTCTCAAAGTGGGATCCCTGTGTAGAAAACTCAGCACAGTGTCTGACTGGGGTCCAGGTGCATCTGCTCCATGGTTGTGTCTGGAGCCAGTGAGAATGGCAGGACCATGGACTGAATAAGGGGTTTTCTTCCTTATTTGTAACAGCTCATTCTTGCCTTTTTATTTTTTTTTAAGGCTCTCCTGCTTACGTGCATGGTCAAAGACACCTTGCAAAGTCAAGGTAGCTTTGACTTTTGAAAGCCACTTAAGCCATTTAAAACAGTACTGCTGAACCACTCAGGTTAAGACACTGTCCACACAAAGTTATGGTCAGATTAAAGGAAGGAATCAAATGGAAAAGATGGCTTGGAAGGAATGAAGGGGAAACACACAGGTTTGCAACTGCAGGAGGAAGAAGAGGACATACTATCAAGACAACTTAGAAACTAAAGAATAGAGAAGTGAATATTATTTAAAAAAAATAAATTACTTGTCTCGTGGGAGTACACTGGGAAACCTTGCAAATAACTCATACAGCAGAGAACAACATGAATGTAACCATTCAGATAATGGTTTTGTGTCATTTCCTTGCATTGGAATGTTCAGGAAAGACAGAGGAAGAAATAGGATATGCCATCAGAAGTGACAGTTCTGTTTTCAGGAGAAGTCGCTCTCAGTATCTTCTTGCGGGGAACTGTTTTCAGCTGCGCTTTTCATTATCCACCTGCACAAGTTTTTTAACCAATTTGCACTCTGAGATTTGTTCTGCTGCCTGCTTGAGGGCATAGTCCCAGGTCAGTCATGTGAGACACAGGAAAAGCAAATGGTCCCTCAATAAGATTTAAAGAAAATGCCTGACTCGCTCCCACCCGAGAGAACTGAACTGTGGCCTTGCAGGTCACCTGCTGCAGTAGGATGTGTGTCTTTGGGTTCGCTTTCCAGCTCCATTACAGATGGTTTTGTAATCCTAAGAGACTTACTTCAGAGCATTTCTGGAAATCTATGCTATTTAGTAGATAAACTAAACTGATTTTTATCGGTCCCTTCTGGCCTTAAAATCTGTGCCTTGGCTTCACACTCTCCTGTTCATTTTGAAACCTCCCTTGGGCTGCACTGTAGGATAACACACAGCCATCCTCAAGCTGGATTGACTTTGTCTTTATGGATATGATCAGAATTTTTTGCAGGAGTAAATCACCACAGCTCCACTGTAGGGACTAAAGTAAAAGGTCTTACTTATCTAAATGTTGTAAATCAAGGGTGGTTTAAGACAAGTTAAGTAAAGAATTTTACTGCTAGAAAAGTAAACATAGAGAAAGAGGAAACAAAAAGAATTTGTTTTTATTACCAGTACACAGTGGTATGATAATGCTTAAAGTGGACCTACACATTTCTAACCCTGTCCCCTTTATGATGTTATTTTGACCTTTGCAGAATGCACATAAACCTGTAGCAGTTCAGGAAGGTCCCTTTCACCTGCAATTGTCACTGCATTACAAGGTGCTTTAAGATGAAAGAAGACAGGAAATCTCTTCCCTAGGAAGTCTTTCCCTTACATCCTGATGCTTCTCACACTTCCTTGAAGGCAGTTAGTCCTCCAGCTCCTTCCCAGAGGCCTCCTACAAATGTTCACCAGCTCAGCCATTCCTGCTGCCTCCCTGCCTTTCACTTGCAATGAAAGTTCTGTGTGGTTCATATTTGCTTGCCCATCTAACAGACTGAGAAATTCGGCCACTAATATATAGCCACCTTGTCTATGAAAATTTTCTTGATATCTGGTTGTCTTGTAGTGTATGTGACTTTTTGTTTTCTGATTCTCCTCTTTCTTCCAGCTTTTCACAGGTCCTTAATTTCTTTTTTTTCCCCTTTTATTACTCTCCATGGCAAGTTTCCTAGTTTCTGGGGGAATAAATTAACAACGCAAAGACTCTCACAGTGGATGTAATTTTTTTTTTTCCCTTCCAGACTCATTCTATGACCTAAAAAGAAGCTCCTGTGAAGGCTACAATTCCTGCTAGAAATACGAAATTATTTTGGGCAGCAGGACATATTGGCCACTGATTGTGACTTTGGTGTTTATACAAATACACACAAAGCTTTCCTGGAGACTATTCTTTGTGAATATACAAAGCTCGAGTTAATCACAGTCACAGCACAAATGGCCCAATATTGCAGGAGAACAGATTTTCAAAGACAATTTGAGGATGCAGTCTTAGGAAAGTGCTTGGTAACTGTGGAAAGATCCTATCTGAAAGGGGTTGTGCTGTTACTTCTGTTCTGTGCTAACCAAAATGGCCATACAAGAAGGTAGACTGAGTTTCTGACCAGCAGATTTCCATGGGCTTTGGTTCCTATCCTCAGGAATGCAGCGTCCTTTAGAGACATGATTTGCAAGAGTGAAGGATGGTCAATCACTACTGCATCATCACTCCCATTCTAGAGTCTAGAAAAGACCGACAAATCATTGGAGTTACCTAGATGGCGAGAAGGGAGTTTAAATCCACAAAAGAAAATCCCTGGGAATATTAGCATTCTTCAGCTAGTTACAGGGAGATGGAAAACAGTGGGTTAGTGCTCAGAAAGAACTGGAGCCTTCTGCCCTTCAGTCTGCTGTCTCCTTGGCACAGACATTAGCACATTAAAAAAAGCCCCACCAACACTGAATGATCTTTTAAAAAGAGGAAAGGGTTTATGGGTAAATGGTATTTTGTCCACCAACTTTTTCTTAATGAGGTCAGAACACGTTTAAAAATATTTCCTGAGGTATCTTGTTTAATGTGTAGTGCATGTGTTTAGATCAAAGAATGGTCAATGAAATCTACAGTTCTCCATCTCTCTGTGGTTTTTGCTGGTTTAGAGACAGGGGCAGTTCCCATAAATGCTGTGCTTTTTGGACTGACTTCCATGCCAGACATACTTACATATTTTGATTTCCATGCTGTATCACCTTGAAAAGCTCAGCCTTGAGCCTTGTCCCCAGGTCACCTTTAGCCCTGCTCTGGAGAGGGCAGAAAGCAGCAGCAGCACTGACTGTCAGCAGACACTGGGCCTCCTGATTTGTTTTTGATTTTCTGTATCAAGCTGCTCACCATCATTCATGTTTTCTGTCTTGTTTTTTTTCTGTCTTTGTACAAATGCAGTCATTAAAGTCCAGATTAATTTCTATGGAGACCATAAGTTCATCAGGACAGGGCTGAGTTCTCATTATCTACATATACTGAACATAGAACAGTTGGTACCTGCCAAGAGCTGGGTTGCAGAACCTGCCTTGAACTGACTTGTACTCTTTTTCCCAGTGTCTCTGCCTGCCTTCCTACAGACCCTTGGGGATTTGACCACACAGAGTGTGTGCACTTAATTAAAATTAGTTTAAAAACAGAAGCAGTTGAAAAGATGCAAAAAATGCTGGGGCACAGCTGGCAAATGCAGAGCCTCAAGTTAAACTGAATTTTAAAAAAATAGGTTTAAATCCACTGAGGATATCTACACAAGGGTTTCTACCAGTTTAAGTTAATAGGTTTAAAAGAATGCTTTTAATTAATCCTGTGTGTTCCTATACGTGGCTGAAACCTTCCTTGGAGGCAGTAGAAAGTGGCCAGTGTTCTCAGACAGGGCTGATTGCAAGAAGGAGCATTTAGTCATCCCTGTCCTCCTCCCATGGGAGGAGCAGATAGCCCAGCCTCTGTGCCAGGGATGCTGACTCAGATCCATGGAGAATCATAAAACTTTTTGTGTCACCTGGGGCAAGCTGCTTAACATTTTACCCATTTCTCTGCCCAAGAAGAAAAGGATAATTGCATCTAATTCCCTGGGGTGCCCAAGAATAAATATATAAAGCATTAGGAGGGGACAAGATACTGCAGTAATGGGGACCATGTTAAAACTACCTCTTCCTTTCTATGAGCTGGTTCTAATGATGTATATTGCTTTCCAGGGTAGCTGCTGGCCATCCATTACTTTTCAGACAATGAAGGCTTTAGAAGTGTCACCAGGACGATTACTGCCAAACTTGTGATGTATATTTTTATGAAATTTAAACATTTATAGTGCTCTTCAAAAATAAAGCAAAAAAAAAAAGGAGGAAAATTAAAAATCTACAAACCTTTCACCCTTAACATCTTTCAACAGATCTTGTGGAGTTGGATGGAAAATGAATTTAACAGGATATTACAGTTCTGCTGCAATATTTCTGGTGTACAACAATATTATAGTTGGTGTTAAACTTTATTACTAGCCCTGTGATAAAATTAGTTCAATATTGGCTGCTTTTATAATGTGGTTTTACAATTGCAACATGGGATAATGTGATAGTAGGAAAAAAAAATATCACAAACAAACCTAAACCCCCTAAACCCAAAAGTATGGAGTGGGAGAAAGGAACAGAAAGTTACCTAGTGGGAAAGTACAGGACAGGGGCTACATTTTAATGTAGGATGTTGTGAAATTTTTTTGGTTTTTTTAATGGCTTGAAGCCAGAGACAGCCTTGTGATTATGGTATACACAGGCAGATGACTGTCACTGAGAAAAGTGTCAACTGGGGAGCAGGCAGGAAAGACAGGAAAGAAGGTAACAGTTTCATGGCAATGACTAGTTTGCCCAGAGGTGAATTTAGAGCAACATCATCATGCTGTCATCGGCTCCCCAAGAAATGGACCCTTCTGAAATGGTTTTTTTGGGGGTTATTTGTATTCTTAAATTGGGTGAGCTTAACCTCAGAAGGGTTTAGTACATTAGGGTGGAAACAAAAGCCTAAGCAGTGCTATAGCAACATAATCAGTGTGTGGTGTTCAGACACCCAGCCTTCAACACTCTCCCATGTTCCATCAGACATCTCCCTGTCACTGCTGTGTCACTGGCTGTTTCATTTAGAATCGTAGACTCTCGTAATCTTTAAGGTTGGAAAAGGCCTCCAAGGTCGTAGAGTCCATTTGTTAACCCAGAACCACCATGTTCACAATTAAGCCGTGTCCCCAAGTGTCACATCTACATGTCTTTTAAATGCCTCCAGGGATGGTGGTTCCACCACTTTCCTGGCAATGTGTTCCAATGTTTGACAACGTGCTCAGTGAAGAAATTTTCCCTGATATCCAGTCTAAACCTCCCCTGATGCAACTTGAGGCCATTTCCTACTATCTTATTGCTTCTTACTTGGGAGGAGGGACTGACCCCCACCTGGCTACAACCACCTTTTAGGGAACTGTAGAGAGCAACAGAGTCACCCCTGAGCCTCCTTTTCTCCAGGCTAAACACCCCCAGCTCCCTCAGCTGCTCCTCATCAGACCTGTGTTTTGTACCCTTCCTCAGCTCCATTGCCCTTCTCTGGACACACTCCAGCACCTCAATGTCTTTCTTGTAGTGAGGGGCCCTTTTCTTCTGGTGAGGTCTTTCAGATATTATCTGTTATTTCATGTTGGTGCAGAGTTTAGTGCAAGAGGACCTATCCCCTCATGTTATTTTTGGTTTCTGGACTAGCATAAATCCCAGAAGCACTAGGACTGGAAAGTCAAGTTCTGAACTGGTACAAACCTGTAGAGCATTACTGGAGCCAGGATGGAACAGAGACAGAAAGAGCTAATGGTGATTGAAAATCTATATCTGGAAGTAGTGACTTTAGAGTTGTGTTTAGGATGGTGTATCAAAGGTATGTTGTATTTGGTGTCTTGCCATTTCTCCTGGTCATTTTTGTTTTAAGGATACCCAGCAGGGAGCAGCTGGCCATTGCTGCACCTTGTCACAGGGTAGAAGATGAAATCAGAATAATATCTTCATTAGTATTACAATATTATATAATTTATTTTTTTTTTGGTGAAAGTATGAATTTTACTTCTTGAGAATTATGGCATCTACAGGATGCTGCTGTTAAAAGCAAGACTGGAGTTACACAAACTGACGATCTGTACTGTTGTCTGTGCAGGTCTCTGCGCTGATTTCCAAAGAAATTTCTGCTATGAAAGTACTGGACCAGCCTGGCTTCAATGTTTCCTCTGCTTCAGCTTTATCTCTTGTCTTGTTGGAGCACATCTCTAGTAAAAAATGAGTGGAAGGTGGAAGGAATCTGGAAAATGTGTTGCCTACATGAGCGGTGCATGCAGCCAGCAGAAGCAGCTATTCCTAGTAAAGAGAGCTGGGAATAGTTAGGAACACTCACTGAAGAGTATAAAATCCTTTGGGCTTTGTTGGAAAGATCTTGCGATACCGGCATGCGGTGGTTTCTAGGAGGAAAGCACAGCTAATGAAAAGGCATGGCAAAGTTTCAAAACTTGGAGGTGAAGCTGAGACATTCCTAAATTAACAGCTAAGCTGCAAACTGCCTGTGGAAGCCTGAGCTGTGCTAGCCCTTTTTTTAACCCATCAGGAACTGAATCCAGGGGAATGCTTTGCCCTGGACACTAGAACTAGATTGCATCAGCACATGCCAGGTACGATACCCACTCTTCAATCAGGAAAGAGAGCAGGGTAGCTGTGAGGACGTCACTATCAGAATCTGTGTCTAGTGTCTGGTGGTTCTCAGATGCTTTACTCTCACTATGATTACCTTATTTTACTGTTCCTAGGTACTCAGACACTTTGGCTTTCCCAGACCCTTCGGCTTTCCCAGACCCTTCTCAGATTTGTTGGTCCCAAAAGCCTTCTCTCTCTGAGACTCCTCTACTATAACCAATCCATGCAGAAGTTTTGGGTTTGTGCATAACTGCTTTTAAGAAGGAATTTTGCTTTGAATTCTCTACATCATTCAGTCTATTGTATGTAGCTGAGATGCATCTCATTGAATCAGTTTCAGTGAGAAGGGTGATGGATTGGAGAGCAGCATCATTCATTGTTTGACCATCTTACAGGTCTTTTCCAGCTGAAGTGGTTCCATGATTCTATGAGCAACATTTAAAGGAGAACATAACATTGCTGTGTTAATCAAGAGTAGCTGAAGGATATGAGAACACGTAGATGGGGAGAATTTAAAATGATGAATAATTGAAGCCTGCAGATAAACTGTCTGTTTATCAGTGTAATGGCCTTAGTAGCTAATAGGACTGCCTTCACCCACTGGGTGAATTGGTGGGATGCTTGATGTACACTGGAGAGGGGAAAAGCTTGAAGTGAATTGTCCTTTCCCATAGATGAATACAGCAGCACTAACCATTGCAGAAAGTACAATATAAGCTCAACCAGAAGGGCTGTCTTCACCTTGGTGCCACTGATGTACCTGACCTGGGTGCCACCACCCCTTTTCTGCTCCTGAATGTGCATCCAGGAGTCACCTGTCTCCCTCTCCCTGTTTCAGTCCTTGGGCAGAGTACCTCCATCTCACTCTGGAGACTAGAGCCTGTGTCTTGTCCTCTCCACCAGCCTCCAGCCTCTCCCAGAGCAGCTGGCAGCCTGCAGGATGTCAGAGCAGGAACAGGGCTGCCTTACCCCTCGACCCCCACATGCACCCACCCCAGGGTGCCCACCAGATCACGGGAGTGAGGCCTTTTCAGGGGTGATTAGGAGCACAAAGGGCTGTGGCTGACAATTAGAGAGAGGCTGTGGGAGTGTGACAAGCATGACTGGAATTTGGAGCAGACCAGCACTAAAATCATCCATGGCCATGGCCCCAGCTTTATGTTTCAGGAGTGAGTTTTAAAGCTGGGGAATGTGTTCTGTTGTTTTTTATTTTTTTTTTAAATTTTTTTTTTAATATGGACATTTGGGTTTTTTTCCACCACAGCTTTCTCAGGCAGCCGAAAGGAAACTGTGACACCGAATCAGCCCATGGTGGAGGCAGGAGGTTTGGCAGCATTTAGGCCCGGAGTAAAGAACAGTACCCAGAAACCAACTGTAATGAGAGCGCGTCCTTTCAGAGCCAACCATCAGGGAGAGCAAATCAATCACTCCCTGCCCTCCGCTGGGACCGGCGATGATTGATTCAGCTCCTGTCGGCTGTCCGTAGGCCGGGATGTGCGCGAACATGAAAGGAGCAGAACAAAGACCCCATTACCGCAGTGGGCAGGGAGAGGGCTCCCCTGCTGCTTGATGCATCTCTCCCTCTCTAAGCTATTGCAGCCTCCCCGTCTTTGTCCTCCTTCCTCCTCTAGTGCTTTGATCCTTCCTGCCCCTGCTTTCCAGCCAGCCTGGCCCCACTCCCTTTTACCAGTTACTTCCAATTGTGATGTTTTCTTGTCAGGAAAGTCCCAATACCCTCATGATGAGACTGCTGCTATTCGTGGCTGATCCTCATGGTCAGTCCTTCTTTCCCATCTATTTTTCTCTCCCCAGCCCTGTTCATGCACCCCTTGCAGAAGGGATAATAAAACAGGCTCAGACAAGTGTTTGCTATTTGGGATTCATTAGTGGTGATCCACTGGTCTCCCAGTCCTAGCTTGTTGTTCCCAGTCTCTCTCCTTCTGGGATGCTCCCATTTTTCTTTGTTTATTTGTCTCGGTTAGGACCATGGAGCTGAGTCACAGAAGTGGAATGAGCGTAGTTATTTTGGTTTGAAAAGAGTTTCTGTCCCTTCCCACTACACAGAGAAGTGTGAAGGGATGAAAATTTGCCTGCAGTTTTGATTCCCTAAACTTCTTTTTTTCACCCACATTATTCATAGTCCCTGGCTCTTCCCCCTCAGGACTTTTCTGGGCTCCTGTTGCTGAGGCCCCGCAGAAAACTGATGGTTGCAGCCAGCAGAGCCAAACATGATCTAAATGGAGCAAGAGCTGTGGTGCCCTGCTGGCAGCAGCTGCCTGGAGCTAAGGTGCTTGTTTTCTGAGTGGCTAACAAGTTTTTGGCACCTCAAAAATGGTGTGAAGCTTCATGCTGTAGCATCTCAGGTACCATCTAAGACCGAGGACTTGGGGGGGTGGGGAATAATCTCATCCTGGCTCCAACTGTCCCCAGATACGGCTATCTGTGAATATTGGGTCCATCCACTTGAGTTCACAGGCTGTGGGATCTTGGGCCCTGCTTTCGCTGGGACTCCCAAACTTCCTGAAGGAGAACACGGGTGCTCAGAGCTCCAACAACCCAAATGCTGCCCTGGTTGACCTTTGGGCTGTGAAGACAGATCCTGGTGCTTGGTTTTCTGTGATCAGATGCTGATAGACCCAGGAACAAGCAACTGAGCTACAACCACACCTTCATAAGGCCACAGGAAATTTTGACACTCCAGGGTACCTGGAGTGCAATAGCTCTTTACTTCTTCTGAAATATGTAGCATGGATCACAGCAAGGAAGACTTGCCCTTCCTCTGGCTGATTCGTGGGACAGTCCTTCCTTCAGTATGTCCTTTATTTCTCACCTCTGTTTAGTCACCCCTCCACTACTCATTCAGTCTAAAAGAAGTTTCTGGTTGCACCGAGTGGAGAATTTTTATTTCTCCAATCCATATGCCCGTGCAAGCTCAGCAAAATCCACAGGCACAGAGCAGCTTGGTTAGAATTCTGCAGCTCCAGGGGCAGGCTTTGAGGGTGTTTTTTTCCACTTTGTCTTTGTGTGGACACATACACACACACAAGGAGAGGGCAAAGGCTAAAACCTCAGAGGGGCTGCTTACAGTTTCATCAATATTTCATGATTAAGAAGGTGACAGAATTCTGTTTTATTTAATAAGAATATTCCCTAGGTAGGTCCTGTTTTCCCAGCCTGCTCCTGTAATTACAAACTGTTTGTGCATTAGCTGAGCAGCTCCACTGAAATGTCTCCCCCTCAACAGTTTTAAATTAAGGGGTTGACTTTTGCCTTGGTCAGACCCGTGCTTTTCCTGGAAACCAGTGACATTTTTCATAGATGATTTTAAATGAATCGGGAAGGGAAGGAAAGAAAGTGTGAGAGGGAAGCTGGGTGCGATTGGAGGAGCTGAATTTCACCCTCTCTGAGCACAGCTTGTGAACATCATGCCGTAGTAGTCAAAATGTCAGAAGAGACTCTCTAAATTAAGAATCCTAATCTGGGAGCAGCGGTGCCCACCAGCTGGATAGATGGTGGCCTGCAGAGAGGTGGGGTGGAACCACTTTCACCACTGCTGCAGCTCCTTCCAGGAGAAGCTGTCGCTGTGGATTTCCACAGCACTGAGTGGAATGGGCCAGAATGTGGTTGGTGTCTCAGGGCTGCCACAAAATAACCCTGCTAAGAGCAGGCTTTTTTATAAGTATTCTCAGTGCTTTGCAAGTTCCTGGTGTTTTACAGACAAAGGAAGTATGGGGAGCATGGCCATATTTTGAGCTTCCAACTGAGAGATCGGAAGGGGCTACAGAAAAGCACCCCAGGTCTTTTTGGCTCTCCTCCATTCCTGCAGCTCAGGCTGGGCATGGACACAGCTCCAGTGTAAAGTGTGGATAGGTCATATCTATGGGACTGTTATCACACCATGGGAGCGTGCAGTGGTGCAAATAAGGGGAAAGGGGGGATTAAAACTCCTTGGCACTGTCATCTAAGTAAATTTGTGGCAGGTTTAGAAGCGTTTCTGTTATGGGGTCCATGTTGGTTCATGTCCACCTCCCTATGCTTTGAGGCAGAGGATGCATCAGGGGCAAGCATAGGGGTTCACAATGGCGACTTTGACTCATGAAGAACTGCTTCTGCCTGGTGTAACACACTTTCTCCCCAGCTTATAGAAGAAAAGCTGATTTTCCCCTCGGACAAAGCAATAGACTTTGGGGCCCCACCAACTCTGCAGCCCTCAGGATTACCCCCTTAGCAGGATATGTTTCATTAGCATCTCCAAGGGATGCTGTTTTATTGTCTGGAGGTGTCACTGTGGGAAGGCTTGGTGCTTTCAGAGCTCCCCACCACGTCCTCTGTTTTAGTCCACAGTCACAGCTTAAAGAAAAAAGTGTTTGCAGTAAGGTCATGGCAAGCAAGTGACAAAGTGAGCCACCAAGGGGTGAGGGAGGACGTGGGCAGAATTTCAGGAGGTGGCTGTTGCTGTCCTGCCTCCCTGCATTTATCTGAGTTCTTTGTTCCAGCTTTAGGAGGGCAAATTCCACAGGCGATCAGTGATTCAGCCTGCGGCAGGATCAAAGCAGCCTCATTTCCAGGGTTCCTATCTGATGTTTGGATTCTCTGGCACAGGGACAAAGTCAGGATTTTCCATTAGCTGGGGCATGGAAAGCTGTATGTGTTCATATGTGTGTATGTCTCTATTTGTCTTCTCTCACGTCTAACACCCGTTGGGGTCTCCACTCTTCCCTTCTGCTTGGAGCTCTCTCATCTACTTGGCTGCCTATTTTTATGAAACTTGAAGGAACATCTTAGCTTTGAGAATGTTTCATCTCTTTCATACTTGGTGTGAGGCAAGCACTGGGTTCAAAAGTTGTTTGGGATGAAAACACACAGGCTAGGATTGTACATATAAACCAGAAGCAACCCCTCACTTCTCAGTGTCAAGGCTCCCACCTTGTCTCCCAACAGGAGCCAGGGAGCATCTTACAAAATTGTGACTTTTCCACCCATTTAAATGAATATCTGAATACATGTAATTGTAAATGCTCCTTAAGTGTCATGAATGTGTGCTCTGGGTAAAGATAATTAGTGTGATGTGAACATCACTGCTCTTTTCCATCACAGCAATTCCTCCTTCTCCTGGATAGTTTTCCCCTCAGCCAGAACCACATGGAGTCAGTGTGGTGCAGCAATAGGATCTGAACAAAGAGCAAAAGCCCTAATCTCTGCCTATATATCCCAAAGAACAATTAAGACATCCTGAAAATGTCTTTGGGGGTGTGGGGACATCCTATTGTAACCTTGAACATGTGGTCACCTTGTGGGGCAGCACTATGGGTGGCTCAAACCAAAGGGCAAAATTATGTCCCACGGCTGCCTACACTTATCTGGGACTCTGATAATGTGGTGTGGGGTTCCCACCTTCTCTGTGCTGCAGTTTTCCTTTGGTAAAACCATGTGTTGCTACTGACTTACTGTAAGGTGTTTTGAGGTCTTCAGTTGGGAAGCACCCCATGAAAATCGTGTATTATTGAGCAGAAGATTATAAAGCACTAAGTTCAGAAGGCGACTAAAGGAGCTGTTGGTGGTTCAGCTGTCATCTGCAGGCAGTGATACTCTGAAAACCTGATGTCATTAAATGGGCACTGTGATGACTCTGAAAGCTGCTGCTGAGCAAAGGGAGGAGGGGAGTAACTCCGAGCCTGCAAAGGCTTCTCATGTCTGTGGCAAGTCACCAGTTAAATCTGAGCTGGGTTTAGGCAAATTTACTGCTCCAGGCATAGAAAACAAATACCATGTTCTAGAGAGTAGGACATGCCAGGTGGGGGAAATACCCAGTCTTTTCTTCTGAGACCAAAATTTACTAACGATGTTGTCCTCAGAAAACAAATCACCCAGATGGGCTCTTTCACAGCTCAAGTTCAGCTCTTACCTTGCTCCAGGACATGGGTTTGCTTTTAATGGAAGACTTGAAACTAAAAAAAATAATAATCGTAATACTAACAACGATAATAACTGGTTGGCTGCTGTTGATGCTCTAGCTGAGAGCTTACAGCTTGAGGTGTTTACCCTTATTTCACAGGTAATTTCCCTATGTTTCTGCATGTGGATGAGTTTATACCACTCTTCTTGAGTTTTGGGAGGTGGGGAGGCAGCTGGGTCAATGCAAGACACGTGTGGCAGGTTGTAGCAGAGAAAGTTCTGCCACATGTCAGAGTCTTCTTACAAACCCTCCTCCTCCTCCTCCTCCTTCTCCACACCCCCAGACCTCTGCAGCCACAGGTACCACCAGCATCACAGGGCAGCAAAGGAGCAGTGGCTGGTGCGTGTTGCCCCCATGTAATCAAGACACCCAGTGAGCTCAGAGCTTGCCTCAATGTCTACTGCTGTTTTTAAGGTGATGCTCCACGTTCTCACCTGCAAAAGAGCCTTGCACAGATTTACAGGCTGTCTATGGCTAATTTTAGAGAGATTTGCTAAAAGAGGCCATCACTAGAGCGACTCCAACATATAGGACCCCTCTCTAGCTAGTGCTGTAGTGAAGAGAAAGTGTGTTTATGAGTGTGTTTGTTCCTTGAATAGGAAAGAGGAGGAGTAAAAACATGTATGTGTTTGAGGGATATTCACATACCTGAGTTAGGAGGCCAGGTTCCCTCAGGGCAGGGGAAAGAACAATTACAAGTGGGAGAGTTCTGCAACAGCAGTAGAAGGGACCTCCAGTGTAATTAGGCTGAATAGCCCCTTAGCAGATGCTCAAGTGTCTCAAGAGTAGGAGGAACAGCTCAGCTTCCTGCACTCACATGAGATGTAGGACAGTGACCCAGAGGACAGTGAAGTCAGGGTTTCTCTGCCAGAACCCCTGTAGTGTTGGGTTCCATTTGTCAGTAGTGACTTTCTGAGATATCCCATGGCTCCCAGTCGTGTGGCTGATCTGCAAGGTCATATTGCCCCGTGCTCCCAAGTAGTACAGGAAGATGAATTTGCGGAATCTGTCTGGGATGTTAGGGGAAAGGAGGGAGTCTGTTTGCTTTGTGGGGCTCTAGTCCTGCAGACTCACCATTTGTTTTGGCCAAGTGAGATTCTGCTACACAGTGGAGTATATCACCAGTTCCAAGGGCTGCTCCTGGACTTGGGAACAGAGCTAGGTGCCCCTCCCTGGCACCATGTGGCACCATGAAGAGGTCTGAAATCACCAACTGGATCCACGGATGGCAGGTCCCTGATCTCATGGGATAAAACGCCATCCCCCTTCAGACCTATGGGCACTAAAGCATCTGTAGGACCTTAAAAAGTTGTCTAGCCCTCCAGAGGAGTCCCCAGCTCGCTCAGGGTCTCTCTGAAGAGGAGCCTTGGTGCTGTGCTACGAAGGCTGCTGGATGAGCAGCAACATGTGTGTGTACTCGCAGACACAACCATCAGCACTGAATGCTTGTCTCACCCTTTTCAGGGTATATTTTTTCCTGTTTGGAATGAATGCACAGGCAGGATTTTTCTCTTTGAAAACCAGCACTGTCTGAACTAGAAGTAGAGCAACCTGGGTATGTGGGTCTGTGAAACTGGCTGTGGCATAGACACTGTCAGCAGTGGTAGAGTGGAGGCAGGTAGGGCAACTCCTTCAAAAGATGGGTAAATGATTCTAGTTCTTCCATCAGTGTCTGTCTCCCACTAGCCAGAAAATAGCAGAATGATACTCATGATTGAAGAAATATCAGGCATCCCTGGAGTTCCCTGCAGACTTTCAGAAAGACAGACTAGCCGGGGAGGGAGAAATCACAAGACATTTTCCCTTATAAAGACAATATAGAATGGAGGGTCTCACGCAGTTTGTACCCAGCTCCAAAGCTCTGTTTGTGCTGATGACTCAGTTTTCTGCAGCGATACTCACTGGGAAAATGAGAAAAACCCTCTTAGAATACAATTTCTGAGAAGAGGTGGGCTCACCTGAAAATCAGCTGTTGGTTAATAAAATTTGATTTGCTGATTCACATCTTTGTGCAGGCTGAGCTGGTCTGCCGTGACCTAAGGAGGTTTTTTGGGGTCTAAATGCAGAAAGCTTTGGCATTCCTCTGCTGCTATGGAATCGTTGAAAACAAGTTTCATCAAGAGCAGTTATTACTGTGAAAAACTCTGCCTCGCTTGCAGTATGTTTCATGCAGTCAAGGTCTAGGAGAAAGTTATATAGCAGACAGTAAATCCCACCTACACTTCTTTTTTTTTTTTTTTCTTTTTACAGACAGATGTCAGTGCCTTTGAGTGTATGCTACTTTTCAAAGTGGCTTTGTAAGCTGATAACACATTCTTCCGAGGCTACACAATACTTAGCACTGCTCTAACAATTTTTATCTTCAAAGTGCTCTCCCCTGTGCGAAAGGAGAGTCAGTCTCTTCCCTGAAGAATTTCAAATCTAAAAAGACAAAAAGGGGTTAGTGGAGAATGGATCTACATGAAGCGAGTTCTCAGACAGTACTTCACTTGCTACAAATAAATAATTTTTAAATAACCTGAAAATTGGCAAAATCACACCACATTTTCAAGGTTTTTCACCCCAAAGGATGAAAGAAAAACATTTTTGAAAATATTGCAGTCTTGCACATTGCTGTTTGCTAAACAAAAACTTTACATCTCAAATCAGTATTTTGCTTCGAAATGTAACTAATTTTTGTTTTCCTTCAAAAACCCCACAAAAATAAAAGAAGCCTCATAGAATGAAACAGATATTTCATTTTGGATAAAATGAAATAATCTTTCTGTTTCCTGTTTCAGCCACTGAATCAAGAAAAGCAAAATCAATACTGAGAAGAGCCTCTATAAAAGAGAAACATCATAACCCCTCCCGTAAAATGGAGAAACAAAATGGCAGTGGATATCGCTGCGCTGATTTTTATGGTCAACCTTCTGGCTACCCTCGCCCTTCCCAGACACCTGTCATGCATCAAAGCCAGCTATGCTGCACTCATGATTACTTGAGCACAGCACTGGGATGCAGCTGCATTCCTTCGTTCTGTACAAGCTGGGACCCTCGGAGGAGTGTCTTGTGTCTCTGAGCTTCTCTTGCTCAAAGATCAGCAGAACAGCAGAAGGAATGCAGAAGCTCCTGGAGGTAGTAAAAGATACCGTGGGATAGGTGCTGCAGATTAATTCTGTTGTTTTGTCGTACCGAAACCCCCAGACGCTGTGTTGGGCAGCAGTGAGATGTGAAACATCGGCCTTCACCACGGGAAAGCTCTCAGGTTTGGGCTGGGCAACCACTGGGTTGAGAGTTTTAGGTATCTGGTTGCCAGATATGAGCTTCAGTGTCACATCTCTGGTATCAGTGGAGAAATGATAAATAGGTGTGTTGGTTGGAGGGAGGGTTTGTGTCCTGGATAGGATCCTGGTATATTGAGTTATGGTTGAATACTACAAAATCTGTGTTTTATAAGTGAGTTGGGCAATGGCCAAGGGAATGTTGCCCTTGTGAAGAGGATGAAGCATCTTCCTTGATGGAGGAGTGTGGAGAAGTTGCCCTCAGCTACATTGATTCAGGAACACGCAGACTCCTGCTTTGAGATGGTTCCGTTTGTGGATCTCAAACTCCTTTCACTCCTCATTTGTAGCTGAGGCTGCTCCAAGGGACCATGAGGTCCTCCCCTTTTCTGCTAAAGCACAGAGCCTAAACATGGTCCTATCCTCAAAAGAGGAGAGTTTTTGGAAACCTTCTATCCTGCAAAGGACTCATAGCATGAAATCCATCCCCCACCAGGGTTTGCATGCCCTGCTGCAGACAGAGCAGGTACAAGGGTACTACAGAGTGGGGTGAGACCAAAAAGTGGTCTCACCCTTGCCTTAGAGCATCCTTGCTCTGCACACCATGATAACAGCTCACACTGCAAATTTACAAAAGAAGCAATAAAAGATCACCACGAGTACACTGAGAAGCCCCAGCATAAGGCCTCAGCCTTAAAATAATTAGTATTGATTTGCTCCAATAACTCAGGCTGCATGTGATAGTTCCACAAGCTACATCTGCCTAGAGGCTTTGTGCTCAAAATAGCCTCCTTTTCCGCTCTCCTTCAGCTCCCGCTTCCTTCACTCCTCCAAATCACTGCTGAGTAGCATTCTGCAGGGAGCTATGGGGAAAATCCCATTATAGACTGTGTGGGAGCTCAAAAGATATTCAAAAAAGTGAGGCAGGTTAAGTTAGGTTGGAGTATTAGAAAGCAAATTGCTTAAAACCAGGCCACGCTTCTGCGGTGTTTCACAGCAAACAACCAAAACCAGGGCTGACAAAATCAGTTCCTTTAAAACTTTGTTTGAGAACAACAAACACCCTGCTGTCTGCAGGTGCTAAAAAGCTGGCTGGAAGTGTTGGCAAATAACTTTTTTAAAGTACCCATTTCTTCCCGTGGCTGTGCTAACAGGAGGACAACACTCCCTGGCATAATCTTTTTGGAATATAATCCCTGCACAGGGAGGATGCTTATTTGCCCTTTCGCATTAGTGACCAGCACAGTGGGTGCAAGAGAAGGTTTAATTAGGATTGGACTGAGGGGGATGAGAGAGCTACAAAGGAGAGAAAAGGTTCTGTAACCAACCAGCGTTTGTCCTCCTTCTCCCCTGGTTTCTCAGAAAACCTCAGGCAAGTTTCTCATGCTTCTCCACAAACTGAAGGGGAAGGCCTTCAAAGAAGAATTTGGGGGAGGCTGGTACAAAATTAGTTCAATGTGTTCTGCCAGTCAGTCCCCTTATGCAGCCATTACCCTCTACATTTGTTACCCTAAAGCTTTTCTGATGTGCACTATTACTGGTCCCCAGAGAGACTGAAAAAACACATTTCACAATGTGATGCTGGGGCCACCCCTGGGCTCCAACTCCTTCCTCCCATAGCTGGGCACTCCTCAATCTCCATGCACATTAATACATTCCAGAGTGTCCCATAGCAAAGATTTGGGTAATTTTTTCCCCCTATTTTTCTACTTACAAAGCCAAAAGAAATAAAATAAATAAAGGCTCGAAGCTTCTGACAGAATGATATAAATCATTGGGCTGTTATGTAGTAAATTAGTCATGTCCTGAAAAACACACACCATTCCCATGGTGTTTTGGGAAACAGCCTCACTATCCAAATGGAGGAAAGTCTCCTCCTGTACCTTTCCAAAGATGCATGACCCAAAAATGGAGACAAACATCCTTCCAGGCAACTAAGCAGCAGCAAAATTTGGGGGCATGATTTCAAAGAATGAATGTTATAACAGCAATACTTACCAAGCAAGTGAAAAAGATGTGAGGTTGTTGGGGATGAAGCTGTGCCACCATCCAGATCTCAAATGATAAAACAAAACAGGGAAGCCAAGCGTGAGATTAACTGCTTGGGGTAGACCAGTTTGTTCCCTGCTTTAAAAACACTTTATTTCTGAGGGAAATAGTTAAGGGATGCAGCGACATGGGGAAAAGGAACAATTAATGTATTTCCATCAGTGCTATTGCCTGGAGGGTGACCTGCTGGTTTTCAGTGTCATGTGGGACCACATCTGGTTGTGTCTCCCATGCTGTGCACATGTAGGTCTGTTGCATGTTGTATTCCTGGATTTGGGCTTTCCAGGTGTGCAGGTCTGTCTTCAGACTATATTTTACCTCTGCTTTGAACTGAGTAGCTGGGGCATGAGGTGATAGGGAGCAGATGGACCTCCCCTGCTCAGCCCCCATCTCGCTCACAGGGACTCTTTGATCACACTTGCAAGTTTTGCAGCTGAATGGATGTCAAATTAGGAGCTGCTTTCTTGAAAATCTGGCCTCCAATAGCCTGCTCTGGTGAAAATGAGAAGACTTTGAAATTTTTTGGTGGGACTCAGCCCTCAGATTAAGGCACACAAACTTACATGTCCAGCTGTCCAAATTCCCTTTATAGTCCATGAAGGTCAAGGATGTCGTACAGTTGTCTAAACGCAGCTGGTATCAAAGATATCTCCCTGGGGCTGGAAAACATTACCCAAAATTTGTGAAAAACTGCACCCCTATGGAGCAGTAGCTGGAACAAGCCAGGACACCCCACAACCTCTAGCGGTACCAGATGCCACTTTTATGAAAAGCATTTTATCTCCTGATCAACATTATGCAGTATCAAGAAAAATGTACTTCTACAGAAGATCAGTATTGGCTAGATCTTCGTTGGCTATAAAACACATTAAGCATCTTGCTCACAATACACCTAAATTTAAGAGTTAATCTGACCTGTGATCTCATAACTAGGAGCAGATTCCTTCGTTTTGCTGCCTACACATTCATAACCTACATGGAACAGCGGCTCCAGTCTGATGGTTCCTGTCCCAAACCTCAACACATTACAGTAGAGTGAGTGGGAACCTGTTAGGTCTGGTTCCTCTGGGAGCTCTTGGCTTATTCATGGGCACACAGTGACAAGGACATGGCTCAGGTGGCTCCAAAGGGACCACTGGCACTGTGGATCGGTCTGATGGCCAAAATCCATGATGATTTTAACTCAAAAACTCTAAAGCAGCTTATGCTCAGCTCTCTCTGTTTATCCTTGACCTGGCTCTTCTATTATTCTATGCTCTGTTTGCATTGAATTCATATTATCCAGGTTTCAGGTGGTGGTCATGGTGCTTTCATTCCCTCAGAGCTAAGGGGGTTTTTTTTGCCTAATTTTCTGGCTTATATAAATTAAAGAGCTAAGAAAGTGTATATGAATATGACCTCATTTTTCCCTCCTACCTCCCCCCACACACTTCCCCAGTTGACATGTTTGTGCAAATGTTGAAGATGAATAACGTAAATAGACTTCCTTAACAGTGATAGCTTATTAAAATAGCATGGGTGTGTGAATTTCTACCGCTAACCGGGAACCCTGCTGCTCACCAGTTGCAATGCCATCCATGCATTATTCAGAAGATGAAAAAGCCCATTGTTCCCGTGTTCTGGAATTAATCAGTTCAGTACGAAAATTACCTGTCACCAAAATACCGTGTTTGCTCAGTCCATCAAAGCAGCCCTCTCTGATGGCGGTTGGGTTTCCTCTGTCGAGCCTTAAGTGTTAAAATACGTGCCTGTAAATACAGCAGCGACCTGGTGGTGTTCAGGAGAATGCAAGGAACAATCTTTTTCACCTGTCTTGCGTGCTGGAGTTTAAGGCCTGTTGTGGGGGAGGAGGGGGAAGAGGGATGAAATACATGGAACCAGGAGCACCTGTGAGTTATAATTCAATCAATACGAAATCCACAGTGTTATTGTGACAGATCTAAATCCGACTTCCAGGCTTAAGCGTTTTCCAGCTGCAGCAGAAGCTTGTGAGGCACTTGACTTCATTATTTTGCTTCCATGCCGTTTCTGAGCTCGGGTACTTTTCTTTACTGAAAGTTGTGGCCTTTCTTCCGCTTCTCTTCTCCTGACCCTTGACCTCTTCACTCCGTTTGCTTCTCTTTTTGGCAGAGTGAAAGTATTTGAACATCTGACCTTGCCAATTTTCACCACTCTGCTGTATCGGATTAAGGAGGCACAAGGTTTATTTACGTTGTGTCACATCTCCAAAGACTATTGTGGACAGTCTGACTGAACTGCGAGCTTGGTGGACAAAACCAAAAACAAGCCTGTAAAGAAGAAGAGTGACCTACTTGACTTCTTCGTTCGTTTTTCTTTCTTTGGCTTCTGAGCATCCAGTATTATTTGAAACAGGTAGAAATGCTACTTACATATAATATCCTCAATTTTTTTTACTTATGCACATTTGTTTGTCCCCAACAAATACTTATTAAAATACCCATTAAATGGGATCCCATGCCTTCAGATACATGTGCAGTTGCACAGTCTCTTCTAGAAACAAGTGCTTTCCTGAGCAGTGACAGAGGAGGTGGATGGAGTTGTCCCTGTCGTGTCTCCAGGTCCTTGCAGAGCTCCAGCTGGGCAGAGGCAGATGTGCAGCAGCAAGGTGCTGCCTGCCTCTTTGTCTGCAGAGGCACTAGTTTCAGCCTCTCTCCTTTAATTTGCCCAGATGCTGCTTTTAATTAAGCTCTGAAAGTTTCATGGTCTTTGAGACCTCTTTCACTCTGTCAGTTCTCGTTGAAGCTGACAGGCAGTGTGATCACAGCCTTGCTTCTGCTTAAATTCAGCCTGAGGTCTGTGCACGGATATGACTGTTTGCAGGCAGGGTTAATGCATTCACCTGGGGTGTGAAATATCAGCGATGCTGCATGTTTCCCAGATGACCTTGACTCTCAGAGTGACTGGCCATATGCTCACTTAAGCTGATGGCGATTTTTTTCCCCTCTTGTTGACTTCAGGGGTGTCTGATCGGGATCCTAATCTCCATGTGTCTGTAATCCCAATCAGTAAAAGAGCACGCACTTTGCTGTATTTAAAATGCAAGCTTCTCACGAACACCATTTGTACAGATTCTAGAATGCCAGTGTCTCTTCTGGATCAACTCTATCTGATAACAAATACCAAATCCTGCCACCAAACCAGAGGGATGCTCTCCTATGGCCAGGGAATTCCATTTCGTGTCACTGTCCATGACTCACAATTGTATATGAACTCTGAGCATGGCAAGGAGTGTAACACAAGGAGTAGTTTGACCTTGTTATGTGAGGGGTATGTCCCTTCACAGAAAGGCAACTGTCACCATGTCTGTTTGCTCTTAACCAGATAAAATCTGTTTGCTTTGAAAAGACGTTTTACGGATGTTCTGCCATTTTTTTAAATTTTCCAAGGAGAAAAATGTATTATTCTAATGGAGAGAGCCCAAAGAAAGAGAATCTCTTCAAGAAGTATTGGAGGAGGAGGGGGGGAGAGGATAATAATGTTGCTATCAAATATTCTAATTAGTACTTTCAGAAGAAAAGCTGTTCTCAGAAGTGTTTTTTGATCCTTTGACTGGCTGTGGCCCATTTTGTCAGTCTGAATGCTGGTGTCTCTGCCCTTACTGTATAAAGCATGTCCCTGGCCTGGCCATTTGAATTCCCAAAGATAGAAACAGCTTCATTCATTGCAAGTATGCCAGCACTGCTCCAGGCTCTGTAATAATAACTCTTTCTCTTCAGCTGATGAGATCTAGATATCAGTCTTGCTGAGGTCATCAAAGGCAAAAAATTAGCTTGGTCACTTCTCTGTTGATGATTCAATACAAACCATATAGCTCTGCTTGGGGCACCTCACACTTTCTCTTTGTTTTATCCTAATTGTAAGAAAAGCACAACTGAGATTTCACTGAGTTTAAAAAAAAAATAAAATAAAGACCTCCATGACATCATTCATATTTGGTACCTCCAGTGTCACGGGGGCAAGTGGCAAAAAGCCTCTCGTTTTATTAATGCCAACCATCTCTAATGGAAGGAAGCTGTGAGGCTGACCTAAGCCCTCCTCAAATGCAAAGCACAAAAGCCCTGCACCCAGAGACATTACACAAAGCTAGTAACAGCCTTTGATACTACTGAGTAGAGAAAAAGGAGCAAATGAATTCAAGTCTGTTTATCCCCATCTGGTTAGATGATGTGTTATTGGCAGGCCTGGCTGAATTTGCTTTATGTGGCACCTTATACAAGACACCTAAGGCATATGTCTTCCAGATAAAAGCCAAGTCCCCTGATTAAAGGGTCAAAGCAGAGTGCTGACAGTAGGAAGACGAAGCAAGCTGTTACTGAGCTCTGAGGAGGGATGGGAGTGGAGATTTCAGAGCAAGACAGTGAAAAACTGAGAAAAGACGCATTTCATCCAGGCAGAGATACCAGCACTGAATGGACTGCACAAGATGCACAAAATGTACCTGCTGTTCATGCAAACGGGAGAGAATTCCCCTCCAAGGGCCCAAACAGGGACAGTTTGTGGTGTAAGAAGGACACCTGGAAGGGGCAGCTGCTGCAGTGTGCTCCTGTCTTCACCACCCCCCTCCACTGCCTGCCCCACCACCACCTCCCCCCTTCTCCTCTCCCCCACTTCAGGCCAGCTGTGGGGACACTGTGCTCACCAGTAGGCAGGATTGGGCCTACCCAAGAAAAGACACTGACTTTTATTAAATGGCTTCAGGTCACCTCGCTGGACCAGCCACCAGCACTGGGGAGTAAGGGCTGTTAGTCACCAAAATTTGTTCCACTCTTGTCTATATTGCAAATGCCTGCAGGTTTTTGCCATTTCACGTCCCCCCTGGGGAGAGAAAGGCATCTCCTCTTACCTCCCATAAGTGGAGAGAGGAGAACCTTCCCTGCAGGAGCAGTTCCCATCCCCTGTGCAGCCTCCAGCACAGGGCATGCTCCAGCAAACACAGCTCTATTCCCAGGGACCAGCTCCTGGTGCCCTGTTGAAGAGGCTGCTGTACAGGATCCCTGAAGCAAAGATTAATTAATGAGTGTTTGCACAGCACTTTAAAGGTGTGAAGAGCCATATAGATGCTGCTAAGTATCATTGTTAATTATGATTAGGTGTAATATTGTAATATATAAATATTGCACAGTAAATAGTGTGAAGAGCATGAGAGGGAATTTCTCAGCAGTCATGGACATTTTGTATCCATAGCTGGAGTCACATCTACTCATTGGACACAAACATGCTCTGGGGTGCAAGCAGTGGGAGGAAAATAGCCAAAAAGCTATTTTGGTGGTAGACTAAATGTGTGAACTCTTCGTAGGGAGTAGGGACAAGGCAGAACAAAGTGGCATTTTAAAACAAAACACTGGAAAAACTGACCATTAAAGGAACATAATTTCTTCAGCCCATTTTAAGGAAACCACAACCTCACCAGCTCTCACACCTCACCAAGAGCACTGTTTTTAACAAGATCTATTTTTCCCAAAGGCAGGTTCTATGCTGCTGAGCACTGAAAGGGATGCCTGCAGACCAGGGACTGTCCCCAAGGTGATCCAAACAGCCATTAGAACTTTTCCCTCCCTGTTACAGGAGCTTTTGTGGCTGCTTGGGGGGAGGTTCTATCTGCACCCCTGGATGTCTGTGCCAGATGTTCAGGTCTCCATCTGGACAGGCAGATAGTGCCTGTCCTCATCTCCCTGGGCTTTCCTGTGAGCACTGACATCCGTATGTCCACCCACTGATCACCCAGAGGGACCAAGGTGGATGAAGGCTGCCCTCCACATTGCCTCTGTGCTCAGACTGAGCAAAGGGACTGTAAATCTGAGGATTAAACTCTTGAGCCAACACACCTGACAGAATTGCAGTTTTAAGCGAAATTCTGTTAAGATCAAATACCTGAGTATCCCTGAGCCTGGGGCCCTAATTTCTCAGATTCTCACTTTCCTCACCTGTAAGGCTGAGGACAATAATTCCCTTTATGAAACAGGTGGAGATGTATGGCCAAAGAGCCCGAAGACAAGGAGAGTTAACTTTTATTAAGTGGATTCTGAAGGCCAGAAGGACCGTTTTGATCGATAGGTCTTGTCCGCAAAACCTTCTTCTGCACATTCTTTGTACCGATCCTCTAACCTATATTTTAGTGCTGGTGTGTTGTTATTCTGTGCCTTAACCCCTCCCTGAGACCTCAATCTGCCTCCCCCAGTGCCACTCCAGAGAACGGATCTGGTATCTGGTGCCTTTGATACAAGGGTTGCTGCGAGGATGAATTTGTTAATATTTGTAAAGGGCTATAATTTGATGGCTGAGGGGCAGGTATATTAATCAGTGGCATGTGAATGCTATTGAAACGCTAATTTGCCAGAAAGAAAGGAAAAGAAGTGGGTAGAGCAGGGAATTAGTACATGATAAATCTACTTAATATACAGAGAGAGAAACTTATAGGGAGTGAGCTGCTCTGTTTCCTCTCTTCTTTCTGTCATTCATGCCTTATTAATAATGCTTGTGATGTTAATTTTCATCTCACACAAATGACAAATAAAAAGGCCTGATTTATACTGTTCTTGAAACACAAAGATTCATATACAGCCTTGGAGAGAAACACAGATCACTCATAGCCCCTAGTAAACATAAATATTCAATAATTAATATTGAATTTTTGGAGGGGTGATCTGTTCCCTTGATCTCTATAGTGGCCTGTTGACCCTGTCATATGTTACAGGCAGCATGAGACTGAAAATTGAGCCTTATCTGTATCTGCATACACCAAGTGAATTCATTCAATCCCAGATAAAAACTGCTGTATTAACCATCTCTGACCTGCCTCTGCTCTGTTACTGCCTTGCTGAAGAAGTAGCACCCTGACTACACCTTTCATGCAACACTCTGGAAATTGTTTGTCCTGTGTTTGCTCGAGGGAGTCCTTCACATTCCCCTTTCCAGCTTGCAGAGAGAGCTCTGCTTCACCACAGACAGCAGGACAGCCCAGTTTTCCCGGGATATGCCCACCCTTACCCCAAAGGTCCTTTGAGTTGCATTGTAACCCTCTGTCTTAAATTTTCTTCTATACAGTGTGAGGGAGATCTATGTTTTCTCCACTCCTCTACAGAGCATCCCAGCACCCTCTGGAGGGAGAGAAATGCCGTGAAGGAGAAAGAGAAGAAGCAGCTGGTTCAGTCCTATGGGGAATTTAGACCTGACTCCTTTCTTGGTGCTGATGGACAGGGACCAGCAGGAAGGAGAGCAGGGAGTTGGTATTTTGGGCTGGTGACAATCACTTCCTCCAACCATGAGTGGTGAATAAAAGCATGCTCATAAATTCTCCCAGCTCAGGACAGCTCATTGCTTCCATAATTGCAATTTTTTAGACCAGCTTAACATCACGGAGCCCTCTTGACAGCAGGGCATCAGCGCTTTTTGAGGCTGAGTCCACAGTACTTCAGCCAGAGGATCATCTCTGTTAACTCACCAAGAGCCACTGACACAGAAACCTTGTGTGACCTGTTGTGTCAGCTCTGAGAAGGAGCTTCAGCACTCACTCTTATCCAGAGCATCACTGCGAAACAGCCACAGAGGAGGAACGTGGAGAACATGGAATAACTTCCAAAGCATGTTATTTTGTAAATAAACTTTAAAATAATAATAAAAAAACCCAACAACAAACAAACCACACAAAAAACATCCTCAGCTGAACAAAATTCCTCTCTGGACTCCCTAGTGGTTTAATCAGAATTTCTTCCTCCTTGCTTGACCTCTCATAACACTGCTGAACTATAAATAAACTTGTGATAGTTATGACACAAGCCAGGCTGCCATAGAAGATGTGGAAAGTGGACGGAGATGCTATGAATGATCTCTACTCTCTGAAGTGTTACCTAACTGTATTTTTTACCAGTGATCAAGATGAGAAAGATGAGAGAAAAACAGTTGAAAAAGGTCTTCTCATTTTCCACTTTCAAAATTGTTCACTTTTTAAAAAATTGCTTTAAAATGTAAAGCTTGCAAATAAATGGCTCTTTTGTGCAATAAACATGTAAATTGGAATATCAAGCATTTCAGATACACTGTGTTTCCTTTTGAGTATCATAAATATCACAGTGCAACCCCTGCCTCTGCCAGCAAGGTTTCTGTCTCATAGTTAAGACATAGGAAGAGTCATTCTCACAAAAATACCTTATTCCCTGAAAATGGCTTGCTGTAAGTTACCAGTGAATCCTTTAGGAGTCTGTGGGCAGACCTTTTCTTTCTACAAATTGGTGTCACTCCACTGAAGTCAATGGAGATTATATAAATCCAGGGTCTGACTCTATGTGTGTGTCTCCCACTCCCTTACGCATGGTGTGTTTTAATCAGCTGAAGCAGAGAGCTTGCTGCATAACCTATTTGAGGAAGGAGAAAAAAAATAACATTAGAGAAGTGATCTTCTTTATCTAGGGCATGGATTTTCTGTTTGAAGTTGGGTTTGCGGTGATGACTGGGAAACAGCTTGCTGGCGAATGTTTGCAGGTCTGTGTGTGGCTGAGAAGAGCACTATTCTTTTGAATATTTTAAACAGTTTTCCAGGGATTTCTTGTTCATAAAGTGTACTTCTGCCGTTGGCACCTCTGACCGCAGCAACATTACTTGTCTGAGGCTGCGCTCTTGAGCTCTGTTTGCTGACCCATTACTGCATCAAAAATGAAGAGATTGAATTTAGTTCCAATAAAATTGCATTAAGTTTTCCATAGACATCTTTTATTTCCAATTGGATATGGCAGCTCCCTTCTTCGAAAAAGAAACAAGTACAGTGTCTCCAACAAGAACCTCTGGAGGTCTTACGTGTGACCTTCTCTCCAGAACTTTTAGCAAAGTCCTGTTGGATGAGGTACCTACTTTGTTATAAAATATACCTTTGAACTAGTATTGATAAATAATTCCAGGTGGACAACACTTAGAAACTTACTCTTGCAGTGTGACTAGACTCATAGGACTGTCTGGAATGCTCTGAGGTGATCTTTTTTTCATAGAGCAAGGAGATGATGTACTGTGGGGTACGAGGGTATTTCTCTATTTTCCTTAAATGTCTGGGGGAAAGGGGGACAGTTTGAACACCATCTTGCTTTTGGATCTGAGCATCGTCAGCATGACTAAACATGAACCAAATGCCTCCATGAGTATTCGTTGCTCAGCACTCAGTAAGTTTTTCAGACAGCAGTTTTAAGGTGCTTGGTTTTCAAACTGTTTGTTCTGCACATCCACTAATTCCCCTGGGTGACTGGATCCTCGCTGATTAAAAGAGTGTTCTAAATGGGAAAATAATACCATACTAAATTGTGCATTATTGAATACTGAATATTATTTGTTCAGCCTGGTACAATTTTGGAAGCATTCTGGGCATTGTGTTTGTTTTTTTTCCAATGCCCAAAGTTGTAGCTTTACTTGTTTACAAAGAACGAGCAAAGCATTTCCACAAAATACCAGGACTCAAAATTCAAGCTGTTCTGTTTACACTTATTTACCAAATCTGTTTCCATTCTCTGACTAGCTCTCATTGTAACTACAGTTTTTCAACATTTTTCAAACGCCAACATTTCAGTGAAACAGATTTGTTTGGGGGGAGGAAGAGGAAATGTTCATTTCATTCCAAAAAAGAAGACTACTCATGAGTCAAATTGTTCAATTTGATTTTTAAAAGCCCTATTTTCAATTATCGTTCCACACATCTTGCAAGTTTCTCATCTGAATTAGACAGTTTTCAAGATATTTCAAAAAAAACCCAAAAACTGCTGAATGACAGTTGCAAATTTCACTTGTTCCTATCCAGTGAGACGGATGTTTCTGAGTATCCCTATGTAGGACAACTATTTAATTTCTCTTCACATCTCTGGTGCTTCAAAGTTTAATTATTATTTATTATTAAATTATCTAGAGCTGCAAGTGTACATAGATGCCCTGTGGGCTTCAGAGAAACAGTATAGAAGGGATCAGAGCTAAAGGGGCCTACATCAATATGCTCTTATCATTGCTTAGAAGGTGATACATGTCACGTTATTGGCTTCACCTCTTATCCTGACCTGTTTCCCTACCTGATTGCAATCACTGATGTACATAGTATGAGCAATCTATGCCATAGACTTGTCTATAATTTCTCATTTTCACTCGATTCAGTAAACCCAAAAGACTGTGCATTGGCTTCAGTGAAGTGGTGCCTGAGTTATGATTGTGGTTAGGGCAGAGCTGAACCCAACACTTACGGCTGGGATGGCTGATCTCTAACATTACTGATTATTTAATACCACACGTTTTGTGTCTGAAATAAGTTTCCTGGTAGTTTGACTTAACAAGTACGGTTTGTACAGCCCACATACTTTTAAAATAATTATTTTCCTCCCACAGCTATTAGTGAAAGCTGTGACATCTTCCCCTTCTTCGCAGTGATATGTCATCTCTGCTTCAGCACCAGATGGTCCAGGAAAATGAGCAGGAGAAGTAAGCGTGTCTATTTTCCCCTTCCCTAACACGGCAAGAAAATAAATGCGAAATAAAGAATGTGTTACCTGTGCCAGGATAGAGCCTCTGGATGTGATGGCTCTGTCTGCCAATTTCCTCCTCTGCTCTTTCCTCCCTGCCCCCTGCACCAGTGCAGTCATGGATTGTAACTGGACATCACGGGTGGACTGGTCCTTCCCTCAGACTCTCCTCCTTGAACTTCAGGTGCAGGGAACACATCAGCTGCCTTTTTCTATCAAAACCTGTTACACATCATGTGTCATACCTGACCCACCCCATGATTAAGTCTCTCTGTTTCGATTAGGAGAACTCATGTTGATTCCTGACTCTGCTATGGGGATCCTCAGTGACCTCAAACATCGTTCATGCCTTGTGTTCCCCCAGCTGTCAATATGAGACAGTGATTATTGCTTTTTCTCCTGCATATTTAGAGACAGGGCTTGTCTGTGACTCCCAAGTCAGCAATCAGAGCAGGGATTCACTCCCATGTCTAGAAAGGTGTTTCTTACACCTGTGAAGTAAAACTCAGAAACAGGAACTGAACATAACGGAGAAAATAATATCTATATATGTGGATAGGCAACTGATACAACAATTTTGAAGAACCTGACTAGGGAATCAGTGTCCCACCACCACGCTCCAAGGCCACAGTGCTGGGCCATCCATGCCTTAGCTTTGTCTGGAAACTGAAGATGGCAGTAAGTCCCAGCAAATATGCTCTGGTTACTGGATTAATAAGAGAGGACTTTTACTGACCCTCAGTGCCTTGCCTTGTCCAGTGATGGTGGACAAGTCCTCTCCAGGCTTGTGTCTAAGCTATCTAAGAGGGTTCAAAGCTATGATGTCCCCTGTTGTGGTGTTCCCAGGCCAGTATTTGCCTTAATCCTATCTCAGTGTTCAGAGACAAGGGAGAAAGAAGGAGGAGCTGAGGATGTCCTTTCCAGCTGTCCTTCATCCAGAATTCCTCATACACTGAGACTGTTTTGTACACATCTGCAGTACAAGTTCTTCACAGAATCACAGGATTGCAGGATCACAGAATCACAGTGTCACAGAATCACAGTGTCACAGATTGGGTGAGGTTGGAAGGGACCACGGTGGGTCATCTGGTCCAAGGTTCCTGCTCAGCCAGCATCTTCCTAGAGCACATTGCACAGGATTGCATCCAGACGGTTCTTGAATGTCTCCAGTGAGCGAGATTCCTCAACCATTATGGGCAATCTGCTCCGGTACGCAGTCACCTGCACAGTAAAGAAGTTCTTCCTCTTCACTCAGGCTGGAATAAGAGCAAAGGGAAGATAAATTGGACATTAGTTCTAGTTAGCATACAGAGCTTTTGACCTGAGCTAGAGCTGCTAAACCGGTTTGAAATCCAAACTGTCCTACCATTGATGTCTTAAACTGCAATGTTAGGTCACCAACCCAAGGGAGAGATGCCTTTTTCACTATAGGCATGTTCTTCATGCCCTAGAGGAGGACCTGATCTCCCAGTCTAATCTGCTTTCATGGGAGGTGACAGCATTCACGAGGGTGTGAGCATGAAATTCAGCTGTGAATTGTCTGTCCCCTTGTTTATTCTGCTGCCTGCTCATCAAAATGTTTGTTAATCTTCCAATTCCCTTTGACTTCTGCACCAGCGAATACATGTCTCGGAGTTTCCTAATACATGTTTCTTATCCTCTTTCTTGAAAGCCCTGTCATTTATCAGATAATAGAAACAGTATGACTGAGATGTACAGCAACCCAATAAGGGTATAAAATATTCTGAGTGAGCATCTTATGAAGAAAGAGGTCCTGAACTTCCTTCAGCAATAACTTGACAAAAACATAGGAATAAAGAGTATCACTGCTAAAGCAAAGATCAGGTCATAAGTATTTTCTGGCCCAAATTACAGATGTTTATCCGTTCTTATAGCCATCCATCAGAAATAGTTTGAGCAGCCACCCATAGTTTTTATTCTTGGCAAAATGCCATGCTTCCATTTTCTTTTCATTACTGACTTACAATAAATTGTAGTGATGTCCCAAAAGCAAAAGTCTCTCTAGTCCATTATCATTCCCTAGGGTCATCCTTTCAAATGTAGTTAAACTTGGATCTCTCTTGCCTGTGAGGCCTCTCTCTTTTTGAGATCATTTTTCATTTGGACTGACCAAAGTTCTAAAAGGTTAAATGACTTGGCTGGGGTCGTACAGTGAGTCTGTGGCTCAGTGAGAGAGAGACCCTGCACATGACAAGAACCAGCCATGCACCCCAAACCCCAGGCCCTCAAGCAGTATAAAAGGATTTTATAGGCAAAACCAGCTCAGAAAATTGCAGACTCTTAAATAGTTGAGTTTATAATGGAAATACTAAGAGAAACCTGACTGTAGGAGTGGAATAGTAGTAATGCATTACTTATTCCATTAATGGCTGTGTTCTTAATAGAAACAGGTTCATTACATGGTAAGAAGCAAAGTTTGCATTAAATAGAAACATCATTTGGTGTTTTATTGATTAAAAGGAGATTAGATTTCCATGATGTTCTTTAGCAAATAGGATGCCTCGGAGGAAATGTATATATTTATATTATAAGGAGGAGGGTTTTATTACAGTATAATGGAAAGAAAATGTATCTCATGATGGTAGTTTATATCACACAAGGGATCTGATAACTAAAAGTTTAACTCTTAACCTAGCAGTGAAGTCCAGAAATCTGTATTCATGTATTAATGCAAAATTAGCATTTTCCATTTGGAAAGCCTGTTGTTCCATGCTGCAGGCAACATCAAGGTTAGACTCTATTCCCAGCTAGAAGGCCAAATCAAGCCTGTCCCTGCAGACTACATGGAGAGGGTGAATAGTGAGGGCAAATTATTACACTGAAATATCAGCATCAGCAGACACATAATCATCTCCAATCAGCGAATATATGGCACACCCTTGTTTCACTTCCCCCTGGATCCTTAATGGTATAAATATCAGCAATGCTAATTACCCTCCAATGATTTCATTGCTCTATTTCAGACACAAGTGGCTGTGAAGGTGTGCTTTTCCTAATCTTCAGGACTGTGGGTGAATGGGCTGAATTTCAGCTGTGTGAGGGCCACCTTTCCATCTGACCCACCGTTGCAGAGGAGTCAATCCCTGGTATCTCAAAATCACCACGGAAACTTCTGTTATCACATCAGAAGCACATCAGCTCCAGTTGGAGAACATCCTGATGAAGGTCAGAATGGGCTAAGGCACCTTCAGGCCGCTCTGACTTATAACTTGGACCTCCAAATCACCTTGGACATCCTCCAAATGTTGTGATATGTATTCCCCAAGGACTGTTCTGGATTCAGGCTGATGGATTTAACAACTCAATCTTTAAAATCGTGGTGTGGATTCCTGCTCTGATATGAGTGTGAGGATGAGATTTTACTGAGTACTCCACAGTGGATAGGTTGTTTCAAATACTCCCTCAGTGTGTAGCCTCTTTCGGACAATGTCACCATTCATGGATCTATGGCTTGAACAGAAACCCATCACTTTTCTATCTGCTGTGAGTCGAATCCATCAAGTCAGTCAAGAGTTAATTGAAAAGCTCCCATTAACTTCTTTGGGGCCAGACTTTGCTCCTAAATAATTCTGAGGAGTTCAGTTAATGTTAATGGACACCTAATGCCGGTAACTAACAATCTCCCTTTAACAACCTAATTATTTCTTGACAGATGTTGGACTAGTAAATAATCTAGTGGTCTTTGGTGATAGCTGTTTGACAGCCTTGGAAAAATAAATGTCTCTCAAGGCAAAGTAAAAATGGTTTTCCACCAACCGCCCTGCAGATGGTCAGATTTTACAACTTGGCTGTGTTTTGGTGCCCTTTTTCTTTTTTTCTTTTTATTATGGCTGAAATATGTAAGATAGGAAGGAAATACTGTAAATGTCGCTTGGTTGACTTTACTGTTCAGCCAGAGCACAGAATTGTATTTCCTAAGGGCTTACTGGCAGGTATGACCTGATCATTTGTAGTCTCATTTCTAATTATCTGTAAGAAGGGGTTGAGGACCCCTGGGCCTGACCATGAGCTTTGCCCAGGGAGCAGCCAGCAGCTCTAACTACCCTTTCACAAACTGGTGTATATAAGGATGCGATTGTTCAGAGATAGAGCAGGTCAGTGTTTCCAGATGGGTGGAAGGTGTGAGGTGGGAAGAAAGATCATATTAGAGGTCCCCCAAATCTTTCATTACTTAACACAAGAAGTGCCTCTTGCTTTCAAATAGTCATACACAGAGAGACATTGGTAGAAAAGCAAAAACTGGAGAGACCTGTGGAAATTACAGCCTACTTCATCCGCTGCCCTATAAGGCACAAGTCCCTGTGGTGTTGTCCTTTTGTGCTGCAAAAAAGGGTTCCTAAAAGATAGCTCACATTTACCACACAGGATATAATCCAGCTGGTCTGTAGGTAATGATGACAGTGATAGGAGCGTGGAATACATCAAAGACAGCCCCAGGAGACACTGCAGCATTTCTGGATGGCAAATTGACAGATTTCTGAAGAATTTGTCAAATATCTAAATGTCTGCTGAAAAATCAAGACTATTCCATAAATGAGGATAGAGAGGCACAATTAGAGTTGAAAATTAATGTGATTTCCCTCATTCTCATGAAAGGGTCACTGGGTTTGCACCTGTAACTCACCCCAAGCTCTGAGATCAGTGCAGCATTCAGCCTCCCTTTGCATTTGCCTGCCTTGTAACCTGTGTGGAAAACTCCTTCACCCACAGAAACCGTTTTCACCACTCTCAAAGGCTGGATCTAGAAAAGACTCTTTCAGTAACCATGTCCACCTCCTGCCTGGCAGCCTGCCTTGTGCTCCCTGGCACCAGCTTTACTCCTAGGCAAACAACAAAGCTCTCAATACTTATTGTTTTTGTAGGAATGAGGCATAACGATGATATTTATACAGGCAAATTCAGCCTAAACTGTGTGAGGACCATTCTTAAGGATAAGGTTTCCTTTTGGATGGTATTGAAAGTCTTCTCAGTGTGTTTAATGGTGCTAGACCTGGACAGGAAAAAGGCAAATTTGATACGTCTGTGAATTTTGTGTGTTCAAGAGCCTGCTGGGGGAATGCCAAATAACTTCCCAACCCAGACCGACCTGAAGATAAATGCCAGGGTGCTTGTTACAGAGCATGCCTGAAGGCACTGATGTTTGGGGAATTTGCCTGGCATGGGTGTTGGGATGATGGTCAGAACAGAGACACGTGTTTGCACTGCAGGGATGCATCTCTTGTGCTTCCCCCTGCCACCCTGGAGCAACCCCCCCTGTGGCATCACCCATGGTCCCGGCTGTTTTGGCAGAGTTTGTGCTGGTGGGAGCAGGCAGAGGACAGACTTACAGCTCACCCAGTCACACTGGAATCTCCGTCTGAGCTGGTAACCAGTGGCTTCCTTTATAGGCAACACAGACAAATGGGTGTGATTTATCTGACCCCAAAGCTGTCTGGTTTAGGATGAGCTGAACCGAACAGTAAAAGTGGCTGCTTCTCTGCATGGATGTGGAGGAGTCTGGTTGTTCAGCTCCAATGGAGACCTCCACGCTGCCAGTGCTAGCACAGGGTCAGGTGGATCTCCCCCACCAGGCTTTGGACACTGATCTCACTCAGATGGCTGTTAAGTGGTGACTGGAGCAAACAGCATTAGCCCAGGCCAAAGATGATGATTTACAATTTGTCACTCACTTCTCTGAGAGCTGTGATCAGATACTGATCTGAGATGATTCCTGTGAGTTAATTCTTTCATTTATTGACTTCTATTCTTCAGTAATTTGTAATAATGTAATAATTACTTTTGTTGCCTGTATTTTGTTGGCAGCAGCAAGTTTAAGTTGACACTGTGGCGTTGCTGAGAGCTGGCACACTGAGTGGATGAAAAATATTGCATGGGATTGCTTGAGATTCGGATAAGCAAAAAACACAGTGATTAAAGACATAATGCTTATCTTTCTGCTCATAAATAAAAGAGGCCAGGGTGTATGCTCTGCTGCTAGAAGCCACTGGCATCTCATGTCCATGCATCTGGGCACTCTTACACTCATGATTAGACTATGAAGTGCCCCAGACTAGGCTGAATGATCTAAACGGTCTTTTTGTTGTTGGTTTGGTTTGGTTTTGGTAGGTCAGATGTGGATTCATGAAGGGATGAAGAAAACACTAAGATGGGATCTGTGAAAGTCAGGAGTAGGTAGCAGAAGGCAGGAAGGCTGTACCTCTCTTTATAGACGTGGGAGGCAATGCATCATCAGTGGCAGATGACCGGCAAAAGCCCTTGTGAGGTTTTAGGCACACTGTTACCTGCTGGTGCAGGCTCTGCACCAGACTCTGGGTGAGCCTGCCACTGCTTTATCCAGGCTTTCCTTAGCAGTCACAAGCATTGGAGACTCATCCAGGTGACAATTTTGTGGTTCTATGAGAGTGCAGGGCTTCGTGGAGCTGAAGTAATGTGCCAGTCTTCATCTGTGAAGCTTCACATCTGGCCACTGTCTGATAGTTTGAAGAACATAATTTTATGGCCATTTTTATTGCTCTGTGTGACTGCAGATGAGGATTAGTCCATTTCCAAAGTAAGAACTACTCTAAAGATGATAAGCAGACATTGGAGAAGAGTATGGGGGCACCTGGAACTTGTCAGTGCTGAAAAAAAATAAGGAGAGATTGTTTGAAGAAGTGAGATTTAAAGACAGATTTGGATGTGTGAAGATAGAGGCCCAGATTCTCAACTGTTCCCAGCTGCTCTCGAGATACAACACAGCAATAAAATTAGGATTTGAAGGTCTGGGTGCCACAGAACTGGCAGATCTCTGGGGGGTTTTATGCCATTCACTTCAGGAAGAAAAATTAGGAAATCCTGCTTCTTGGAACTGTTCCTTAGGATCACATGTATAAGTCAGAGAAACTCTACTTCTGATGGATTTGCGTCATAGCTGGAGTGAGTTGAAGTCATTTATGACTCCCTTTGGTCACCCACTAGAAGTATTTCAATGGGTCACAAGAATATGGCCTGAGGAATATGCTCTTGAAGAAGGATCAATTGTAGAGCAAAACAAAAACAAGAATGGGAAAATGTAGCGATAGAACCAAGAAGACAAAAATAATTATGGAAGAGTGTGGAAAAAGGAAAGATGAGGTCAGAGACATTACAGGAAGAACAAACTGTATTTTCCCTGTCCCCTTGCAGCATCTGCTAGCTAACACATTCACTCTCTCCTTTTCTCACTTTCATTTTCTGCACAACTCGAAGATGAAACTGCTCATGGCTTTATTTTTGGCTTCTCAATGTCTGTGTCCATATGAATTTTACTCATCTGTGTATCTCAAATGAATGAGATATGAAATGTAATTAAGCAAGTAAATTAAATTAGCATGATTTGTCCTGTCCTTGTTCTTTGCCTCGAGTCCATCTCTTGCATGTTTCCATGACTTATCATTTCTGTGGGAAAGGAGATAGAAGGCCTAAGAAGAATAATGTGTTGAAATTAGCATGGTGCTGAGATGGAGGTTTTGATTTAGTCTCATTGTACATTAACAATAGTAAAAGGTCAAGCTCCACCCCCTCACACCTTTTGGACAGTGACTATTTTGTGGGATATATTTACTTACGAAGGGAAGCAAATGAAGAAAGATGACGATGCATGGTGTATCTACTCGTGCTGCTGCAACAGAGGATCTCACAGTTCATCCCTGTGCTGTATCCACAGCTGTGAATGGTCAGGTCAGGTGGGTAAAGTAGAGGAATGGTGACCTGAGTCAAGAGATCCTGTGAGTTTTGAAGTGAGGAAAAAGAGCTTTGCATGAATTTCTTATTTTCATCACACTCCAAGTAGCCTGGGCTCCTAGAGAACTTTTCCCTTCCATTTTCCTCTAGCACTTGGAGCTGGTGACATGATGGCTATGTATTTTGTATTTTTCTTTCTTCTTTTGTTTGCTTTCTTTATGGGAATGCATATTGCAAATGTCAAGAGCCTCCTATTCTCATATCTATTTCATCTCAACATCATGCACTTCTCTGGGCTGACAGATGATTTGTTTCAGTGTTGTAACACCATGGTGTTAGGAAAACATGAACCTATAGACCAGATCTGCATTCCAGGTCACTTCATAAAAGTGACACTTGGCCTCTGGCTCGTGGCCCCTTGTGCCCACCCCCCCGTGACACAGTCTTCTGTTTTATTATTGGGGTTTATAACGTGCTGACCCCCATGGAGGGGTGATGGTGAAAAGAGGCTCTACCAGACTAGGTCAGCAGTCCTAGTCCCAGTAGACACAACCACTTATTGGAGGGGTCAGCTGAAGAGCCCAGTGGCAATAAGAAGATAACTTTTCCCCTAGCCATGTTCATACCTCATTTTCTTTGGTTAGACATTGCCAGGTGCCCTGTTTGGTACAGGTTCGTGCCTTTCCCTTCCGCTGCACTGAATTCCAAAATCTGTGTTTTAATTAAGTCTGTGGCACATCTGGATAGTCTGAGCTCTGTTTAAGTGGCTTTTCCCTTTTCTGCATCCTTCTGAGCTCTCAGCCTCGGCCAAGATGCCACGGTTTCCCGTGGTGCAGCGTGCTGTTGCTGAATTTCACACAGTGCCAAGTACCATTCTCCTACAGACTTCTGAGTTTATCCTGTGAGCTATGTGATATCTATTAAAAGTTGTGCAGTCCTTGCTGACTTGATGCTATTAAGGGAACACTGTTACCTTAACCTAGACTGCCCAAAAGAGGAATGGAGAGCTTTTTCTCATTTTCCCCTTCCTCCTACTCCCAAATATGACTTTTTTTATCTTTTACAGCCCCATTTTCATGTTCTTTGGGGCTGGTATTTTTTCACTGCAGATGCTTTGGAAGAGACCACAAAAGCACCAAGGTGAATGGCCTGACCCTGCAGAGGGAGGTGGAACATGTCCTGGGGCTTTTCTCATACTGTTGCCCCTAAGCATTAGGGAAATTTCCTTTAATGGCCTGACTTGCCTCTACCTTATGAGATGTGATTTTCCCTTTGGCCCTACCTGCTCTCAGTGCTCCTGGCCTTGGGGAAGAGACAAGCGTGAAGGTGCTTTCTGCTGGAGGAGTGTTTGCTTGGCACCAGCCACTTCTGGTAGTGGGAATCCAATGCACTTCTGACTGTGACAACCTCATTAACCACTTTACATATTGGCTCTTACCTACTTCTGAAGAACTGCCCTCTAGGGCTCTTTCTGTGCATTAGCTTGAGTGCTGCTTGTGTGATAGAAATAAAGCAGCTCAGACAGAAATGTGAAGTGTCCTCTTGGGGAGTGCTTTAAACAAGACACAAAAACCAGTTGTGGTCAAGGTGTGGTTCCCCTTTTGTATGACACCAGAAGGGGACAGGAGAAACTGGGTGATGGCCACCATGAACAGAGCCTTGGCAGTAGAGAGTTATTAACTTCCATGGTTAGAGAAAAGTGTGCTTGTCGTGTCGTTTGCAATGCCAGAACAGAGAGAAAACTCTCCCCAGGACTATGAGCACAAAATTATGTGGGAAACATGAGCAGAACCATTAATACCCTGTGCAGGCAACCTGCATTTTGACCAGAGAGTCAAAATCTTGCCTAGGTTCTTGAATACTTCCCTGTGAGCAATATCTGGATGTTATTCATTTCCTCTGTTACTGTGGAAGCCTCTACAATTGCACAGCCACTTCCTCCGTTACAGGGCTGTGCCTTGAACCAGTCAGTGCTAATGGCTGGGTGGGTCTTGCTCTCTGGTCAGTCCCAGTACAGACATGGACATGGCCTCAGTTCTGCACCGTCACCACTGGAATGACTGGACTGAGAATTTATAATACTGGTATGGGCTGAACGCCGGAGAGACAGAACTCACCATGGAGATCTTTCATGAGAGAACAAAATGTGCACAAACCTGGCTCAGGACCCTTTGGCTCCAAGTTGTCTGAGCAGGTTTGATAGCACATGTAATCTGGCTCAGACACTTTACCAGAAGACGTTGTGTCAGAGCAACAAAGTCCAGCTCAGCTTGCACTGAAAGGATGTGGATGCCTTTAAGCCTTGTGCTTTACAGGTCTCTTGTCTCTGTGTAACTCTATTCGTGGTGTATGGGAGGACTGGGATCACACGTGAGCTTTCACTAATTGCAGATGGCAGCACTGTTAGGGGAGTGGTAGATTTTGTTTTCAGGTTTCTGGGGAGAAGCTTTGCCTTGCTTTCACCTTCACACTGCATCAGTTTATCCCAACGCTCCCCTGATCACCCCCCTCCACTCCGCCTCGTTAAAATTGTTGCACAATAATTGTAAATTTTACAGCGCTCAAATTAGATTATTTCCCTTGACACAGAAACAAACAGACTGCTAGGAAATGACCATTTCAGATTACTGGAAGAGTCACACAACACTCCCCAGCACAGGCCAATTGCTGTTCTCGGTTGCACATGTGCAATCCCAGGGATATCATTTAAGGCTGTGCACATGAAAAGAGAGTGTGCATCGTGCCCCAACACACATAAATAGCCACGGACCCCATCCTGTGTACTGCTGTCATCAAGTCCAGACTGCTGTGCTCATAAACCAAACACAGTAAATTTAATTAAAGGATGATCCCACAATGCTAATCAGATACATGTGCAGATCCCAACCACGGGATCAGGCCCAGAGCTCTTGAGGGCTGAGCCCCATCCGCTGCTCTGGACTTTTTTAATAATTTGGGGACTGAGGAACCACAGGATTGGGCTTTAGGTTGTTTTGCTGCTAAACAAAAGCACGTGCCAAGAAATGAACCCAGAGGATTTTTTGCTTCCTTCTCCATGATGTCCCTGTGGCTGGAGGCAGCAGCAAGCAGAGCTCCTTTCACCATGCCAGGCAGACAGGTTGCCCAGAGCAGTTCCAGGAGCAGGCTGCTTTGATCCAGCATCAGGCTATACCCACTGCGAATTTAGCTCAGACCAGCACTGGATTCACCATGCCACACAGCAGCGAGTCTCTGTTCAGCTTCCAACAGCTGCCAACACTTCAAAAGGAATATCAACCTGGCACTAAACCTGCTTGATGCTGTACAGGGGCATTGCTGTTGTGGCCATGTCATACCCTGAAGTCTGATATGCACTTGGCTCAGCTCAGAAATTATGGAAATGAGCACAAAGGGAGTAGTTTTACCATTACTGGTTGGTGGGTATCATCCCACGGGAACTGTGGCAGCAGGAGGGTTTGCATGTGGAGACCGCAGGTTCATTCACTTGGGTTAGGGACATCTTGGAAGATGTAGGAGAGGCTTGCATGGCTTTTACCTGTGCTGAGTTTAGGCTACAATCTCCGTGCTGAATCCCATGTTGTGGTTCACCTGGTCCCTGCAATCTGCTCTTTGGTGGAGGAGGAATGGAGTTCAGTCTGCTTTATTCAGCACCTTTCCTCCTTTGACAGGAGATTGAAAAGCCCTGCCCCAAGTGTCTGTTTTGCAAACAGGGGTGGGGAACCCCATTTTCCATGTGCTGCTCTCTGCAATACTGCTGTTGGCTGCTGCAAGGAGGAATCCAAGCTAATGATAGCAGTTATTCCAACAATGTTAATGATTTGTAGAAAGATGAATTAAGCAAAGAGAGAGAGCTGCACAAGTCTATTATTACCCTGTGCCTAACTCTATTAAAAAGAGCTGAGCTGTTCATCCATTTATGAGCCATTGACAGGGAGGCATATATCTCCATGAAAAAGGTCAGATTGCTCCAGAATGGTCATGGGCACATTTCTTTTCAAGGAGGAGCTCTCTATGACAGAAAGTCTGTGTTTGGCAGAGGGCTTCCAAATGCAAGGCTACCTGAAATAAACTTCTTTCCTGCCTGCTTCATGAACAAGGACTTATTTTCAATTTTTGAGGTGCTGATTAAGGGGACAAGAAGCCAAATTCAGCCTGAACCACTTGCTTGCACCTTGCACATGGCAAAGGCTACAACTCTCTGGCAGAGGAAAGCTCTGCATTTCTGGGGCTGGGACAGGAGCAGGTCACTCTTTAGGAGTTTAGTGTTTTGGTTGAGTCTCATTACTCTGCCCTGCTCCAGTCTAACCAATGGGGTTTTCCCTGTCTATCTTTCTTGGAGTATTTTAGGAAGCTGTCATTGTAGTATTGAAGTGCCACTTGTTTAGTGCAGTTGGGATGAGACAGACCTGAAGTTCTTTATTGATCTGCAGAAGAAAAACAGCCTCAGTAGCAGCAGGCAAAGCATTGCTGGTAGCAGCACAGGCTGCCCAGGAGGTGGCAGGGATGCTGTGAACCTGGCTCTTCACCCCTGTGAGGTGCATGCACATCAGAGAGGACCTGGGCAAAGGGCAAGACAGATTTGAAATAGGCACTACCGTGCTCTGAGTCTGTTTTTGTGTAGCTATTTGTAGCACTGAGAGCAGATTAGCATCGCCACCTCAGTATGGATGCACCAGGGTCTGTAAGTCCCGCCCTGCCATTCTCCCTCAGGCATCAAGCCCCTCTGGTGGTGGCAAAGTCTACTGTTGTTTCAATTCACAATGGCAGTCAAGTGACAATGACTCTTACCTATTACTGAGCTGCACAAGACTCAGCTGGAAATGGTGACCTAGAAGTAAAGAGCTTCGTATCTCCTTCTGTCTGACAGTGTGACATCTGATTCTGTTCCGGTGCTGCCTCACAGCAGTTTAACGATGAAGGCAAAACCTGGCCAAGCTGCAGGTTCATCAGTTGGAGTCTGTGAAACTCCTGCAACCTGTGATGTGCTTCACAAGGTCTACTCCTGTCTCTCCCTGCCAGCTGCAGAGAGGTTTGGGAGTGGATGTGTGTATGCCTCGAATTTCTGTCATGCCTTGATTTCAGTGTGTTGTGTCACTTCTGTTATGTCGGGCCATGGTGTATCATCCCTGATGCCATGGCGTTATTTGCTGACATCTAAGGAAATAAGATGGAAGCAGGCTTTCAGCTGTCAGCGCTGCTTAATATTTGCACTATGGTCATGTCTAGACAGCCAAAGTGAGACAGGGCTCTGCAATGATGGCAGCACAGCAAAAACAAGGTAAGAAGTAGACCATTGCCTGAAGTGCTTTAAGCTGAACGTAAAAGGGAGGCATTTGAGGAAGGAAAAATTGTGTTTGTTTTTTTCTGATGGCAGTTTGGGCCACAGAGAAAATATGTCACTGATCAGGATCACAGAAGCCCTCAGCAGGGGAGTGGGATGGACCCTGCTCTGCCTGATCCCACTTCTACGCTGCATTAAATCTGTCCATCCTCATCTGCCATTAAAAACAGAGGCTGCACCAAAAAGGAGCCCCAGCACCACACTTTGCCCTCCAAACCTTTAAGAGTAGTCTCTGCTGTCGAGAGAAGGCACACAGACCTGAATATTTCCTGATATTTCCTCTTATTGATAAGGAAGTTCAACACAAGATAAGTTGCTATTGAAGATCAAGTGGGTTTTGTGACATGCAATCCAATTTGCCCACCTCCTGCTGCCAGCTGGAGTCATGCTGTTGCAGCTACTTCATGCAAAACAGGAAAGATGCTTGTGAAGCTCCTTTCAAGGGACATTGCTTCCAAACCAAACCCAGCATGTAGGTTATGGAAGGTCATTCTCCGAAACCAGTGATGGGTGAACAGGTTTGAGTAAAATAAAAGACAGCCACAAGTGTCTGGGGGTGCTCTGACCCTTTGTCTGCAGGCTTAGAAAATCTGTATTTGAAGTTTGGATGCAAAGTCTGTTGTTATCTGGGTTTTTTGTAGTTTTTCTCTGAGTGGGAAGGACATAACTCTCCATTGTGCCAGCTCCTTCGTGTTCAATGAACAGGTTTGACAAAGTCCTGTTAAACACCAGCAGTGTTATGGGGAAGAGCCCAGGTTATATCCTCGAACTCCAGATCTTATCATGGCTTCTAAGCCCTCATAAATTACTGCAATTCAGACAAATGTCTCTTTTGCTAATTCAGATCAAATGATCCTAAAAGACATTCAATTGACATCCTAAATAACACGTGTCGTCTGTCCATTACTGAGGCACAGTGTGGCTGTAGTTCCCCAAAATCGATGTCCCTCTGCCCCAGTGGTACTAGAGGGCTTAATTCTACCTCCACACATTTCTGAGTCTCTCCTTACTAAAATCACTGCAATAGGTCTCTCGAGACAGCAGTGAAGGTTATGTTAATGAAGATAAAAAGGTTTAAGCAGAGTTGTCTGGTGCTCTTGGTATCCAGCCCTATTTCCCCTTGTTTTGTGAGTAGGAGTTCATAAAGAAATTAAACAAGTTAAACAAAGCAACAGATTAAACAAAGCAACAAGTTTCCAGTTTGAGTAAAGAGTTTGCTGTGACCTGAGAAGTTCTTTGTGAAAAAACCCTGGAACTGAAAACTTCTTGGAAAAAATGGAAGCCCTTAATGAAGAAAATGAGGACTGCAGGCAATATACTGGATAGTTGGGTAGCTTTTTTTTTTTTTTTCAGAGCAGATTATAGATAAGAACCAGCAGACACCAAGCAAAATTGATTTCTGTAGCAATTAAACCTACTCACCTTTCAGGAGTTTGTTAAAACCTCAGAAGAAAGGAGATAAATTCTTGGGAGAGCTGCAGAAGATAGAGCATTGTGCACCACAGCCAAGCAATTTGGTCAGCTCCTTTGAGTTTCGTAGGATGAGGAGATGATGTAGCTGAATATGTGGCATAGCTGGAGGGGCTAATTGAATGTTGTTTGATTAGCAACCTCCTGAGGGATCTGCTGTGAGACAGATGGAATTTCATCATTAAGAGTGCCATAAACCATCACTGATTGCTGGTGGACAAGAACTTCGCCTGGCCCAGAACAGTCCTGTCAGCAGCAGCAAAGGAGGAAACTGTGAAAGGCTGAAAAAATGGGTATTTATAAATACCCAAATCAACTGAGCTGACCAACCATAAAATGGAAAAACTCAATGAAAGAGCAGCTTATTTTGTAGCAAAATTTACATATGAGGTAGTCCAGGGTCATATCTTCCTAAGGATGGGATGTGCAGACAAAAAAAAAAAAAAAAAGCAATGGCAGCTCTTAAATTCCACCTCTCAAATCCACTATTTTATCCAGGGGTAAAGGAAGGGAACAGGGAGCTTTTGATTTTGATGAGGCAGAAGATGCAAGCAATACATGTTTTCTAAAAGACAATGACAGACTTTATGGCTTAAATGTAGAGTTAAAATGTCAGTTTCCACAGAAGCACACACAAAACCCACCAGTGAATATATATCCCAAAGGGCAAAAGGGGACTGAACCCACTGCTGAGTGCCACACTGATATGTGGACTTGCTTTGGAGGACTCCTTCTGGGGACAGACTCTTGATTGTGTTTCTCTGAAACACAAATGCAGAGATAAAATATGGATTTGTCCTAAACACCTAGGCCAAAACCAAAGCCTGTCAGGTAGAGATTGTTTGCAAGAATTCGAAGGGAAATGTCATCTAGAGCCTGTAGATATACCACTTCTCTGTGAAAATACATTCAGGTGTATACAAAGGGTCAGGACATTTAGAAGGGAGAATAACAGGGATTTATGCTGAGGATGGGTTCATGCCGAAACAGCTGCCAGTAGGGTCAGCTCCCCACGCCCTTGGAGGGAGGATTAAGGAGGGGTGGGAGGGAGAACATCACTCACAGCTGTTCTTATCTGCCTGGATTGCACTTTGAGTCCCTGTATTTGAACCAGAAGAAATAAAAGGTTCCTCTGCAGCAACTGAGCACAAAGCCACAGTGAATCAAGTCTCCAGAGGAAACAAACATCCCGTCCCTTGGACACGGGCTGTCAGGGCAGGGGTTGGAGCGGGTGCTTGGCAGCAATCTCTGCAGACAGGGATAGATGAGCACAGTGAGTATCTGATTACCAGAAGGGCAAAACAGGCAATGAGAAGCCTTGGAGATCATCAAAGAGCAAATGAAACATCACTGAAGGGCAGCCTGAGTTTTGCAGCAAGAATAGGTGATGCCCTCAAGTGTAAGAGAAGTTATTTCAGTCACTGGGGGCAGCACAATTTCATAACCAAATACCTGCTCTCTTGTAAAACCAAAAGTGTTGCAAAATCAGAAGTGTAGTACCTGGAGTACCTGGTGGGCAGGGAAAGAATTTACCTTATGGCAGTTCACTTGTGGCCTTTAAACAGCCTCCCACCTGGGAGGCAACTAATTAATGAAACATACTGAAGTCAGTTAAAAGTTATTACCGCAGTCGCTCTCAAATATTTAAATTCTTTTAGAGCCACCACAAGAAAACCTGGGGAGAACTTGGTGCCAGGAGAAAAAGTCAGAGAGAATTCTGAGAAATCCAAAGGGCTATGAGGTCATGGGAAGTGCTTTCCATTTTGACCATTGCAAAGATCATAAAGGCCACATCCCGTGACATTTTCCTACATAACATAAAGCCTTCCAGAGGGTGGACAGATGGCTTCATCCTCAGGTCAGTGACTAAGGTAGAAAATACTAAATTAGCTGATGAAAAAAATGTAAGTTGTTGTGCCGGGAATAAAACATCTCCGTCACTGCCCAGATGGGAAGGACTTTATTCTTCCGTCAGGTCACAGCCTACTGAAAGGATTTTTCCATGGAAAAAAGGTGGGGTATCCAATGCACCCAGATAAGAAATAGTCTATAAGGTGAAGGCTAATGTAGACATCTTCCCTCTACCAAATGACTGGTACTGCAGAGATGGAGTCTTTCAAAAAAGAGAGGACATGTCCTTCCCCCGCAAAGGGAAGGGATAACATGGATACAATGCATGCTATATGCACAATGCACAGTGTTATATACCAAAAATTATATCTAATGCATTAAGCACTTCTTGTCTATAGTATTTGCAGAGGTGAGGAGGACCTGAGAATTCCATCAACATGGTTTCTTGCAAGGAGCTGTCTCCTCCTGACCCTCCTCAGGATCACTGGAGTGCTTGACGTGTAGGATTGAGCTCCTGTGATTTAAAAATCTGTGCTGTGGGACAGATACACTCACAGAACAAGGATCTGCATGGTGACCTCAGTGGTCTCCACTGCCATCCCCAGAAAGGGTGAAACAGCTGCAGCTACACAGGAACAAACCCTAGGGATTGTGGAGGTGGAAAAGTAATGATTGTGGACATATTGAAGACTTTCTGAGCAAGGATGGACTTTAATGTACTCAACCATTTTAATTTACTCCCAGCTTTACATGACAAATCAGAGAGCTGCTAGAAAGGAGATTTGAAGAAGACGATGAATGTGAACTTGGGAAAAAATCCAGATAGACTTCTTTTGAAGACTTTTTTGCCTCAGACTTCACCAGCAAGTGCTTCAGCCACACTGCCCAAGTTGTAGAAAGCAAAGGCAGGGGCTGGGACGATGAATAATCACACAGTGTAAGAGAAGATCAGCTTCGAGACCATCTAAGGAATCTTGCGGTGCACAAGTCCATGGGACCCGATGAGGTACATCCATGGATCCTCAGGGAACTGGTAAATGAAGTGGCTAAGCCATTATTCATCATGTTTGAGAAGTTATGTAAGTCTGGTGAAGTTACCATTGGCTGGAAAAGGGGAAACATAATCCCTATTTTTTAAAAATGACATAAGGAAGACTTGGGCAACTACAGGCCAGTCAGTCTCAGCTCTGTGCCCAGAGAGATCATGGATCAAATCTTCCTGGAAACTATGCTAAAGCACATGGAAAATAAGGAGGTGATTGGTGACAGCCAACGTGGCTACACTAAGGGCAAATCATGCCTGACAAATCTGGTGCCTTTTGTGATGGGGTTACAGCATTGGTAGACAAAGAAAGAGCAGCTGATGTCACCTACCTGGACTTGGGCAAAGCATTTGACAGTGCCCCACACAAGATCCTTGTCTCTAAACTGGAAAGACACGGATTTGAGAGATGCACCACTCAGTGGATAAAAATTTGCTTCAGTTCTTACACTCCAAGAGTTGTGACCGACGACTGGATGTCCAAGAGGAGACCAGTGAAGAGTGTGGCTCCTTAGGGGTTGGAACTGGGACTGTCACTGTTTAACACCTTTGTCACAACATGGACAGTGGGATCGATGCACCCTCAGCAAGTTTGCCAGCGACACCGAGCTGTGTGGTGCAGTCAGCGTGCTGAGGAGAAGGGATGCCATCCAGAGGGACCTGGACAGGCTGGAGAGAGGGGTCTGTGGGAACCTCATGAAGTTCAACAAGGCCAAGGTCCTGCAAGGTCCTGCACCAGGGCTGGGGCAAGCACAAGTACAGACTGGGAAGGAAATGGATCAAGAGCACTCCTGGTGAAAAGGACTTGGAGGTGTTAGAGCAACTTGGTCTAATGGAAAGTGTCCCTGCCCATGGCAGGGGTGTTGGAAGTAGGTGATCTTTAACGTCCCTTCCAATATAAATCATTACATGATTCTATGATTCCAAGTGGTGTCTGAGGCTTAAGATTGTGTCAGATGAGGTTTAAACATTAAAGTTTTGGCTCCTCTTGCATGAAGGAGTTGAGACCATGAGGCCACCACTTTGACTCAAGATGGGGACAGCTTCTCAATTCCTTGGCTCATCAGGAGGGACATTTCTGCCATGTGAAGGAGAGGACATGAGTGCTATGGAGAACAGGTATGAAATAGTTGACATGAAAGAGCCTCTGATTTTTAATGTAGTGCATATGAACTCTAACTAGCTATCCTGGTTGTTAATGTAATGAGAGGATAGAACAAAAGTGTCACAGAAGTGTTAATATCTTAACCAGGGCATTATGGAATGCAACACCCTCATTTTCTCTTCTCTGCAGCTCTGTGATAAATAAAGCAGCAGGTTCCCACCTGCAGTGCTGTGAGCAGAGTGTTTGGTTTTCTTCAACCAAACAGTCTCTTTGCTCAAGGAATCATTTTTTTTCCCCCCACCTAGGTTGAAGCCCTGAGGAGTTTGGTCCTTTTTGGGTAAACTTGTTCGTCAGCTATATGAGGTTATTTCCTTTTACTCCTTTTTCTTTGTTTCAAGAAGACCAAATGAGAAAAGCTGGGCTAGTCTGGAAGACTTTTATCTGCTCCATGGAGGCACATCAGTCAGCACAGCAGCCCTGGGGAAATGTTTGTGATGGTGTGGGTGCCAGATGCATGCCATAGCCTGATCAGCCCAGGTTTGAAGCCTACAAGTACTCTTAGAGGAAGATACAAGGACTCATGCAGGGAAGAGATGAGCTTATCTGCTGATGGGGGTGTGGAGCGAAATGGAGCGTCTTCTTCCTTCCATTCCAGTGTTCGCACTAGCTCCTACCACAGAACAGAGAGGTCAGGAAGACCATGCAGTGGAAGAGCTCAAAAGCAAACCCACATTGAGCTGGTTTGTATTTGCGGAGGCGATAAAGAAACCCTCAGCCCAGTCAGTGGCTCAGCCGTGAGCACGCAGCGAGGTGTGTGCTGTGCGTGGGACTGCAGCCTCCTTGCCAGCACCTTTCAAAATCTGAGCACAAAAGAGCACGGTTTGGCTTAGCAGCTGCTTTTTGGAGTTGTCTCTGGCTGTCATTTTTGGGAAGGGATGGGGGCAGGGAAATTGGGTTGGGTGGCAGATGGTGTTAAACAGGAAGGGAGGCAGTGTTTGTTTGCAAACATGGTGAGGTGTCGTTCCATTATTGCCCGGCGCTCTTGACAAAAATCAGTGTGGGAGCTTCTCTGCCAGCTACCGCAGCCCCGCGACGCTGCACGGCAGATGAATCAACGCCAACCAGGGAGCAGGTCCCTGCCCCAAAAGTCCTCCCTGTGAGTGTGACGAGCAAGGGGCGAACGTGGCAGAGATTCGCTGCCAGGCACGAACGAGGATGACGGCGCCCCGTATTTCAAGGCTAGCACGGGGCACTGGCGGCGTACCTTCCGCCAGCCTGCATCTCTAGCTGCTTGTTTCTCCCCCTCACTGTCCTCGGAGATGGAGCGATGTCTGCAGGGAGAGAGAAGTGCCGACGTTCTGGGAGGCGGCGAGCTTGTCTTGCTGTGCCCACGCGGCGGGTTTCAGGCGTTTGGGACCAGCGCTCAGCTCCGGTGTTTCAACCCATCCCTGTTTACAAGGAGCAGGGCTGTGGGAGGATGTCACAGCCCTTCAGCAATGGCACTAAAGAGGCAGGGTCATGTCTGCAGCCATGGCAGGTCCCTACCAGGAGGAAGCCCTGCTGTGGGTGCTGATAGAGGCCCTGCCTGCATGGGAAGCACCCTGCAGCCTCAGCACCTCTCCGACCATGCAGCTGGGAAGCCTCTGCACCCTTTGCACATAAGGTATAGCTACTGACAGTTCCGACAGACCTGGGCAGGAATCTCAGGGATTTGTCACATTTAGAAGAGTCATTTTTGCCATGATCACAACTTTCCTGACAGTGGCGTTGGGAGTGAAGCCAGGGATTTTAGCCTTCCTTATAAGCCTTGGGTCACACTCAGCCTGAAGAAGTTTCGAGTTGCCATCCCTGGGGCCAGATGTGGGCAGCACAAGGGACCCATCAGTGCTCTGCTGAGCCTGCTGCAGTTGACATCTCCCTGCCTGCAGGTCCATGGCTGGGTGAGTGCTAGGGATTCAACACCCTGATAATCCTGGAGCTGCAGCCAAGGATGCCTCCATGGGGACTGGGTGGGTTAAGGACTAAAGAAGAGATAGCAGCTTTTATAAGCATCCTCCTAAGCCACCACAGACCCTTCTTTTTTTTTTTTTTTAATTTTTCTGAAAACATGGTGTTTTAGGACACTGCTGCTTGTGCATCTCCTTTCCTCTCCTGCTGGGAGAGCCAGGATTGATGACTCAGAAATTGCTAAAAACATCACGCTCAGCCCTGCCACAATCAGGAGTCTGGCATAAAAATCAAAAGATTTCTACCAAACAGAAATCAATTCTTTTCCCTTGTCCTCTGATGATAGAGGTCATGCTTCAGTCCTCAACTCTGAGGAATACATTATTTTATTTGGTTTGTTTTTTAATGGAAAATAAAGACATCTTGCTTGAGCACAGTACCAAGTCATGTGCCACTCCCATGGAAAATGAGAGCTCTGCCCACGTTCAAGTGTAGGAAACACCAGGAAGGACAAATGCAAACACCCAATTCTCCACCATTAGCTTCTATATTAATATTAATGGCCAAGATATCACTGCAGTGAGTCAAGATCAGGGGAGCCAGGTTGTCTCCAGATCCTGTGACCACTTGCCAACAGGAAAAATGAGTGAACTTTCACTGCCTGTTTTTTAGGGCTGGATATTGTACTTTAACGAACAATCAGAAGGCAACTAGCTGGAAAATAACTGGACCTTTAACAGCCTTGGTGCTTAATTTACCATGCACTTTTTCTTACGTTCTCCCTCTCATTGCTGATATTATATCAGCATGACCGCCTTCCTGACATCGGTTTTATTCAGATATTGCTGTTTCATCTCCCCTCTGCTCCTCACTCTGTCTCCCTGGGCTATTTCACCAGGTATGCCTCACCTGTCACAGCAACCCATCACTGTCTCCTCAACCACACCCCATTAGGAAAGGCTGCACACTGGAAAACCTCCATCTCCATGCTCACACCAAGGTCCAAACACCAGCTCCTCCTTTGGATTCGGGGCTCATTACAGTGGCACTGAGCCCACCCTGCCACAGCAGAGGGGGCCCTGCGTGGAGTCTGCTTGGATGGAGTCATTTAAATCTGAGATTTATGTGTTCTTCACACTCTAATTGCATCAAGGAATCTCTCACTCTGGTGGTGTCTAAACTCTCGACATTTCACATGCTCTGCCTGCGTGGTGTCAGAAGATGAATGACCCATTCAGATGGGGAGTGCTTCACATCCAGATACGCTGCCTTACAATGCTGATAGACTGGAGAAAGAGATGAAGGATAGCAGCAGGGATGGGTAACTTGTTGTGCCTACCAAACCTCACTGATTCAAAAATAAAACGCATTCTGTGTTCATCTGTAAATGATGGCGTTTTTACTCGTCTGGCTTTTTCCTTGCATCTCCCAGCAGATCTCCTTCCTATTTGCTACTCTCTAAACAATCTGCAAAGCATATCTTTGCCCTAGGCTTTGCAGGGTGGTGCACTAGAGACAACCTTGGTAGAGCAGGCTATTGAGGAAACCTGGAAGCTCTCTTTAGAATATGTATCTGAGTATTGTTACTATTTGGCACTGAATCTGTCACCTGAAATGACTGAGATTTTCTTAATGGTGCATGCACATTTGGCTGGCTCCTTCTCTCTGCTTTCCTTGAAATACTTCTGTTCTTAGATACTGTAGAGCTGAAGTCCTAAATTTAATTTTTTGGCACTGCAGCAAATAAGAAGAGACCACACCGTACCATCAGACAGAGTGGGAGGAAAGAGGTGACTTTATCCTCATATGAGAAACTAACATTAAATAATTTGCCCAAGGTCATACAGAAAATCTGTATCATCAGATCAGGGAACTGAATTCTGGTCTTTTTTTTCAGAGTTTTGATCATAGGACAAGTTTTATCATCCCAATCTTCTATATTCTCACACTGAAATATATTGCTTACCTCAAGAACAGGCAAAACTTCCTTACAAAGGATATTTGCAAGGAACATGCCCCCATCCCATCAGCAAATCACTGTGAATAACTCCCAGTTTTCTTCTGTAATTTGTATTTGTGCTGAAGAGTTTGGAATAAATGGAGGTAATCTGTATTGAGATGGGATACAGCACATGCAAAACCAGTCACATCAGACAAATTTAAGTAAATAAATGGATAAATAGAAGCACAAGTCAGAAGCTGCCTGGTCTGAAATCCAAATGTTTATAAATCAACAAATGTGAAGGTGTAGAAGGGAATGTATCTCTTTCACTGAAATCATAATGCCCTGTTTATTCCAACCACTCAGATGACAACTAGTAAATTTTATTCGAGTGGTTTATAAACTCTAAGTCACTTGTTACAGAAAGATAGCACCTCTGGAAGAGTTTGAGCAGTCCCCAGTCTGGCTGGGACTGGTTAAAGGAGTCTCTTGCACAACTACTCCTTGGTGACTGAGTCTCTCCACAATTTTCAGTCTGGAGGCTTTCTGTCAAGCTCATACAAAAATTTTTGGAATTTTGGAAACATTTCTGAGAGAGCAAAATCAGTTTTGGCCCACATCTATTCGTGGAGTGTGAGGTTGGGAAAGAGCACAGCAATGGGATCAAGAGGGATGGGTGGTCCTTGTGCTTCAGTTGCTGTCTTGTGAAGCACTTATAGCATGAAAAAGTGATGCAATTGCATATGTTTGAGCAGTCATATACTTGAAAGGCAGGAAGAGAGGCCTGTCTGCCGTAACCCAGGTGTGGTCCAGGGCAGGATATGTGTATTCAGCTTTCATAGATGCCAAGGTCTCTTTCCTCTAACCCATCAGCTGCAGTTATGTTCCTAATGTTCATTTTCTGGGTTGAAGTTTTCTGGCCATATCTTTCTGCCTGTACATGAACTGCCTTGGAAATATTGACCAAATATAACTTAAATTATATCTTTTTTTTTTTTTCTTCTGAGAACATATGAAGAATGATGTGAAGACTTATATGAAAATCTTGATATTCTTTTTTAACATGGAACTCACAGTTGTCAGTGTGTTTGAATAGACCGGTAAATAGCTGTCTTTAAAAGGAGGATGGGACTTGGAAATGGATATAACAGTAAAATTGCTTGTTTATCATTGAAGCAAGTAACATGATGAGATGCTGTCTACTTTAATTTCCACTAATTTGGAAAGTTACTGGAGTAACTCTAGGTCCAGATTTTTGGAGGATTTTGGAGCGTGTCTGAAAATCTGGCTCTTATTTTAGGAGCCTAAATGGGAATCAAATACTTGTAAAACAATCCAGCCCAGTTGTGGGTCCCGAGGACTTAAAAATCTGGCCTTCAGTTGTCAAGAAAATCTGGCTGCTAACATGTTTTAAGACTGAGGAAAGCATGGCTGCAGCATCAAGCCAAAGGAAACAGTTTGTCTTGTAACGACAGGGATGAAACGTAGATGATATTCTTTTAAATAAGTACAGTACCTAGCTCTGGATGATCTCTGCTTCCAACTAGATGAGGATATAAAGACACTGGTAATGAGATTCATTACAGCAGCTTTCTAATCTCTTTCGCTGCAAAATACATTACATTTGGAATTTAACTGTGTGTGCAGCACACCAGGTGGCCAAGCTGCTTTTACTGGGAGAAAATAAAGAAGCTGAAATGCACTGCTATGTGGTGCTCTTAATGCCTAATAATGTCATAGAGGAAGAAGTATGCTCCTGCTCTCTGTTGCTGATGACTGCCGAGCGAAGCACATGTTATACAAAGTCACATATGCTGGAGAATAACGCTGCTGTGGGAGCCCTTAGCTCACTGGTATGTGACACTGCAATGTGATTAGGAAAGAAATTACATACTGGCAAAGAGCTTTCCCCCATTTTGAGAGTGAGAGAGAAGAATCACCCCCTTGGAAATGTTATATCTGAGTGAATTTACTTTTCCACGGACTGATATTCTTCTAAGGAAGAAGGATGTTCTTGCTGCTGCTCAGCAGAAAGGACTTTTTTTTTTTTTCTTTTTTTTTTTTTTTTTTTTTTAACTTTATTGGCCCAAGGTGGTCATGGGATTGTGGACCAAATTTCACCTTGGGTAAAGCAGGGAGTGTTTCTCCAGTTTCAGGGGAATTTTAGTCTGAGGTCTGTGTTGTGCTGAATTTGAATATGGAGACTTAAAAATAGGGCTTCTAGTTCACATCCCAGTCTCTGAGGTGTTCTTGCTAACAGTGGAGGTGTGTTGACATGGCAACTCCCTAAATCTAGCCCTGAATGCTGTAAGCTTAGCTCCTGGCCTACCAGGACTCGAAATTCTCCTGATTGAAAGACTAAGTCAAGGCTTTCTGTCCACTCAGGGTGACTCTTTATCATATAGGTGAAGTTGGTCTATGGGGTTTTGCTATCTCAATCTCACAAAACCCCTCAGAAATTTTGCCTTTTAATTTAATAAGAACAGAGCTGGGCTGCTCACCTGTAATATTTGGTCACGATAAAACTGTGGCAAACACCATGTCCCACTTCTGGTTCCTGAGTTTCCTGTGATGCAAAATTCCTTTACCTTTTTCTTCCCCCCTCACAACCCCCCTCCCTTTTTGGTTTTGATAGGAAGCTGTGGACAGGCTGTGAAGAACAGTGTGAATATTAAATGCTTTTCCCAGCTGTTTTTCATGGATCAGATCCGCTCTTTGCCGTGGGCTGGGATCCAGTTGCCGGACAGATGCTTTACAGTTTTGTTTATTGGATTTTCTACACAAAGGGTTGTGCTCCACATTGACAGGGAGCAGGTGGCTCGTAGAAAGGAAAAAAACCCCACACCATGTTTTTGTTGGTTTGGGTTTTTTTTTACTGTCTACAGATTCTTGTGACATACTGATTGCAGCTGGATGTGCAAAAAGGCAGGGCTGGAGGTATCCGTGCAGCCTGCCGTCCCACATCACTCATACACAAACACTGATGCTCCAGGAATTGTGCTTTTGCCAGAGCCATGGCCTGTGGGTGAGCTTGGCCAGCTCATTTCCCTTTCCCTTCTCCCTTCCTTACTCCTCAGGAAAGCTGGGGACTATGTGGGTGACTCTGAGAGTCTGCCATGGTAGGTCCCAGCAGTGCTGGAGAATCCTCCAGGAGTGACCAAAATGCACTCAAGCCTCACCATGTAGTACCTCTGTACACCCATGTGTCAGGATGTCCACAGACCTGAACCCTTGTGTGGGCAAAATTTAGGTGTCTCCCCATCCTTGCTGGATCACGGCAGGCATATAAAGGTACGTGCAGGAAGTTCCCCATATGGGGCAGAGGGATACATGCCCAATTCTGATCTATGTGAAATCACACGTCACTGGGGACTCCAAAGGAAGGAGAAACAGCAGCAAAAAATAGACTAGTTTGGGTGGCAATCCATGGAATGCCTTCGCCATATAATTTTAAGGAGAAATTCAAGGGGGATATGGAGGGCTGTCAAAAAATAACCAGAGAAAAGACTGAGGAGTCATTGCTGTCAGGACATGAGCAACCTGATCTTGAGGAAGCTGTCCCTGCCTATGGCAGGGGAGCTGAAACTAGATGATCTTTAAGGTTTCTTCCAACCCAAACCCTTCTGCGGTTCTGTGACTCTCAGCTTATGCAGTTCAAGGGTGGGAGGAGACACATGGTCCCGGCAGCATGAAGGGCAGATGAGGAGCCATGATCCTTTTATTCATAGCTGTGATGATCAGTGTGTGAGCAATCCTGATGTCAGCATAGGTTTGTATAAACCAGTCAAGCTAATTAAATGTGAATAGGTGCAGATTTGGGAAAGATCAGTGTCTATTAGTGGCAAAATCACAAACAGGAAAGGGAGCTGACTTTCTGAGACTGCTCACAGCCAGCAGGTTGCCTGGCTCTGGGCATGACTGAAGAGCTTCTGTGGAAATTTAGGACCTAAGAATAGAAATTGCTTCACTTTAATATACAAGGTTAACAGGCACCCACTGGAACCCTTTAAATTGGCAAGTAGCCCCATGGAGCCTGGGACATGTTAAACAATTGTCCTGATAACTCAAAAGACAGTTAGGCTGGAAGTGTTCACATCTATCTTGTGAATTCCTTAAATAATAAACACTGCACAAAGTTCAATAAACAACTAGATCAAATCTCTCTGGAGAAGCACAAGGAAAGCAGCTAGGCAGAAGTGTCTGTGGGGCAGTGCTGCGTTAAGAGGAGAAAATCTCACAGACATGCAGGCTGGAGCTCATGTCTACTCTGGAAGGATTTACTGGCAACATGGGGTGAAGTATTTTGGGCAGGGCAGGTGCTTTTTTATTCACTGTTTCGAAGCAGGAATTAGAAAACTTTTCCAAGGGCTGAGTCAATCTCTCGGACTCGTTTGATGGACCAGAAATGAACGTCAGTCCCTAATAATGCCAAAAAAACCATTGTGTTCATGAGCTGTATGAAATGGAATTGCGGCTTGTGGAAAGGCCACAAGTACTCCATTCACATGTCTGAAATACATGGGTTTCAGTGGAACACATCTCTTTCCTACGGCCTTCCTCACTATCTATTCCTTTTCTTTGTTGGGGAAAAGTTTTGTGTCTCTAAATCACATCAACTCAAAGTATGTCCTCCCTGAAGCATCATTATATCTCCTTGCTAATGGAAATATGTTTCTAAACTTCTGGCATGAATCTACCATACGATGTCTTCGAGAAACCCCATAGCTGGGATGACTGGGCCAGTCAGCTTGTTCCCAGCTGAATGCCAGGGATTAGACACTGTGGCAGCATGAAACCAAGCAGAGGAAGCTTCAGGGTACCCATGGAAGCACCTGTCTCTCTGGGTGAATCCCAGTCCAGGCCTGGTGGATAAGGTTTATGGAGCAGTAGATAATGCTGGGAGGAGGAAGGCTGTGGTGTTACGCAGTGGGGTGTATGGGTGGGTGGGCTTTTGGGGCAATGTGAGGGATGTAGACCATGGTGGGATCTGTGGGGTCACACGTAGGAGGGCAGTGGTGCCATGGCTGAGGGAGGTGGGTAGCAAAGAGGGGAGGGCTGTGGAGTTGTGTGGAGGGTTCAGGGTTCACTCACAGACACTGCATTGAGGTTGCTGATGCATCCTGGATAAATACTGTTGTGACATTGCAGTCCTTGGAAAGGAAGAAGTTTTGTTATCTCTCTTTTAGCCAAAATGGAGATCTCTGAGCCTTGTGGATACAACACCCTTGTCATGTTTAACGAGATATGTGTGAACTGCTGGCTTTCCTGCAGCCTACCTGCACTTTTGCCTAAGCTGTTGTGCCAGGCCCCTTGTCATGCAACACTTTGCTGTTTGCACCTTGCTGATGGGTTGTCAAGACAGTGCACGGGGATGTCACTGAGCAGTTCGTCACCTCGCCAGCAGAGCGGAAGAAGGCGGTGGTGACATGCAGGTCTCCTTCCCTGCCCACCTCTTCTCCGCTCTCCTGCTCATGGCAGCACCCCACAACTCCTCCCAGCTCTTTCTCACCACTTACAGAAGGTGGACATGACTGGGGTCAACTCTGAGTGCTCCCGGTCTCTCCCACGGGTCGAGGCATGGAGTTCAGCTTTCTCCTACCATGGCACCATGATTCCCAGCCCTGGGCAGTGGCACATGGAGAGTGCCTGGTCCCTGCTGTGGGTGCTAGAGGGGAGACAGCCCACCCAAACTCTCTGTGGATATGGGTATTGATTTCTGCAGTGAAAAGAAAAGGAGAAAAAAAAATCTTCTCTCACAATCTCATTCTCTGCCATCGTGCCCAGGTGCAAAAGCAGTTAAAAGAAGGAAATACAACTGCTGCCCTCCTGGCAGGTCGATACTTGGGCTTTGTAAGTTTGTTTATCTTCAGATGAGGACGGAGCAATGTGGGCCAGGTACCAAACCAATATGATTTCATCTATTCCCCAAAGAATGTCAGTGAAATCCTGCTTCCCAAAATGCAGTGAAGGCAAGGAACAGGCATTGCCCTTGATTTAAGAAGCTCTGAGTGCAAACAGCTTGTCTCTTTGTTCCTTCTTAAGACCCTGTTCTCATAAGACTTCATGTCACCAGCATAAATCCTTGGCTAAGCAGGGCCAAAAGCAGGGAATTACTCCTTTAGGAGTCTTCGGACCCAGCCAGAGTGTTCTGATGTGGGGTGACCCCATGGGCAGCACTGCACAATGCTCGTGGATTAACACAACTTGACCGAAGCCTGGCAGAGTTCTTGGCTATGATGGGGTCAAACTTGATATTCTCCATATCTCACTGAGTTTCCCCCTGGAGTCCTGCTCATTTTGTTACAGCAAGTGGCAGACTAGTCCCTGGCAAAGCAGGGAATGGATTCTGTGAGTCCTGCTGTCATTCATCCCCTCACCCACCCTTGCTCATCCGTGAGCAAGGGGGCCATTGACTGTGCAGATGAGCTCTGGAAGGTGAAGCAGCAGTGAGCTGTAGTCATGTATAGGTGGAGTAGCAGCACCCATCAAATCAGTCAGGCTGCTGGCAGGGCTGGCTGTAAACAGGCTAATGCTGAGTTGCCAGCAAGTCTCAAAAGGACAATAGCATGAGTGATTCACCAGTTTATGGTTGTGATGGCTTTCAGTGGAGTGACCTCTACAGTGGGCCTCCAGGAAATGAGAGAGAGGAAGCAAGATGGGAGCTGGATCACCCAGCTTTCAGTTACGCTGCTTGAACATAGAGCACGCACCAAAATATTACACTTAAAAGGTTAAAGGGAATACTTACCATGATTTAAAACACTCTCTTGCCTGCCTCCTAAGTATTTTTAAAACTGAAGGAGAATGTCAGGCCTTTGTCTTGCATGAAGAATGAGTTCATTTCCTATAGAAGTACGAACATTTTGCATGGCCAGCAGAGCCAGACTGGAAAGCACCACTCTACCTGTGCAGCAGTGGGTAAATATGTACACTCTGCCTCATGCAGTCTGTCCTCCAGTAACGTTAGCTGAGTCTTTAGTAGCTTCCCAAACCTTGGTCCTAGGAAAGTCACAGGGATCTCTCCTCCTGCATTCAAGAGGATGAAGATTCGTGCTGAGGAACTCTTCTGCCTGGGTCTAGTTCTGCAGAGGGTGTTTGGTTGTCCTGTGGAAGCAGAAGAAGCATGGACACTTTAGGAAAGCCTCCTGCTGCTGCCCTTTCTCTGGAGCTGATGTTCCCAGAGAGGTGAGCAAATTCCTGTGAGAAACAGGGTGAAGGATTTACACCCATAAAGCTTCAGATGGGATTCGGCTGCCCTACTTTACACATCTAAAAGACAGTTTTATTTGCAAAATCAGGAGAGAGTTTGAGTTTGAAGCAGTCAGTCTGGGCATCCTATCCAGCCACGTGAAGGGAGAAAAAGAATTCAGCTCCTCCAAGAGGTGCCCACAGAGTCCTTGCATCTTTTGAACTCGTCTGACCATCATAAGGAGAAAGTTCTGGCCCAAATGTCTAATTTACAGAAGCCTGAGGAATTTGTGGTCAGATCAAATCATCTAAATCAGGCTTGCTCTCCTTTTGTCTTAACGGTATATATCTGAGGATGAAGGAACGTGTTGCTGCAAGAATAATGTCAGCAGGAGTTCTTAATCTCCCGTGTTTCCCAGCTCCAGGGAGGACAGTGATCTGCACGGGTGATGAGTCAAGGTTTCTGATGCCACCTCCTGTGCTGGATTCTGTCAAGTGCAGATTTGGATCAGCTTGCTAGGAGAGTGAGAGGGACCCACCAGACCTTGCTTAAACTAAACTGAATGGCCCTGGAGTCAGTCAGAACCTAGAAGCTGCTTCTTTTTTTTTTTTTACCTTATTCTGACCATTTGGAAAGGTTGACTCATTGCATTACTGCAGGTAGAGCCCACCTCCTTACACAGTGCAGCTCAGCTGGTCCATCTCAGAGCTCTCAACATCTCTTTTGGGTACTGGTTTCTGGACCAGTGTATTGATGTAAAAGTTCGGTCCCTGTAGGATTATGTAAATGTGTCTTTCTCAAGTTTCGCTTGAGAATTGGCCAAATCCCTGGATTCAATTTGCCTGGACCTAGAAGACAATGGGATGACAACAGGAAGGATTTATGGGATGTGCCTTGCATGTCTCTGGAGTCAGGATCCTGACAATACAGGGACAAAATCTGGTCCTGGTTGCAATAACCTCGAGCTTGCCCCTGTATCTCACAGCACCATCAGAGCCACACAATGTAAATGTTTGTTGCCTTCTTCTGGTGGGCCTGTGGCTTGTGTTTTGAGTCTCATGCAATGCAGTGGGGAGACTCTCCAGAGAGCAGGGTTATAATGGAGACAGAGGCCAGATGTGTGTGAGACTCAGGCCCACAGAAAAGTCCCCGCAGTTTGACTCCGTCGGGGCTGCAGGGTGTGGAGAACAAGGGAAAACTGAGTCAGCCGTAGGATGCCATCCGGTCTTTGGGGCAGACGAATGCATGTAATCTTGGTCGGGGCTGTAAAGCAGCATTGCTAGGCTGGAGGAGAGGAATGCGTGGCCGGGGAGCTGTGATAATGGAAGGAGGAGCCAGGGAGAAAGGGGAGAGGAGCCGCGTTCGCTTTCCCTGTTTGTGAACTTGATGCAGAGAGACGTTCGTAGTTTCCAATAAGCAGTTCATTTATCTTAACTTAATACCTTTTTACTCCATCGCCAGCAGAGTGATCCCAATTAAGGCAGCACAGCAGGGCTTCCTGTATAAACCTCCTAACACCGCCGGTTACGTTATTTGCTACAACCAGCCGGAGTTATGATCACCAGTGAAAAATAAGCTTCCTATCTGGCAGCTGGCCAGATTCATCCTAGCAAAGCGGCAGAGTAGCAGGGCTGGGAGAGGGAATGCATTGAAATGTAAAACAGTTAACATTTCTACAATACATGTCAGCATCCGCCAAGCGGTGAGGGCAATTAAGTAATGTTACATTGTACACTTCACCTTGGAAGAAAAGCTCATTTTGATAGAATAAAATACCCAAATGCCACAGACTCTACTGCTGAATTCACATCTAAAGCAGTGTTTTCCCTCCTATGCACAAGGCTCAGCACAGAAATAAGAAGGGGGAAAAAAGCAGCATGATTTTAGACTCAGAAGATAAGTAAAAGTGTGGGCCTTCTGCCAAGTTTCTCACCATTTAGCAGTGCTGAGATGGGATAAAGAGCAGATTTCTGACTGCTTCCCACAGCCACTTTTCTCGTTTTGCAGAGCTGTTTTATATTAGAAAATTGTTAAAAATCTTTCATTGCGTCTTTTCCCCCCCCCTCTGATTTTAGGGATCTTCGTGTCTCCTCCTCCCCCCACTTTCCTGTGGAAGGAGCGTGTATAGGGGCCCTGACCTCAGTCTGCATGGGAGCAGTTTGCTTGTAGGAACAACAAAGGTCTTCACTGGAGTGACCAAGGAAATTGGTTGTGGCTGCACATGTCAGTCCTGCTGCTCTACTGTCTTTTAAGGTAGGGGTGTCCCAAAATTAAGTATGATAGCACTGCTGGAAACCTTCCACATCACCCTATGGACAGCCTTGAAACTGAGTGGTGACTTCACTGAAAAATAAACCAGTGCATGTGCCTCTGGGCCATTAGTCTGAACTCAGGAGATGAATGGAAATTGTCTGTTGTTTGAGTTCACCAAAAGGGAAAACCTGTCTTTAAAAAAAAAAAAAAAAAAGGAGAGAAAAAGAGAGAGAGGAAAAAAAAGGATATAAGCAAAAAATGTAGACTTTACATTCCTGTGGGTTCTATTAAAATTCTTCCTCTGCTGGCATGCTATTGGAGAGCCTTTAGCTTTGAGAACTGATTGTCCAGTGCTGCTGGCTTGTCTTTTAAAAAACCTGGATGCTGACTGGAACCAGATGAAAAATTTTAGCTGAAATGTCTATTAGGAAACTAATTCTGGGAGATATTAAACAGACTTTCAGGCTCATTTCTGATACCTCCAGATGCTGAATTGGTAAAGAGATACTGCACATGCTGCAGATCAATAATAGAAGAATGGGGAGGGAGACAGCAAAAATAAAGCTGCAAAAGTGTTAGTGACACTGGAAAGTGGAACTTTTTAACCAGGTCTTATTTCCCTTTGGTCCAGAAATCTCATGAATGCTACTGTTAGTTTAGTCATTAAACATAATAGAGTAATGAAATTCAAGGAATTAAGTTCCAGATTGCAGCTATCTGAAGCTTCCGAGAGATGTTTTGAACACAAAACCTGTTGTTATGCAAATGTAAAATGGCTTTTACTCTTCTTCCTAAACCTCTCTGTTTGGGGCACTGTATCCTGGTGCTGCATCTTCCTTTGGTGTGGTCTTTTGGAAAGTGGTTGGGCTCAGATTCCAAATGCAGTCTCTGCTCTTAACACTTTGAGGGTGTAGGAGGCTGGCTTCGATATTTTGCACAGGTTCTGCTGAACCTATTTCAGGCTGCAGCTTGATGGTTTACACAAGAAAATAATCTGAAGAAAGCAACATTTAGAGCCTGATTGTTCACGAGCTACCAAAGCAAGGAGAAATTGTGTGTAATGGGAGAAGCAGGAATGCCAATTTTGTGGAGATTCCCTTCTGGTTATCAATTTTACGCTTCGAAATAGTCACTGGTCATTCATACAGGGAATAATTTTTTTAGACATCCCAGAAGAGCAAAACTGGGTTGGTCAGGAATTCAGGACCAAATTACTCCCAACAACACTGTGTCTAACAGTGGGACACACTCAGATTGCAACAGAGAGTCGTCCTAGAAAGTATCCATGTGACATTAGGAACATCTGAGCCATGGAGACCCCAGTGGATTGAAATGTCAAACACAAAATGTCCTTCTGCCACCTCTCCACCACAGGGTATGCTGCCTCAACCTGCTAAATATTTTGCTGTTATGGACATGAGTGCAAATTGTTTTCTGGACTTTGCTTTACCATTTTCCTGGAGCTTTTTTGATGGCAAAAAAAACCTTCCTGTTCTTTGTTTGAGGTACAACTCTGACACAGACAATAACTGCACTCCCTGAACACACTGACTTAATTGGGACTACCTGAGCCTATTGTTAAGCAAACATGCAAGCCTTTCCCGGGCTGAAGCCTGGATTAGTAACCAGGCCAATAAACTGCTAGTAGTGGTTTAGAATGCCAAGAAGCAGGTTTAAAATATTTAGATGTGTGGGACCTGAATCCAAAGAAAACAGATGCTGTATTTCCATATTCTGATCTGTATGACATAGGGATGTTTCTAATGTTCCCGCGGCACTCTGTTAATCTCTGTCCCCTGTATTAACTGGAAAATTAATGTGCTGCCAGTGGTAGCAGCTTGGTTCACCTTCGTGAAACAGCTCTGGTTGCATGCCAGCTCGTCCAATAGGCCACCAGGATCCATGTTTTTCCTGCGTTGTTGTCTCGTGTTTCCAGTTTTTCTTACTTATCTCTTTGTCCTTCTGATGATTGCAGCGGTCATGTTAGTTTGCAGCAACATTCAAAGACCGCCATGTGTTTCCAAAAAGTCTTTGGATATAAATCACCCTGTTAATTGGATGCTGCAGTTGTTAATGTGTCCTGTTACACCCAAATCATGAACATTGTGACTTGTATATCTTTCTTCCAAACTTCTCTTTATCCAGCTAATGCCCTTTTAATGCCTTTTTAGTCATCTGGAAATGATTAATGATGCAACTCCAAGCACCTTCTCTTGATGTTGCTTCCCATACGGGTTCCAAAATGGGACCCAGGAGCTTGAATGGTGTCTAGCTATGGAAAATTGCTCCCACAGTCAATGGGAGCTGTTCTGTGTAGGAGAATGGGTGATGGATCAGGCCAAATGAACTAGCCATTCACTTTTTTGGGTTATTCATGACCAGAAAGATATTGAGGCACTGGAACGAGTCCAGAGAAGGGCAACAGAGCAGGGGAAGGGTCTGGAGCATGAGTCTGATGAGAAATATTGGAAAGATTCTTGGTCTGTTCAACAGGACAAATTCATTCTCTGCCTGATTTTGGTGAGTTTTGTAGCAGCCCTGCATGTAACTCCCTGTGCTCAGCTGAGACAACTCTGGGTAAAGCCAGCAGTGGAGAGAGCAACTCTGTCATTTGCTTAAGGATCACTGCAACAGGCACAAAGCACTGTCAGCAAAATGTCCCTAAATGTGAAATCCTATCACATGTTCTGGAGAATGATTACAGAAAATACCCCTGTGGAAGCTGAGATACTGAATACCCTAGGTCCAGTGCCCTGAGTTCCAGTTCCTTGTGTGTTGTCCTGGAGATATTTTAGTCCAAAGTAATCCACAGTGACTTCTGTGAGCCAGGGGCTCTTCTGTGTACAGAAGGCCTGTGGTAATCTGCGATACAGAGAAAAAATTCAGCCCATGTCTCGAATTCACTGTGCAGTCTCTGGGCTTCCTGAGCTTCTGTGAAGTTAGGCAAAGCAAAGCTCTGACAGCTCTGGCACACTGTGGTCACACCCCAACAAACTCATCTTGGCCTTGATAGGGCCAAGATATGGAAAGGTCCCAATTCTTTCTGTCCCAGTTTCAGCAAGAGGAGAAATGAGGCTTGAAGCCTGTCTTTGCTCTCACTAATTCTAGTTCTCTTGGCAAGCTGGGTAAAATTCATCTCCACTATAAACATCTTCAAATATTTACATACAATAACAATTATGGGCATTTTGATTTAAATGATTAAAACACCAGGCTTGACTAGACACTAATTGCTATTGATTGTTTAATGATATTGTGGAATGGTAATGCAGGCTTCATATTGACAGTCAAAAGCAATTGACCGAAAAGTCATTATCCATTTTTAGCCTTACAAGTAAATTGCCTGAATTTTGATTGAAAAATATTGCACTAAACGTAGAACTCCTTAAGAAAAAGGATGAAAACTCTAACCTCCATATTATTGAAAGCATTTAAATTACTCTTCAGACCACACAGCAGGAATACAAGAAGAAATGTAACCTTCATTTCCAGAAGGAAGCTTTGACTACAGTCAGTGGTTAGAGCACTAATCTTTTGGTTCTGGGACTGGGATTTAAGTTCCTTCTCTGATTTTTATGTGCAGTATGTTTATGGCCTCATCTCACTCCTATAATTGGCATTGCATTTCATCACAAAACCATTATACATAATTTAGCTGTGTTCTTCATAGGTCAGACCTGAGTAGAAGGTCACATTGGAGCTACCTAAACCATATGCATTCTGAAGATAAACATTCAATCTTGATTTTCATTTTGCTGACAATTCTTTTTATTTTTTATTTTTTATTTTCCTTTATTATTACCTTTTTTTTTTTAATGGGAAAGGGGGAAAGGGTGAATGCAAGGAAAATCTTGAAAAATGCTGTATTTTCTCAGTAGCAGTATACTTTCAGTGTTCTCAGGATATATTATTATGCATGTAGCATAATATAGAAAGCTACTGGGTAAGATCAGGGGTCCACAAACTCACTATCTCTGATCTTGACCAGTATGGGAATTGTGATGATATTATTTGAGTTAATGTTCCTCAAAGGTGTATGTGAATTAAGGCAGAGTCAAAGCATAATCATGGACTACAGGATGCTGAGCCTTTGGAAGAATCAGAGCTGGGCTCAGCTTAAACAGAGCTAACCAGCTCCAAAATAATCACCCTAATGCCAAGCCAAACTTCTTCACCTCATCTCTCCCACTTGAGTTAATGGTTGTCCAGATTTCAAACCAGATCCAATTTTGGGACCCAGATTAATTGTGCTCAGAGAAGGAATCTCAGTGGATTTCTGTTAAATGGTTGAGTTCTGCCTCTCCTGAAAACACAAAGCCATAGTTAACATGTGAAACAGGAATGAACCTTGAATTAAAGGAAGGATTTTAAGAGGTGAAGATTACATTTGATGTGGTCACTGAAGGATGGCCATCATCTAAATTATTTGAATGCCCAGAAACCTTCAGAAATTTCCCATAAGTGCTTTCCAGGACTTCTCTACAAAGGGGTCAAAACGTGGCTGGGTGAATTGCAGGGGTAAGACTGGTAGGCAGAGCCTACCAAAATCCATTATTACATGTATTACATGCAATCCATTCATTACAGTGTGGAGCCTGGAACCCAGAGGGGTATATCCTGAGCATTTCTTTGTCTTCTAGCTGTTTACACTGGGATGAGGATCTCCCATGCTTCTTTTGTTTTTATCAGTGGGCAAAACACAATGTCTCCAGCAGAAAACTCAGGAGAGAGAAGTACAATCTGTGCACTTCAATTGGTTAAGAAAAACAAAGCTTTTCCGTATCACTTATTGTGATACTCAACAATCTCTTCTAAGAAACGGAAAACAGTCACTATTCTGAGAATACACTGAAATCTCATCTTCTCTCCTTGTTCTAAGTACAAAGCTATTTCATTACAACTCTGAGAGGATGGGCTGTTAAATAGGATGCCTCAATCAATATTAAATCACAACTTCTTTTCAGGCTTTAAGAACAAAAATATACACTTTGATAATCCTGCTATGACCCCGTTACGTGACAGGTATAAACCACGGCAGCTAATGAGTTGTCATAAAATAACATGAAAGGAACCAAATAAATTTATAAATAGAGATTTTGTTTTGAAACAATTCAGAAAGTATTTTCCTAAATGAAAACACTAAAAAATTACTTCTAAATATTAGTCTGGAGGAAATGTGGAAATACTTACATATGTTACAATTTAGAAGGGAATTAATATTAGGATCTGTTCCTGCCTACCAAGGACAAATCATGATCTTCCACCCTAGGAATGCACTGAGATTTGCATCAGTGTAATCAAATGTTTGTTTTCACTGGCAGACACCTAAAATCTAACCATAATCAGGTAAAAATTGTCTGTTTTTTTTTAAGACTGTTGAACTTTCAATGGCCGTAGAAGCTGAGAACAAATTTTATTCATTTTTAAGGCCAAAACCCTTCAGAACAGAGCATGAAAAAAAATTTTAAATCCCATACTTACCATACCGGTCCTAGGGGTATATCTGGACAACTATTCTCTTCCAGGAAGAAATCTCATTTTGTCTGGGATAATACCATTTATGGAGGATCTTTCTATTTCCTTGGTATTCTGCTAAATGTCTGCATTAGTTGACTTTTAAGAACATAACATGGGCATTTTTTCTGTTTAAAATAAATTGAACTTCAAGGTGCTGAATCTAGCTGATTCTTTGCTAAAAAGCCCTTTAGGACCTGGTGTTCCCTAAACGTGAAGATGCTTGATGACGCATAACTGTCATTGAGATAGCTCAGTTTTAGGTTGAATTCTGAGAACTTTGGTCCTTCCATGCAACCTTGCAGAGACTATTGCCCAGTTCGGGAACTGAAGGGGAAGAACGACTTCCCCTCGTGTTCGGGGGCACTG